>OZ024707.1:1247566-1426363 GCA_964016945.1 Microplitis deprimator | reverse complement strand
GGCTATCTATATTTTTCTCAATTTATCTATAAATTGTCTTATTGAGAAGGTTTGCATGTTTAGGTTTCCCACTATATTAAATTGGTGTATTACCGTACGATGGACGGTGTGGCTCAATAAGTTATAGATTAAATTGAACGGAATATAGTATAGTGCCGGATAGCTCAACTGGTAGAGCACTCGGCGCGATACCGACATGGTCTGGGTTCGATTCCAGTTCGGGCTATCTATATTTTTCTCAATTTATCTATAAATTGTCTTATTGAGAAGGTTTGCATGTTTAGGTTTCCCACTATATTAAATTGGTGTATTACCGTACGATGGACGGTGTGGCTCAATAAGTTATAGATTAAATTGAACGGAATATAGTATAGTGCCGGATAGCTCAACTGGTAGAGCACTCGGCGCGATACCGACATGGTCTGGGTTCGATTCCCAGTTCGGGCTATCTATATTTTTCTCAATTTATCTATAAATTGTCTTATTGAGAAGGTTTGCATGTTTAGGTTTCCCACTATATTAAATTGGTGTATTACCGTACGATGGACGGTGTGGCTCAATAAGTTATAGATTAAATTGAACGGAATATAGTATAGTGCCGGATAGCTCAACTGGTAGAGCACTCGGCGCGATACCGACATGGTCTGGGTTCGATTCCCAGTTCGGGCTATCTATATTTTTCTCAATTTATCTATAAATTGTCTTATTGAGAAGGTTTGCATGTTTAGGTTTCCCACTATATTAAATTGGTGTATTACCGTACGATGGACGGTGTGGCTCAATAAGTTATAGATTAAATTGAACGGAATATAGTATAGTGCCGGATAGCTCAACTGGTAGAGCACTCGGCGCGATACCGACATGGTCTGGGTTCGATTCCCAGTTCGGGCTATCTATATTTTTCTCAATTTATCTATAAATTGTCTTATTGAGAAGGTTTGCATGTTTAGGTTTCCCACTATATTAAATTGGCGCCCACCAATTTAATATAGTGGGAAACCTAAACATGCAAACCTTCTCAATAAGACAATTTATAGATAAATTGAGAAAAATATAGATAGCCCGAACTGGGAATCGAACCCAGACCATGTCGGTATCGCGCCGAGTGCTCTACCAGTTGAGCTATCCGGCACTATACTATATTCCGTTCAATTTAATCTATAACTTATTGAGCCACACCGTCCATCGTACGGTAATACACCAATTTAATATAGTGGGAAACCTAAACTATCTTCAAGTTAAAGTAGATTTATTTTTATTTATAGCAATTCAATTTACCTGCATATAAATAAATAATAATTGTTACTATTTTTATTTTTATCAATAATAATTTATTTTTTATGCCAAAAATAAAAAAATTTATTTCCAGTAGTAATTATTATGATTTATTATTTCATTTGTTTTATATTAATATAAATTTGATCAATATATATATATATATATATATATATATATATATATATATATAAAAACTGATAACACATCCGGTGTAAAATTTCAAATTTATGAGATTATACCCTCGGGTCATATATACATATACATATATATTTACATATACATATATACATTTATATATATATATATATATATATATATATATGTTATTACGGTATGGTCTGATGGCTATGATTTCTCTACATATATACATATATATGTTATTCCGGTATAGTCTAATGGCTATGATCTATCTAACTATATATATTTATATATAGTTTGAATAAAATATTTGAAAGAACGGTGGGCAAAACGGAACCGCTAAACCTCAAGGAAAAAAGTAAATTTTTTTCTTCTTTTTATTTAAAAAAAAATGACTAGTAAAATTGTTTATATTTAATCGAAGTAAGAAAAAGAGATTTTCAATACTGTTTTTATTGCTAAATTATTATCACCCTTTCTGCTGTGATTAAAAAAAAAATTTCTTTACCCTAATCCCAAAATCTATGGATCAAAATAACTAAAAATAATTTTAATTAAAAAAATTTCCCTTAATAATTAAATCCCGTAGCCTTTGAAGTTGATACTATCAGAAATGAACTCCTCTAATTAATTAAATTTTTTGTGTTGAAATATTTCATCTGAATTTAATTAATTTTTTTTTTTCCTAAAGCCATTTATTATTTCACCTGAAAACTTTTTAAATATTTATTTATTTTTTTTTTCACTTTATCAACTGGCAACTCAAAGCTCAAAGCGTTTTATTAAACAAATAAATAAACAAACAAATAACAATAAATAAATAAAAAAAGAAAACAAATTTGTTGTGTGCGTGCAAAGAACCATCTCGTGCATGATCTCTATTTCATTTTTTTATTTATTGTTATTATTTCTATTATTTATTATCACCTACTTTCATATTTTTTATTTTCACATATATATTAATAATTTTTACTGACATAAATATTTATCGCGCCCCTGAGCTCAAAAGAATAAAATAAATAAATTATTTAATTATTAATCATGAAAAAAAAAAAATATCTATATATATACATATTTTTTTGCGTATGCTTCAGGCTAAAAAAAAAACAAAATAAAATTATTACCTCAATATCTTGACTGCCTAAATCCAATTTCATCCGAAATTTCCACTCATATCACAAAAATAATATAATTTTTTTTTCTGATTACTTGAATAAAAAACAATGAATTTAAAATAACATGACCTATATGAGAAAATACCTCAGCTTAATATCAACATAAATACCCCAGGATCATCCAATACATAAAGCAACACATAGACCGTAGAAATAAAAGGTGTGTCTGCACATGCGTCGGGACAACAGGGACGCTATTCACCCTATTATCACCCCTGTGACAGATATTAACAATCCACTCGTCTTAATCTACTCTCTTTCATACCAAAATCCACTTCCGACTCACTAAATATCATCAATTAATAAAAAAATTGACAATTCAACTATTAGAAATTGGACCCCTTCCGAAAAGGTAGTCTTTGAAATTGGAAAAATGAACCTAGTGCATAAACTAAGTGTCAGATTGACTTGAAATTGATTCCGCATGTGGGTGACAGTGATACCCAAGTGCCCGTTAATGAATTTTTTTCGGTCTATGTACGATCGCTATCTGCCACGTTGATAACTTCCGGTAATGGTTTAAAAAAATGCGTATTTAAAGTTATCAGCCGGGGATTGAAGTTTGTGTAAGTACGGGGCTGTTCTGAGCACTAGGATAACTCTGGATCGATGGTGATGATGCTGCCAGTGGATATTATGCCCGTAGTGGTGGTAATGTTCCCAGTGGGAGGTAGAGGGTGGCGTACTACTGGTTTCTGCTGATACTAAATACTGGTGTCATGAGTACTCTCAAGTCTTGCGGACGATATTGTCATTCATTCTGATACCTTCTGACTACAAACATCTTAATAATAACAATTATAATAGTAATAGTAATCGTAATAATAATAATAGTAATGAATGTTGTAGATAATAGTATTCAGGAAATAAACTAGTGATTATTATCTTTTGCTTAAAGTTATGGTGCTAAATGACCACGAGGTTCTAAGCCTCGTGGATTTCAATGATTATATTTATTAGTGATGAGTGATTTATAAAATAATAATAATAATAGTAATTGTTTAAACAAAATGCCAAATTCAAGCGTCGTATCAACGAATCGTGTGATAAACAATATATTTAGGGACCAATTTAATCAATCAAATGATAACAAATTAAAATAATAAATGGTCCAATTAAACTAGTTTTACGACCAATTGTAATTTTATAAATAATTAATTTGAAAAAAACGTAAATGTATAATTTAGAATGGGCAGAAAAATCGTGACACTTATGAAGGAAGCGGAAATAAATAATTCCGCAGACAATATCCTTAAGTTAATATTTGTAACAATAGAATATATTAAATTAGTGGAAGAAGGGTCAGATTTACTGGGAACAACTTTTGAGTATATAAAAAATAATGCGGAAATTGCGTTCGACCTTCAAGAGGTCGCGTACCCCGACTGGAGCGGAAATGAAATCACAATCGAGTTTAGAAGTTCCCAAACAAGTTCGCTCAGCGTCATTCGATGAAATTCAATTGGAAGTAAAACGGTTTGATCAAAAAGAAATGCGTCAAACAGGTGGTGCTAGTGGGACTCTGGGCTTGGGTCCAGGTTCTGGTCCCGGTCAAGGTCCAGGACCAGGATTGGGTTCAGGTCTGGTACCGACTCCTGGCAGTCCAGGGCACAGTTTAGACCCGAAAAAATCAACGCTACGCGTTCCCCAGCTCCAGACTAATCAGAGATCGAGGTCATTTGACATGTATGAGAAGACATCATTGCTGCCAACGTCATCGCGGTCATCAATGTCAGCTGCCTCACGTAAGAGCGATCTGATAAGTGTGCCAGCGACCTGCTATCACTGCATCTGTGTCGAGGAATACAAAAGGCTATATTTGTCTGACAAAACAGATTCGGATGATGATTCAACCGGTAGCGCGCACCTCAGGGTATATGACAACCCAGATGATTACGACGCAGATGATGATCTCCCGCGTTCTGATGCTTCTGACAGATCCGAGTCAGCTCTGGATGATGACAATGAAGCCCAGAGGGAAGGCAGCCCTGAGATACGAGTGACGCTTATGAATTTTGATGCATACAATGACGTGGATGCTAGTTCTGACGAGGGTATAAAAGTCGAGTTTGTTCCTATGGATCGGCCTAGGAGACTATCACGCCAGGAAGCGCTTACCACTTTCCCGATTGATCTCCCGTCAATTCTGGGCCCTGATGACGATGACGATGATGAGGATGACGACCGAGATGACGATGAGGTTGAGAAAGCCAAGCTCGTGGTCAGGGATATCTTTCTTACGGTACCGGAATTGAAGAGGGATCGCGCTGCTTCGGTTGACTCGTGTTTCAATAGCGCCAAGAGCTGCCAAAGTGACGACAGCGGATGCTTGGCAGTTCCCCAACAGAACACCAGGTCCAAAAGTGTTGACATTGTTCTCCCGACTGACCACCAGACAAGATATACCGCTTTGCTGCCGGCTAAAGACGACAGAAGAGGGTGGGTACGTTTAGGATCTTTGGAATGGCTTTTTTATTTTTAAGTTTGCGATCCGGAATTTTTTCTTATTATAGTTTTTTATTGCTCTCTATTTGATGCCGAGTCGAATGAGTACCCACATGACTAGGAAATAATGAAAAAAAAATTTCAAAATTAATTTTGAAAAAAAATTTTTTTTTTTTCCTAGTCATGTGGGTACTCATTTTACGTGAAATGACGTCCAAAATATCACTGTACTATTCATGTAACTTATAGACTGAATTTGAAAATTAAGTTTTTGAAAAAATAAAGAAAACAAGTTAATTTTTTTGGAAAAATTTCTTAGTCATGTGGGTACTCAATTTACGCGAAATGACGTCTAGAATATCACTAGACTATTCATGTAACTTATAGACTGAATTTGAAAATTAAGTTTTTGAAAAAATAAAAAAAAAAAGTTAACATTTTTGGAAAAATTTCTTAGTCATGTGAGTACTCATTTAACGTGAAATGACGTCAAGAACAATAATCCACTACTTATTTTCCCCTAAAAATCCATAAAATCACGTAATCTATTTATATTTCCCCCAAAAAAGTGACATTAAGTACTTGTCAGCCTTCAGAAGCGTAATTAAATTTTGTTTGATCCCCCGATAGATAAGTAGACTAAAAACTCGTTAATGTACCTTTGAATTAACTGAAAAACCATTTCGTTATTTTGTTTATTTTTTACTATACTGCACTAAAATTAATTAAATTATTATTGAAAAAGTAAATTTAAATAATTACTGATATTATTATTATTTATTAAGTTTAACTTTTATAGCCTTAACCACTTTAAATGACTTTTGCGTACACAAAGCGGGTAAGGCGGGTTACTAGTGAAGCAACGTTTGCTAAATTGAATTGGCAAACTTTGCAAAAACTAGTTGTTGAGCTCGTTTGTTGAGTCATTCCGTTATTCATTGTGCAAGTTAGGGTAGCAAGGGGCTGGGAATTCGAGACTAGGGGCGGCGGACTGAGGGCTCGAGGCTGAGCGAGAACTAACGTATAAAAGAAAGGAGAGTAAGTGGGTGGGTAATACTTATTATTAAAGATAAAAAAGACTAGAGTTGAGTTAATAATACTGAGTACAAAGTTAAGTGCCCTAGGCAACCCTCTTTTTTATATTTTACTAAAAAGTAAATAAAAAATAATTATTTACTACGCATTTACTATTTATTTTTATTATACGTTTTCGAATATTACGTGAAACTCGTATTCTAACGAAAC
Source organism: Microplitis deprimator (assembly GCA_964016945.1). Classification (NCBI taxonomy): domain Eukaryota; kingdom Metazoa; phylum Arthropoda; class Insecta; order Hymenoptera; family Braconidae; genus Microplitis; species Microplitis deprimator. Next base: position 1,420,082 of record OZ024707.1, on the reverse strand, counting down.
TATTGATTTTATGATTAAGTCACACGATACCTTTTTTGTAGAGAATTTTACGCTGAACAATATTGTCTCTATGCATTTTTGACATATCTTCGATAGATTTTCCAGAAATTCCATTTTTACTTTGGCACTTTAGAAAAATTCAGCTATAGCACTGTTGAAATTTTTTGAAATTACTTTGGATGAAGATTCTGACTACAATATTGAGTCTACCGAAAAGTTGCAAGAAACCTTTTTTGTAGAAAATTTCACGCTAAACAATATTATCCCTATGCATTTTTGACATATCTTCGATAGATTTTCCAGAAATTCCATTTTTACTTTGGCACTTTAGAAAAATTCAGCTATAGCACTGTTGAAATTTTTCGAAATTACTTTGGATGAAGATTCTGACTAAAATATTGAGTCTACCGAAAAGTTGCAAGAGACCTTTTTTGTAGAGAATTTAATCCTCTACAAAACTAAGTTGGGTCATTTTTGCCTTATTTTCAATAGTTGGCCCGTAAATTAAACTTAAAAAATTTTTCTTAATTATTGTAGAGGACGGGGTGATTCCGGGGCATCTAGTAGCCGCGAATTGCGTTCGATTCCTGATTGGAGCGCCGATGCAATAAATGGGGAGCATCTATGGGTGAGCACATCTGCTTCCGGTGAATTCTGTTACGTAAATGACTGCACGGTAAGTAGAAATTTAATTTATCTGAGTTTTCTTTTAGCGAATCTAGAACTCGACTAAATTTTCCGAATTAATTTCTTCAGAAACATGGACCTCGAGTTAAATGTTCAGCATGTCGAGTAGTAGCGCATACTCTCTGCGCTTCAAGTTTAAATTTTTTATGCAAGTCGTCATTCCGTGACGTTGACGTAAGGCAATATCGTGAACAAACGTCGACGCAGCATCACTGGGTCCATAGACGCTCCCAAAAAGAGAAATGCGCCAACTGTTCAAAAGCCTTTCAATCAAAACTGTCCTTCAGTTCCAAAGAAATCGTTGCCGTTTCTTGCAGCTGGTGCAAGTTCGCGTACCACAACAAGGAGTCATGTTTCAATGTTGCGAAAATCGGGGAAAACTGCGAATTAGGGATCCACGGTCTTATCATCGTTCCGCCCGCTTGGATTGTGAAGCTCCCCCGTAAAGGTCTTTTCAAAAGCAGCCTCCGTAAAAGCCCGCGAAGACGAAAGTCCACGAAAGGCGGAACAGCCGACGCTAATGGTTCCACGCGTTCCAAAAGCAAAGATGGGTCGTCGGATGACTCAAAAGAGAAAGAAAAAGAGAAAGAGAAACTCTGGGTAGTTAAGCCCATTCCTTCCCCAGCGCTAAAGCCCCTCATCGTTTTCATAAATCCCAAATCCGGAGGTAACCAAGGCCTGAAATTGCTGCAAAAGTTCCAGTGGCTACTGAACCCTAGGCAGGTTTTCGATTTATCGCAGGGCGGACCCAAAATGGGTCTTGAATTGTTCCATAAAGTTCCCAATTTACGAATCCTTGCTTGCGGGGGGGACGGAACCGTTGGTTGGGTTCTTTCGGTTCTAGATTTCATTGGCGTATTTCCCCCACCTGCGGTCGGAGTCCTTCCTCTGGGAACTGGAAACGACCTTGCGCGCGCTCTAGGCTGGGGCGGAGGCTACACAGACGAGCCAATCGCTAAAATCCTAACCAATATCGGGGAAAGTGACACGACGCTTCTAGACCGATGGAAAGTTACTGTTGAAAAAAATCCTGATGCGACTGCTTCTGATGATGACAGCAAAGCAAAAGATAACTTACCCCTCAATGTCGTTAATAATTACTTTTCCCTGGGAGTCGACGCGCACATCGCGTTAGAGTTCCACGAGGCGCGCGAAGCTCATCCGGGAAAGTTCAATTCGAGGCTTCGGAACAAAATGTTTTATGGGCAGATGGGCGGAAAAGATTTAGTCCGTCGCAAGTGGAAAGATTTGTCCGAATACGTTACCCTGGAGTGTGACGGGCAGGATGTGACGCCAAAGTTGAAGGAACACCGGGTCCACGCGATAGTTTTCCTGAATATTCCATCCTACGGTGGCGGAACTCATCCCTGGGGTGGAGGCTCTGGGACAAAGGAACCCTCGACATCGGACGGGCTTCTAGAAATCGTGGGGTTGACTACCTACCAGTTGCCGCTGCTGCAGGCTGGTGGTCATGGAACCCCAATTGCTCAGTGCAGCCATGCGCGATTAGTCACCACCAGGACGATCCCTATGCAAGTTGATGGAGAAGCTTGTCGAGTCTTACCTTCAATCATGGAGATAAAGCTCCTGAACCAGGCGACCATGCTGGTGAAGAGCCGCGGAAAATCTACGGCCAAAGCCCAAGGTGACAAACTCGAGAGCTTGAAGCTGCAGATAATGAGGATCAAGATGAGAGATTATGAGACTTTTCATTCGGATAAGGATCGACTTATTGGTGCCGCGGTACCTCTGACTCCCGAACCTCTGGACCTCGACGCAACCATGGACTTGGAGTCGCTTAGGAAACTGCTGGCTAAGGATTACAACATGGACAATTCCTGTTTTCTTGACTGTAAGTTACTCCGTTCTTATTTCACCCAAACATATCTTCCTGGTTAATAATTTACTTCTTTAGCCTGCACGGCCGAACGATTCTTCAGGATCGATCGCGCCCAGGAACAGTTGCACTACGTAACAGACGTCGCTTCTCAAGCGGTATTTGTTCTGGAAGAAGATGTAGCGAGTCATACCGAGGATACTGCTAAAGTAGACGCTGCCTTACCCAGGTGACTTTATTTTTCATTCCGACTCACTAGAGGGCAGGGTTGCAATATTTTTTTTCTACGCCCCGATTGGACCTCATTCATCTCATGAACTACCACTCCTATCGTAATTTTTCTAATGACATTTTTTACAGGAAATTTAATTTCCTAAAAAAAAATATTCTTATAAAATTTTCATAAAATGATTAATTAAGAAGTTATCGATAGCTAAACTACTAGTCCTCAAAATTCAAAGAATTCCTAACTTGAACTTCTTGTAACTTTGAAACTATCAGTCCTACGGTAATTTTCCTAAGGACTTTTTTGATAGAGAATTAAATTTCCTACAAAAAAGTATCTTTGAAAATTTCTGTAAAATGATTCCTTCAGAAGTTATAAGTGATTAAAGTAATATAGTTTATTGCAACCTTGCTGGTGAGTAATTTAAATGACTGATAAAAATTAATTTCGTTATTTTGAATTTTTTGTTTACTTTTTATAAAATTTGATGTAGCGAAGAACGTCAGAATACTTTAAAGACGAAAACGAAAGCACCAGAACCACCAAAAGCTGAAAGTATTCAACGGGATGAAAGTATTAATGTAGAGGGTAAAAGTATTAATTTAGATGAGAGTAATGTAGAAAATGAAAAAGTTTTAACTAAGAGTATAAATAAAAGTATTAAGCCGGTAGTGGGTAATGTAGATGAGGATAGTCGAATAACACAACGACAGCATCATAAATCTGATAACGATAATATTAATGAGGATAGTGTACATAAAAAAGAACAAAAACCTAAACAGAGTTCCTCGAAATCAACTTCTGCTCCTGAACGACCTAATCAAGGAAATTCTGCTTATATCAGGTGAGATTAACATTTCTTTAATGCCGATCTTCTGAGAATTATTTTCATTTTTCATTTCTAAAGAGGTGAATTTTTTGTTTTATTCAAATCGGTTGAAAAATAAATTATCTCCGTTAACGATATTTTTGAAAACTGCCGATTTTTTTGTCAAATCAGGTCTGGAGTTCATTTATACCCCGATCTATTAAAAAAAAAGTGCCGATTTCTATATCAGGTCATCGGTAATGCAGACTTTTGTAACCGATCTTCCATAAAATTGTTAATTTTTACAACTAATTTTAATGTAAAAGATTTTAAGTGATGATTTGTTAATGAATCGCTAACGAATTTTACTTTTCTACCGATTTTAAGAAGAAGTTAACGATTTTTGGACAGGCAATAAAATATTTTCAGTGCCCGAGACAGGCTTTTTAGTCTATCACCAGAAGTTCAATTAGGCACTAGTGCACTACTAGAGAAACCATCGGATGGTATAATTCGTGCCGCCAAAACCGGTGATCTGAAAACCCTGAGAGAACTCCATCAACATGGATATTCATTGCTATCAATAGACGCTAATGGACAGACGGCTCTACATCTTGCTGCCAGACACGGTTACAAAGACATTGTTAGGTATTTGATAGCATGCGCGCCACCAACTATTCTCAATATGGTTGACAATGATAAGTAAGCTGATGTCCATTTAAATTATTCAGATGATATCGGATTAAGAAAGTTAATTAATAAGTTATTGATTATCGATTATCGATTACAGAGGACAAACGGCGCTACACAAAGCAGCACAACAAAAACGTCGTACTATCTGCTGTATGTTAGTTGCTGGTGGTGCGACATTGACTATACGAGATCGTCATGGTGCAACACCACGTGACTTGGCATTGACGTCTGACGATCGAGATCTCGCTGCTTATTTACATAGTAATTATTCATAATTGTTTTTTTTTATTCAAATTTAAAATATCGATTTTTAAATCGATGTATCGATTTTTTTAATTCGATATATCGATTGTAAAAATTAATTTATCGATTTAAAAAATCAAGATATTGATAAAAAAATGAAAGTATTGATTTTGAAAAATCGAGTTATTAATTCGAGATATCGATTTAAAATAAAAATAAAATATATCGAATTTTTGAATCGATATATTTAATAAAAAATTGAGATATCGATTATTTATTTCGAGATATCGATTAATTACTTCGAGATATCGATTCATTACTTCGAGATATCGATTTTAAAAAATAAGATTGATTTGAAATAAAAATTAAAAATATTAAATTTTTTAATCGATATATTATAAAAATTCGAGATATCGATTTTTTTTATTCGAGATATCGATTAGTTACTTCGAGATATCGATTTTAAAAAATAAGATTGATTTGAAATAAAAATTAAAAATATTAAATTTTTTAATCGATATATTATAAAAATTCGAGATATCGATTTTTTTATTCGAGATATCGATTAGTTACTTCGAGATATCGATTTTAAAAAATAAGATTGATTTGAAATAAAAATAAAAAATATCAAATTTTTTAATCGATATCATACAAAAATTCGAGATATCGTTTTTTTCCTTCGAGATATCGATTATAAAAATTTATGCACCGATTCTCCACATCGACATAACAAAAATCGATCATTAAAAATTTGATAAATCGATACTAATATATCGATTCCAAATAATCGAGTTTCGATAAATCGATTTGAAAATCCCCAACGAAAAATTCGATTTAAAAAATTCAAATTACTTTTATTTTTTATATTATAAAAAAAAACTTAAAATAAAATCAATAAATTTCTAATTCAATGAAATCTTTAATATTTCAGGTCAAGAACAATTTCATTTAGATACTGAAGACATGCTGAATCTTCCCTGACCTATTGAGGTACACTAACGACACTTAATTATTATCGATATCTTTCTCAATAGATATATAGGCATATATATTTTATTCCATTAAAATCTATTTATATTACACGACGTCTCATCATCATATTTTTAATTATACACTCACATATAAGTATATAACTATATTTGTATATATGTGTCTATTACATGTATACATATATAACATATATATATATTTTTTTTTAATAATAATCGACATTACGGTTTTTAATTCCTCTTATATTTATTAAATAAACAATTAATTATTTAAGATAACGTGATACAGTAAAGTCTATACATATATATACATAAATATATATATGTATATATTTATAATCATATAGAATGATAGAAAATTGCATGCCCTTTAAAATGAATACCCACAAGCTATACTTATTTTTAATTTTTTTTTACAACATATACATATATATTTAGTACTATATATATATGACTATTAAAATATTGAAAATAAATATGGCATGTGGGTACTCATTTTAAAGGGCATTTAATTCCTTATTATAATATGGACTCATAGATATATATATATATATATATATATATATATATATGAGTAATAGTTTTTCAAACACAGGGCATACGTAAAATTTATATAGACATAAGTAATAAAATTAATTATACATAAATATTTAAAGAAGTAGAAGACAAAACAAAGAAAAAAGTCGTAAAGATTTTTTTTTGTCGCATATCTTTGTCGTATAAATTAATTAGGATTTTAAATAAAAGATAATTAAATTTATAAATGAGTATCCTCTATTTTTAGCTCACAATTAAATATCAATTAATTTTTTTTTATTAATAAATTAATTAATTGATTAAGAAATATTTCGAGAGGTTTGAAGAATATTTTGATAATTTTATTTTAAAATCGATATTCTGGCGAAACTATCAGAGATACGATAAAAATGGACGGATACAATTCTGTTCAGAATGTAATTTTCTACAAAAAAGATTCTCATCAATTTTTTTAAAAAGTCAATACTTTAGCCGGAAATTCGAATTTAGTGTAAGCGCGAAAGTTTTTTCAGGACAATTTGGATAATTTATGATTTTTTATTTTTAAAACTAATATAACTCCGAAACTATCAGAGATACGATAAAAATGTACTAGAACAAATTTGTAGATTATTAAATTCTCTACAAAAAAGTTCCTGTGAAATTTTTGTCTAATCTCAATAGTTTGGCCAGAATAAATGAAAATAAAATTTTTACCATAAAAACAAAAAAAAAAAAAGAAATCAAACCTCATAAAATATATGAGAATGTGCGAAAAGACAAAGTTTGATTACACAAAATTAAATAATTTAGTAATAAATTATATTTATTATCGTTGATCTTTAAAAAAAAAACTTAATTTCTTTCTTTCAAATTTTATTTTGAATAAAAAAATGAAATTAAAAAATACATATCGATATATTTCTAAAAATATATATATATTATATAAAATACAATTATTTTAGAATCTCATATATTTAAAAAAATAATATCAGAACCAATTTAAAAAAAAAAATTCAAATTTTAAATTTTTTCTAAAAATTTCAAGTATTTTAAAATTTCCCGCTTTTTTTAAATTTATATAAATCGCGGGATTTTTTTAACCTAAATTTTTAAATTTTGTCCAAAAAATCCATGACTAAAAAAAACCTACAAATTAACTTTAAAAAAATTTTTAATATTTAAAATTTTAAATCGTGATAAAAAGTTATAAATTCTCTTATTTATTTTTAAAAAATTCCATTTATCTATACTAAATTTTTTACAAAAAAAAAATTTTTATTATCTTAAAAAAACCTCAATCACTAGACTTCTATTTATTTTTAATGGAATGGCGAAAAGGAACAAAACAAAATGGCGAAATAACAAAAAAAAGAAAACCAAACAAATAAATGTAACCTAAAAAAAAAAAAATTCTAATTGGCCAAAAAAAAAAAAAAAAAAAAAAATTTAGCAGAAAATGTAATAAAAAAAAAAAATAATAAATGGGGATCAATGTATGAACACCAATTAGATATTAAAAAGACGGTCTATTGCTATGACTACTGTACTATTATTATTATAAATTATAACTACGAATTATTTATTGAAAATTGGGTGTACAAATATTTTTGGTAGTATTAGCCGATGGCTAATGATGCCAATATCAACAAAAGCCTTCGTATTATGAAAATCAATTGGTATCATTAGATTCTAGACAAACGACAAACAAAAATTATAGAATTAGCCTTTGGATTATGCTGCCAATGGTAGCATGAGCCTTTGGCTGATGCTGCCAGTAGTAATTCTAACCTTTGAATTATAAAAACTAATAGTAGCAGTATCCTTTAGAGTATGACGGTAAAAAGAATTAGCTTTTGGTTTATGTATCATAGTGGTAGCAGTAGCCTTTAGCTTGTGAAGAAAAAAATTAATTAATTAATAAGATACCATCAATATTTACTCTATTATTTGAATTAAATTTAATTAATTATACAACAAATTTTGGTAACAATAGCCTTCGGCTTATGAAGCAAACATTAGTAGCATTAGCCATTGGCTTATGTGACAAATATTAGTAGCATTAGCTTTGGGCTTATATGAATAATATTCTGATTAGTAACCTTCGACTTCTTTGCTAGGAATTGGTAGCATTAGCCGTAGGCTTATGTGACAAACAATAGTAGCATAAGACATAGGCTTATATGTTTAATATATTAACATTAGCCGCCGGCTTATGTAATAAACATTGGTAGCATTGACCTTAGACTTATGTAATCAACGTTGGTAGCAATAGCCTTCGGCTTATTTGATAGCAACTGGAAGCATTAGCCTTAGGTTAATGTGGCAAACATTGGTAGCATTAGCTTCTGGCTTATGCGATCAACATTGGTAGCATTAGCCTTCGGCTAATGAAGCAAAATAATTTGTACACCTAAAATACTAAGGAAAATTATTATAATAATAATAAAAAAATTAATATTAATCCTTTGTAATCTTCCTACGTAAAAAAACACCATTAACAATTAAAAAAAAAAATTTAATTTAAATAAAAGACAGTAGTTTTTAAATATAGTTCCTGCTGTGTACAATCATGTGTATACGCTAGATTTTAAATAAATAATAAATAAATTATTATACATATAATTATATATAAATATAAATATTAAATAAAATAAAATTGAGAATTGATCGAGGCCTAGAACTTAGACTAGAGCCGTTATTTTTTTTTCTTATCCTAGATTATTTATATATATATTATATAATATTGCCAGGTTTTAAAATATATAAATATATATAAAAATTGTACTTAAAAAAAAATGTAATGCCTTCTACTCCATACTAATTATTAATTATTTTTAATTAATTTTTGTTAATGATATTTTAATTAAACTATAAATTTTGAAAAAAAATAATAATAATAAATAAATAAATAAATAATAATTAGAAAAAAAGTCTACACAGTATTGCCTTCTTATACTTTGGTATTTAAATGTTTAATTGTAAGACAATTTATAAAACTCTTGACTTGGAAAGTCAGCCACGAATACTCTTATTATTATAACTGTTACTGTTGTTATGATTTATTATAATTTAATTGTTAAATTATATATTATTATTTTATGTAATTATACAGCAATAAATATGATAAATAAATGAATTTAAAAAATATGAATATAAATATATATATAAAGTTAATTTATATATATATATATTAAAATATTGGACAATCATTGAGTCGATCTTCCAAGCTAGAGTTTATTGAAATTATTAAATTCGACTATTTAATGTATAATTTAATAATAATAATTATAAATAAATTTATCAACAACACCAATTACAAACAACAATTATCTTGTATAAGAAATATAAAATAAAGAAAATCTAAAAAAAAAAGTGGTTTTTATTTGGAATCCCGGATTTTAAAAAAGAATTGAAAACGATCTACAATGTTAAGGTTCCATAACAGAATAAATTTAAAAGTATTGAAAGTATTCAGAAGTATTGATAAGAATTCAAATTTCTTCATTTTTGATACTTCTGAATTTAATTTTTTTAATTAGGGATTCAAATATGGTCATGTGGGTACTCATTCCAGAGGAAATTTTGAGGTTAATATGATAGTAAATTTCGTTTTTTTAAAAACGTTATTTTTTTCAAAATTTATTTTGGAAAATTTTTTGAAAATTAAATATAGTGATGTGAGTACTCATTCCAGAGGAAATTTTGAGATTAATATGATAGTAAATTTCGTTTTTTTAAAAACGTTATTTTTTTCAAAATTTATTTTGGAAAATTTTTTGAAAATTAAATATAGTGATGTGGGTACTCATTCCAGAGGAAATTTTGAGGTTTATATGAAAGTGAATTTCATTTTTTTAAAGATGTTATTTTTTTCAAAATTTATTTTGGAAAATTTTTTGAAAATTAAATATAGTGATGTGGGTACTCATTCCAGAGGAAATTTTGAGGTTTATATGAAAGTGAATTTCATTTTTTTAAAGATGTTATTTCTTTCAAAATTTATTTTGGAAATTTTTTTGAAAATTAAATATAGTGGTGTGGGTACTCATTCCAGAGGAAATTTTCAGTTTAATATGATAGTGAATTTAATTTTTTAAAGATGTTATTTTTTTCAAAATTTATTTTGGAAATTTTTTTGAAAATTAAATATAGTGATGTGGGTACGCATTCTAGGGGAAATTTTGAGGTTTATATGAAAGTGAATTTAATTTTTTTAAAGATATTTTTTTCAAAATTTATTTTGGAAAATTTTTTGAAAATTGAATATAGTGATGTGGGTACTCATTCCAGAGGAAATTTTGAGGTTTATATGAAAGTGAATTTCATTTTTTTAAAGATGTTATTTCTTTCAAAATTTATTTTGGAAATTTTTTTGAAAATTAAATATAGTGGTGTGGGTACTCATTCCAGAGGAAATTTTCAGTTTAATATGATAGTGAATTTAATTTTTTAAAGATGTTATTTTTTTCAAAATTTATTTTGGAAATTTTTTTGAAAATTAAATATAGTGATGTGGGTACGCATTCTAGGGGAAATTTTGAGGTTTATATGAAAGTGAATTTAATTTTTTTAAAGATATTTTTTTCAAAATTTATTTTGGAAAATTTTTTGAAAATTGAATATAGTGATGTGGGTACTCATTCCAGAGGAAATTTTGAGGTTTATATGAAAGTGAATTTCATTTTTTTAAAGATGTTATTTCTTTCAAAATTTATTTTGGAAATTTTTTTGAAAATTAAATATAGTGGTGTGGGTACTCATTCCAGAGGAAATTTTCAGTTTAATATGATAGTGAATTTAATTTTTTAAAGATGTTATTTTTTTCAAAATTTATTTTGGAAAATTTTTTGAACATTAAATATAGTGATGTGGGTACTCATTCCAGAGGAAATTTTGAGGTTAATATGATTGTAAATTTCGTTTTTTTAAAAACGTTATTTTTTTCAAAATTTATTTTGGAAAATTTTTTGAAAATTAAATATAGTGATGTGGGTACTCATTCCAGAGGAAATTTTCCGTTGGCTTTAAAAATAACTTTGGTTTGTAAAAAAATTAAACTTCGACTATTCAAAATTGGTTATTTGACAGTTTTGTATCATTAATCTATCGATCATCACTTTGGAAAGTCTGTGGAAAGTCTCAGTATTTGAAGGGAATTAGACCCCAATTTAGACAGATTCTATTAAAAAAAAAATTAATTATGAATCAATTAAAGAATTATAATTATAATATTTCAATAAATGAATCCTGAATAATTGCAGTAAATTATTCAGCAAGTTCGTACATCATTGTATTGGGATTTGTTCTGAAAGTCTTACCATCTACTACATATACATCGTCAGGATTGCTTCGTGAGCTTCCGACAAGTTTTATATTATTCTCACATTTAACTGTATAGAAGCAGTCATCAAGAGAATCAACTCTGAAGTGTTTGTTATTGAATTCGAATGAAATACTTTCTTTTGAATTCTTTACTATTTCAGTGGGTTTGACGTTTGTATCAAACACTTGGCGCCAGTAATAATCTTTCGTTGATGATAAAGCAAAGCAACCATTTTCATCCAAATTTTCAGATGTTTCAATATGCATTTGGGGATCGCCTTTAATATCATCGTCTTTTACTCTGAGTTTCAATTCACGACCCGCTAATTTGTTGTCTACAGAATAATGGATTACTAAACCGTTATCGGTACAAATTCCGTATTCCATTACCTCGGAATCACCATAAATTTTATCAAATTTATAATTATTGATCCAAAATAACAAGTTTTTATCATCATCAACCAAATGTCCGATGTACGATCTGACGCCTTGGCATAAATGTGCCAATGAGCCGGTCTCAGGTTTCAAATTGTCAAATTTATTGTATTTATCATCGGCAAATGATATCACACCTGGTTGTAATTTAAGTTCAGGCCATTTCATTTCATTTTTATATTTACTGTAATCAACGCCTTTAAGATATAATTTACGCATTTGAATCCATCCCGCGGCAAATTCAAAATTATCCCGATCGCTTTCGTAGGCCGCAATGTCCGTACGTTGAACACGCAACGAAAATACGAATTTCGGTGATTTAAATACACCGAGACCAATATAAGGAAATATATTGACACCCAATCTGGAATTTCTTTTATAATCCGGCCAGTAAAGTTTCAAAATGTCTGTGCAAGTTATTCTAGGCTCCCGACCAAATAGTCCGTAGGGTACAAAATCCATGTCTGGATGTAGAATTTTGTCGAATAATTTTACTACAACACCATCGTTCTTTGTACTGTTATCCATCGCGCGGAACATGTTTATATAAAAGCTCCCGAATTTCGCTAAATTTGAGAAAGTTGCTACTTTATGACAAATATATGAACCGTCTCGATATAAACCGTCTTCACCATCGTCATCTATATTTTCGGTTGTATCGAAAACGCTACTAAGGCGTGTAAATATGTCTGTTTTAATGTCATCTTTATACAAATCAAAGTCGTTTATATAATCAGTGATCAAACGCGGGATCATTACATGAACAAGATCGACGCCTTCGGGTGTCGGCCCGGTCTCTTTGCCCAACTTTGGTCCCATTTCGGTAAGTCTACGGCGACAAATTTTTAGTATAGCTTCAGTTTCGCCGAGGCATTCGTACATTGACAGCATGCGTGCAAACAAAACGCTAATGTCTTGCCAATCAAAGCCCCAGATCCTAGGCCGGTAATTGTCGATTTTGTTGTTTGGAAGTTCTTTGTCTATTTGTTCGATTAGAAATTCAACGATTTTTAAATATTTCGTTAATGTGTTATCTGAAGCGTATTTGTACAGAAGTGCGATTCCAAATAACGAAGCTTCGTTAATTTTCATCACCATATCATCGTCTGTGAATTTCTCCAAAAAGACTCCGTCTTGGTCGTCTTCCATTCCGGTAGCTATGGTTTCGTATCCATGTTCTAGCATTAATCTATTATTTAGTACTTTTCTTAGTTTTTGTCTTCGCAATGTTTTGTCATCTTCTATGTCGTTTACGTTTACTTCGGGTAATTTCCTTTCCTCTTCCTTATTTGGTTTAATTTCTGCTGGTTTAGTCGGAACTAGGTTTTTATTTTGCTCTGGATTTATTATCTCCGGAGATTTAACTGGATTCGCATCAGGTGATGGTTTACCAGAATTTGGTTCTTTTGGCACAACGTCCGTATTCTTTTGCTCCGAAGGATCATTCGACGTTGTTGCTTCTGATTTATTCAAACTATGATAAATTATTAACCCACTTATAAGTATAATGACTGCACCAAGTAACGTAAACCATTTTGTCATTCTCATTATAGTTACTTTTTATTAGTTTTTATTTGCTAATTGAATTTATCGTTTAGTCTTCTATAATAAAGCATAATAAAAAAAAATTGTTATTACTATTTTAGAAAAGTTAATATGTTTTGTTAGAAGTTACCCAGACAGCATTAAAGTCGGAATAACTGCTTTATGACGTCTTTTTGAAGGCGTCCTTCCAGAAGTCTTATAATGACTTCTTAAAGATGTCATTTTTAAGAACTCTTAATCAAGAGTTCTCGAAGACTCCATAAATAAGACGTCAGTTCTTTGACGTCTAAATGTAATCTTTTTTTTAACTTCGTTATGAAGTCAAAATTAGGAACTCCTTAAGACGTCATGGTAAATTCATACTGAAGTCTTATTTGCGAAGTCAGAAATAGAACTCTTTTTAAAGACGTCTTACTGTCCGCTAGGTGGCTCATCCGAGATCTTGAGAACTTCTTAAAGACTTCTTTAAGATGTTCATGAGACGTCCAAATCACAAGTAGGAAATTCAAAACTCATTGAGACGTCATTTTGCTATCTGGGCAGTGAATGAATAAGAGAATAATTGATTGATGTAAGGATGCTATTTGATGATAAATTACTTTCAATGCCGACTCTTTTCTACAGGAGCCGTTTGTTAACCTATTTTAAGTATACATGCGCGCGATGCCCTTACTTATTTACCATGACGTCTTAAGAAGCTCCTAATTTTGACTTCATAAAGAAGTTAAAAAAAAAAGAATACATTGAGACGTCACAAAACTGACGTCTTGTTTATGGAGTCTTCAAGAACTCTTGATTAAGAGTTCTTAGAAATGACATCTTTAAGAAGTCATCCTAAGACTTCTTGAGGTCGCCTTCAAAAAGACGTCGTAAAGCAGTTATTCCGACTTTAATGCTGTCTGGGAACTTTTTATCATAACCTATGAGTAAATATTCAATTTGAGATGAGTGTTTATTGAGACAGCCGCTAGGGGTAATTTTTACTTGTAATTAGGAGTAAAAAATTTAACATTGATTTTTACTCACTAAAAGAGTAAAATTTCGTAATTCAAAAGTAAAAAGTCGTAATGGCCCAAGATTACTCGATATAGAGCAATTTTTGAATAAACGACATGGCAATATTCATTGAAAAATTCTTTCCATGTAGAGATTTTACAAGAATGAGTGAGTTCTATAAAAAGTGCTATAGTTAAGTATAGGCCTAATACCTACAGGTATAAGAATCAATCGGATTTTTGAAAATATGACTCAAATGAGCGATCATTGTCTCCCTTGATTTATTTGATGAAAAATAAAAAATTTCAATGTTATAAATTCATTTCCAATATATATATATATCGAATTACTAACTGACTTCATACATCATGGTATCGGAATTTCTTATAAAATTCTCGTCTTCCAATTTGATCATTTGATAGGGATTGCTTGACGAGCTGCCAGCAAGTATACAATCACTATTACGTTTAAGAATATAGTACTCTTCGCTTTTTGTAACAAATTCGAAGAGTTTTTCATTGAATGTGAATTCATATTTTCCTCCTGACTTCCTGGTTATTGTAGTAGGTTCAACGTTTGTATCAAACACTTGGCGCCAGTGATAATCTTTCGTTGATGATAAAGTAAAGTAACCGTTTCCATCCAAATCTTCAGATGTTTCAATATGCATTTGGGGATCGCCTTTAATATCATCGTCTTTTACTCTGAGTTTCAATTCACGACCCGCTAATTTATTGTCTACAGAATAATAGATTACTAAACCGTTATCGGTACAAATTCCGTATTCCGTTACCTTGGAATCACCATAAATTTTATCAAATTTATAATTATTGACCCAAAATAACAAGTTTTTATTATGATCAACCAAAAAGCCGATGTACGATCTGACGCCTTGGCATAAATGTGCCAATGAGCCGGTCTCAGGTTTCAAATTGTCAAAATTATTGTATTTATCATCGGCAAATGATATCACACCTGGTTGTAATTTAAGTTCAGGCCATTTCATTTCATTTTTATATTTACTGTAATCAACGCCTTTAAGATATAATTTACGCATTTGAATCCATCCCGCGGCAAATTCAAAATTATCCGGATCGCTTTCGTAGGCCGCAATGTCCGTACGTTGAACACGCAACGAAAATACGAATTTTGGTGATTTAAATACACCGAGACCAATATAAGGAAATATATTGACACCCATTCTGGCATTTCTTTTATAATCCGGCCAGTAAAGTTTCAAAATATCTGTGCAAGTTATTCTAGGCTCCCGACCAAACAAACCGTAGGGTACAAAATCCATGTCTGGATGTAGAATTTTGTCGAATAATTTTACTACAACATCATCGATCTCTGTACTGTTATCCATCGCGCGGAACATGTTTACATAAAAGCTCCCGAATTTCGCTAAATTTGAGAAAGTTGCTACTTTATGACAAATATATGAACCGTCTCGATACAAACCGTCTTCACCATCGTCATCTATATTTTCGGTTGTATCGAAAACGCTACTAAGGCGTGTAAATATGTCTGTTTTAATGTCATCTTTATACAAATCAAAGTCGTTTATATAATCAGTGATCAAACGCGGGATCATTACATGAACAAGATCGATGTCTTCGGGTGTCGGCCCGGTCTCTTTGCCCAACTTTGGTCCCATTTCGGTAAGTCTACGGCGACAAATTTTTAGTATAGCTTCAGTTTCGCCGAGGCATTCGTACATTGACAGCATGCGTGCAAACAAAACGCTAATGTCTTGCCAATCAAAGCCCCAGATCCTAGGCCGGTAATTGTCGATTTTGTTGTTTGGGAGTTCTCTGTCTACATGTTCGATTAGAAATTCAACGATTTCTAAATATTTCGGTAATGTGTTGTCTGAAGCGTATTTGTACAGAAGTGCGATTCCAAACAACGAAACTTCGTTAATTTTTATTGTCGATTCATCGTCAGTGAATTCCTCCATAAAGGTTAGATCCTTATCCTCTTCCATATCAGTAACTATGATTTTGTATTTATCTTCAAGTATTAATTTATTATCCAGTATTTTTCTTAGTTTTCGTTTTCGCACTGTTTTCTCATCTTCTATGTCATTTACGTTTTCTTCGGGTAATTTTCTTTCCTCTTCTTTGTCTGGTTTAATTTCTGCTGGTTTAGTCGGAACTGGGTTTTTATTTTGCTCTGGATTTATTGTCTCCAGAGATTTAACTGGATTAGCATCAGGTGATGGTTTCTCGGAATTGTGTTCTTTTGGCACAACGTCAGTATTTTCTTGCTTCGGAGGATCACTTGAATTCGTTGTTTCTGATTTATTCTCATTACCGTTGTCTGATTCAATTTCTGCTGGTATAGGCGGACCTGGGTTTTTATTTTGCTCTGGATTTATTCTTTCTAGAGATTTATCTGGATTAGTATCAGGTGATGGTTT
The DNA here is from genome assembly GCA_964016945.1 of Microplitis deprimator. Classification (NCBI taxonomy): domain Eukaryota; kingdom Metazoa; phylum Arthropoda; class Insecta; order Hymenoptera; family Braconidae; genus Microplitis; species Microplitis deprimator. Next base: position 1,403,360 of record OZ024707.1, on the reverse strand, counting down.
CTCAGAATTGTGTTCTTTTGACACAACGTCAGTATTCTCTTGCTTCGGAGGATCACTCGAATTCGTTGTTTCTGATTTTTTTCTCGCACTACCGTTATCTGATTCAATTTCTAGTGGTTTATCTGAACCTGGGGTTTTAGTTGAGTCTGGATTTGTTATCTCCGTAGATTTATCTGAATTAACATCAGGCGATGGTTTATCAGATTTTGATTCTTTTGGCACATCGGCAACACTCTTTTGCTTCGGAGGATCACTTGAATTCGTTGTTTCTGATTTATTCGCATTACCGTTGTCTGATTCAATTTCTGCTGGTATAGGCGGACCTGGGTTTTTATTTTGCTCTGGATTTATTCTTTCTAGAGATTTATCTGGATTAGCATCAGGTGATGGTTTATTAGAATTTGGTTCTTTTGACACATCGGCAACATTCTTTTGCTTCGAAGCATCATTCGAATTTTTTGTTTCTGATTTATTCGAATCAGCTCTTTCTGATACGCCACCTAGGGAAGATGGCTTAACACAATAGATTATTAACCCAGCTATAATGATAATGATTGCAATGAGTAACATAAACCATTTTGTCATACTCATTATAGTTACTCTTTATTAGTTTTTATTTGCTAATTGAATTTATCGTTTTAGTCTTCTATAATAAGGGATAAAAAAAAAAAATATTATTATTATTTTAGAAAAGTTAATATTTTTTGTCAGAAGTCAGTAAATAAATAAGAGAATAACTGATTAATGTGACGAAGTTTCTCGGTGATAAGTTACTTTCAATGCTAACCCTTTTTACAGCAGCCGTTTGTTCACCTATTTTAGTTATACATGCGCGCAATGCCCTTTATTGCAATTTTGCCGCAAAATGCAGTCTTTCCCTTCAAAGTACGGCAATTTACGGTAATACTGCGGCGTTATCGCACATTTCCCGTAAAATACCGCAATCTTACCGTAAGTTTGCTGCAAGCTACTGTATGTCACCGCAAACTCCGTAATTCACTTCAAATTTGCTGAAAAATGCGGTGTTTTACCGTAAATTACAGTATTTTACGGTAAAGTACTGTGAGGCTACCGCAAATTCGGGGTTAAATGCCGCATTTTCACCGTAAAATGCCGTACTTAAAGTAAAATACCGTAAGATCCGGTAATTTTCAGTAAGTCGGACCTGCTAGGATCATAGCCTCCCTCGATTTCCTTGAAGAAAAATAAAAAATTCAATATTATAAATTTGTTTCCAATAAATATATCCAATTATTTCACGAGTTCATACATCATGGTATCGGGATTTCTTATGAAATTCTTACCATTCAACTCATACTTCTTATTGGGATCGCTATGCGAGCTGCCAGCAAGAATTGTATCAATCTCACATTTAATAGTATAGAAGACTTTGTCATCACTTAAAATAATTTCGAATAATTTTTTATTGAATATGAATCTAATACGCTTTATTGAATCAATAAATATGGTAGTAGGTTCAACGTTTATATCAAACACTTGGCGCCAACGATAGGTTCCCCTTGTTCGAAAAGTAAAGTATCCGTTTTCATCCAAATCTTCAGATGTTTTCAAATACATTTGGGGATCGCCTTTTATATCATCGTCTTTTACTTTTAGTTTCAATTCACGACCCGCTAATTTATTGTCTACAGAATAATAGATTACTAAACCGTTATCAGTACAAATTCCGTATTCCATTACCTCGGAATCACCATAAATTTTATCAAATTTATAATTATTAATCCAAAATAACAAGTTTTTATCATCATCAACCAAATGTCCGATGTATGATCTGACGTCTTGGCTTAAATGAGCCAATGAGCCGGTCTCAGGTTTCAAATTGTCAAAATTATTGTATTTATCATCGGCAAATGATATCACACCAGGTTGTAATTTAAGTTCAGGCCATTTCATTTCATTTTTATATTTACTGTAATCAACGCCTTTAAGATATAATTTACGCATTTGAATCCATCCCGCGGCAAATTCAAAATTATCCCGATTGCTTTCGTAGGCCGCAATGTCCGTACGTTGGACGCGCAACGAAAATATGAATTTTGGTGATTTGAATACACCGAGACCAATATAAGGAAATATATTGACGCCCAATTTCCCCTCTTTTCTATATTTTGGCCAGTAATATTTCAAAATATCCGTGCAAGTTATTTTAGGCTCCCGACCAAACAGACCGTAGGGTACAAAATCCATGTCTGGATGTAGAATTTTGTTAAATAGTTCGATTACTTTGCCATCTATGTTAGCATCAAAACCGAGGGCCCGGTAGACAGTCCCATAAAAATTTCCAAGCGATGCTAAATATGAGTAAGTCGCTACACTTCGGTAAAGATATGAACCGTCCCGATACAGACCGTCTTTGCCGTCATCCTCAGTATTGTAGGTTATGTTAAAAACTCTACTAAGCGATTCAAATAGGTCTTTTTGAACTCGAACTTCCGAGTCGTACAACTTACGATCATTGAGGTAATTAGTCATCAGACGAGGGATCGCAATGTAAACAAACTCAAAGCCGTTCCGTGTCCAGCCCAATGATTTGTTAAGTTCCGGAATGATTTCAATAATTCTACGGTTACAAGTCCTCTTCACTTCTTTGTCTTCTCCAAGATATTCGTACATCGCAAGCATCCGTGTCAATAAAACAGAAAATTCGAACCAATCACAGTTCCAAGGAACCTTTTTATCGGATCCTATTTTAGTGGCGCCCAATTTGCCTTCAATTTTTCGAATTAGATCTTCTGCTACACGCAAATATTCTTTCAAATGGTCGTTCTCGGCGTACTTTGCCAGCACTGCGATACCAAATGACGCAATTTTTCCTACTTTGGGTACATCGCCTTTCATGAAATGTTTGTTAAATATTTGTAAGTAAGACTTCGTTTGGTATTCACTTAATATTTCTTGGTGGTTACTCAAAGTAATTAGTTCTGGATTAATCAGTGCTACTTCCACTTTATATTTGTGATCATAACTATTTTCGTCAATAGGAGATTTTGGAAATAATACGAAATATAAAAGCGCTAATGCGCAGAACACAAGTAGGAGTTTTACAGTATTCGATATCGACATCACTAATTTTTTAAATCTTCTAATATAACAGAAGAAATATTTTAAAAAATAATGCATTATTTTATGCTATTATCTGATTAGTAATCAGATTATGAAAAATTTAGCTGTTACTTTGGTAGCATTGTCTTGAGCGAATCTATCAAAAAAATCCACGTGCACTCAGAAAATTAAGTAATTGTGTTTATTATGATAAATTTTTAATTCCAATCATCTAGAATGATTGGAACGTTTTTCAAAGCAAAAATAGTTAGTGGTATAGTTTTTTTAATTGAATTAATAATTATTAGATGATAACTTCTGCAATAAATTTCGTAACAGTTACTATCAGGGTGGTAACAGTTACTATCAGGATGATAACAGTTACTATCAGGATGGTAATATTTACTATCAGGATGGTAATAGTTACTATTAGGATGGTAAGAGTTACCATCAGGATAGTAATAGTTACTATTAGGATGGTAAGAGTTACCATCAGGATGGTAATATTTACTATCAGGATGGTAATAGTTACTATTAGGATGGTAATAGTTACTATTAGGATGGTAAGAGTTACCATCAGGATGATAACAGTTACTATCAGGATGGTAATATTTACTATCAGGATGATAACAGTTATTATCAGGATGGTAATATTTACTACCAGGATGATAATATTTACTTCTGCAATAAATTTCAAAACAGTTACTATCAGGATGTTAAAAACTATAATTTCTGATAGTAACTGTTACCATCTGGATTATAAATATAACTATTTAGAATAATTACAATAATTAACTCTAGTTAACATACAGGATTGTAACAATTATCATAAATATGGTGAATATTACAATCTAGATGATTTATACAATCATCTAGATAATATTTACTACTATCTGATTGATGGTAGAAATTTTTACCATAACTAAATAGTAACTCCTATTATTTAATTTTCTGAGTGTGGGAATACAGCTTACCCAGATAGCAAAATGATGTCTTGATGAGTTCTGAATGAGTTCCTATTTATGATTTGGATGTCTTATCAACATCTTAACGAAGTCTTTAAGAAGTTCTCACGATGTCGAATGAACCACCAAGTGAACTCAGTAGGACGTCTTTAAAAAGAGTTCGTTTTTCTGACTTGGCACATAAGACTTCAGTATGAATTTACCATGAGCTCGAAAACAGCGGGAAGTTTTGGAGTTGGCCCGCAGGGCTAACCGACGCCCAGATTTTTTAATCTCAGACCAGCTTTTCCCCTTAAGACTTAAGATACAGATTCACATACAACTTTTCTAACCCTTTAATGCTTGACCTTAAAACCTCACTCCATGTTCAAGCGGATCGTTATGAAACTAGAGATTTGGTATCATAAATTTTTTATTTGGTCCCCATATTTTCTACAATTTTTTTTACATATAAATAATTAATTAAGACCTAAATAAATAATAACATTTCTTTTTATCCACTCATTGCACCGATCTCTACTACAATTAACCTTCAATGAGCAAATCAACTCATCTCTCTGTAAATTATTGTAAACTGGTATCTCAATTCCTTCGTCTTGTTTGCTAGTGACGTAATCGTCACCGCGGACGTATTTCAATAAACATAAAGGAGTATTGATGACAGCTGACGATTTATCATTTACTTCAACCAAATTTCCATTACTGATAGTTGCTCCTGTAATTAGTAAGCCGTTGATAATAATTCCTTTGTCATGGCTTGAAGTTTTTTGAGAAGTTAGTTCGTTATTGTCCAGCCAGATGGCCTTCAAAGTTAATTCATTCAATCCAATGGATAATTCTCGTGCTGTAAATTGTTTTACTGCTGCTAGAAAACCTTTGGGACGGGATAAGTAACTCAAATTTATAATATTTATTTTTTTGTATTCATTTGAGGTTATGAGAAGATTGTTTATATTTATTGATGACAAAAATTTACTGCGCGCTATCAGATCATTGATAAATGATAGAATTTCTTTGGAACCTGATGGCCAGTAGTCGAGCCAATTTTTCGGTGTCTGAAAAAAAAATAATCGATTATAAATAGAGAACATTTTTAGTTTGCTGCAATAGCCAAAGGCTAATGCTGCCAATCTTATACGTAAGCTAAAGGTTGAAGCTACAAATGCCTTAGGTTCGTGCTACCAAATTTTGTAATAGTTTTTGACTAATACTACCAAGTTTGCTGCATAAGCCAAAGGTTAGAGCTACCAATTTTTCTACACAGACCGCAAATAAGTGCTCATAAGTTTGCTACTCAAGCCAAAGGCTAGTGCTGCCAATCTTATACGTAAGCCGAAGGCTGAAGCTACAAATGCATATGCTAATGCCTTAGGCTCGTGCTAGCAAACTTTGTAGTAGCTTTTGACTAATACTACCAAGTTTGCTGCATAAGCCAAAGGTTAGTGCTACTATTTTTTCTACACTGACTGTAAATTAGTCCTGCTAAGTTTGCTAGACTAGCCAAAGGCTAATGCTGCAAATTTTGCTGCAGAAGCCAAAGGCTTATGCTGCCAACGTATGTCATCATAATCAAAAAATTCGAGATTACAAACGATCGACTTACTTTTGAGGTAATTATTTTATTTTTGATGATATCTTCTCTCAAATTAGATAGTAATTTATTATAATTGCGAGTTTCATTATTGAAAAATTGTTCAATAGGATGATTTATTGGTGTCGTTGTTATTTTTATTTTAGAAAGTGATGATGAATATTGTTCATAGTAATTTTTAAGGTCACGTTGTAATTTAGTATCAGATTTTTTTGATAACTTTTTGTCAGATGTATTAAAAGACTTATCGAACATGCCTTTGAGATCAGCAATAACGATCTCAGCAGCAGATCTTTCCCAAGCTCTGAGTGCGTTAGCCGGTAGCCCGAATATTTCTAGCGCGTCGTCAGTATCTGCCAGTTGATCGATAACTCTCATAGAATCTTTCTTACAAGCCTCAGGTACACTGATAAGTTTCCCTAATCTTCGGCGTCCTTGAAAGACATCTTGGGACCAGAGATCTTGTATGATAGCTTCCAAAACCCTCATATCAAACCGGTCCTGCAATCTTCCCCCATAAATCGCGATATCCAACAACCCGCGGCCCTCTTCCCAGTCTAGGCGCGCAGCAGGATTGAACTTCAGCGCGTAATTGACTACGAGCTCACGCGCAGCCTCTAGGTCAGCTTCGTTCCATTCGTAAGCGCGGATCCAGCCACGCGGGACGAACTTTCTGCGTTCCTGAAGGACTGCATGCAACCAGGCCAGCACGAAAATGCCTTCGGAGTCTTTAGATTGCGGCCTGTAACTCTGCAATTGACGCAGCGATCTCTTGAGGTTGCGCTTTACGCCCTCTGGTGGCTCGTAGGCGAGTTTCAAACACAGACCCGCTAATCCGGGATAGAATCCCGTACATTCTTCGGTAGTCAACCAGATTCGAGTTGATTCATGTTGTGGAGTATTTCGCAGGATACTTTCTAATTTGGGAAGCCAATTTAAGGCCAATTGGAGATTACTGAGTAGAATCCATCCGCCATTTCTGTAAAAAAAGATTTTAAACACCTAGAAGTTCTACCTCGGACCCTGAACTTTGTAAAGCGAAATCTAACCTGCAGGAATTGTCGATCATCAGTTCCGCCTGTTCAACTTGACCCTGTCCCAACGAAACTTCACTGAATCCACCAGTGACCCCCATGCGCTTGGCCAAATTACCCAATTCTGGACCTGGGTCTGCCCCAGGTGACAGCAGAAACAGTACCGGGCGTTTCTGGCCCTCGACGACAGATTCCAGTGTCCAGGCACTGGGCGCCAGGTCTTTGATGCTCAACTTCTCGGTCACGTACTTCGTTAACGCAGTGTTGAGATAATCGGGTCTCAAGGCCTGGATTATTAGCATCTTTTGGAATGAGCTGCATGACGTGTCCTTGTAAATTGTGTTCAAGTCATCTAGCCACTCACTGCGAATTCTCTGCGCCAGCTAAGCAGTAAAACGCATCATAAGTCCCGAGTAAGTGGGAGGTTAAGAGAATATTTACCTGGGGGATTGAAGAAACCAGAGCGCGCATAGCAGGTTTCCGTTCTTCCGGTACCCAGTCAGGGACTGTCGCGTCGCGATCATGCGCGAGGTCTTTGTCTTGCGTTAGAGGGCTTAGAATCGCGGAGTCTTTGAACAAGAGATGGCGCTCGTTGTCTGAAACCGGATAGATCATGAGAGCGAGATAAAGTGCGAGAGGTAATCGATCTTTGCGATACGACGCTTTGGTGCAGTAGTTGAGAGTCAACGCGATCATTTTCTTCTCAATAAGACCTTCGGCTTCTTTCTTATCTACGTCTACTAACTGCTTCCGGTACTTCTCAGCCTCTAGATAAATTTCCGTATAGGCTTCGACGCTAAAAACATAGAGCGAGTTGAGAAGCGCGAGCGACTTGACCGTTTTGAACAACTGAGCAGCGAACTTTGCTAATTTCTCGTGCTCACGTGCGCGTTGAGTCACTTGGTCGCGTCTTTGACTGTTTTGTTCTAACGCGCGAGCTATTTCTTTGGCTTTGGCCTGCGTGGCTTCCAGTGAGGACAGCAGAGAGTTTGGTGCAGACTCAGAAGTGTCTTGCAGCAGATCCTCGCCACGAGCGTTGGCCAACTGAGCAAGCAGATCCACTCGTGCCTGATCGCGCTCACCTGCGAGCTTTTCTTCCAGCTCCAGAGCTTCGCGACGTTGCTTGTCCAGCTCTGGAGTCTCTTGCAGCAGCGCCTTAATCCAAGATAACGATTAGAAACCTTTATAATAACAACATACCGCAACTTACCTTCTCGACGAAGCGCTCGGCTAAGCTCCGGGTGCCAGCGCCCAGGGTAATTTTGAACAGCACGGCATCAGCTTCGCGTGGCAGGGAATCAATTTCATCGCGTCTGGTAGCCAAGAATAATTTGAATCCCCCTTGGACATTGAGAACCCTGTCGCCGAGTCTTAGTGACCTTCTGCGGAGTAATGGAAGTAGAATCGACGGTAACTCAACGATTTCTTCAACCAGCAACGCTTTGCCAAAGCGCACTGCCAGTTCTAGAGTCATCAGGAACTTGGCATCACTTGGCTTAGTAACTTCTAGCTGATTTTCTAGATTGAGCTTCAGCCAATTGACAGCAACACCACTGGCGTCGATAAATAGAGGAACTAAAGGACCGCGAAGTGCACAGATCGCGCCCGCGATGCTTACAGAGTCTGCTGGTAGGTCCTGAGCCCGCCAAATCAGGCGCTCGCGTTCGGAAGCCAGCAGATCGATGACTTCACGCCTCCATTTGTCATCTTTGGCTGATTCCTAACAATTTTGATTATTCAGATCAATAGTATCGATATTTAAAGTTGATACTTACCGAATAGACGAGCAGAGTCGCTGCATTAGCAGCCTCGACATCCAATCTCGTCTTTCGCGTGGTCAGCATCTCCAATTGCTGTTCCCAGTCACGGTATTCCGCGTCCAGTTTTTCTAACAACGCGCGGGCAGTCTTCAGACTGGCTTCGGTAGCTTCCGAGCGGACTTGAAGCGCAGCAGCGCCACGAGAATGCTCAGCCAGCTGTTCCTGAAGCTGCTTAACGCGCGACTCAACAGAATTTAGTCCCTCAGATAATTTGTCTATTTGAGCTTCCGCTGCGGCTAATTTGTCAGACAGTTGACGCTGTTCACGCTCCAAAGGAGCGACTTGTTGTAGAATCTGACCATACTGAAGGTTAGCGAGCACCCATGCGGCCAATGGGGCTGCAGCTACTGAAGCGCGACGTGCAGTCTTCTCTTCAAATGACTCTGGACGTTCTTTGACGAGTTTTTGAACGGCTTCTAGACTTGCCGAGGTGCTACGTCGCGCGTCCCAGGTCCTGATTTCATCTTTGACCCCACGCTTTGCCAAGAATATCTTCATGCTGTTCCACGATGTGTCTTTGATACCCATAAGGCGTAGGACGCCTTCCAAGACATCGCGAACTGCTGCAGGAGGCGCGCGTAGTGATCTAACCTCAGCCAACGCATCAGCGTTAATGTTTGCTACTGCGTGAGAGGCTGCTTCTACCAAAGGCTCAACTTTGGAAAGCTCGCTTTCAATAGCGACTTTGCGACGTGCAAGTTCCGCACTCTCTTTTTCAGTATTGGCTTTCAAACTCGTCATTTCTCCACGTTGCCCAGTAGCGCCTCGCATTGTGGCAGTGATTTGTTCTAATGCTGCATTAGCTCTGCCTGTTTGTACTTCCAGCTCTTTGCGCTGTCTAGAGGCCTCGTCTTCTAGCTTAGCGACTTTATCACCCGCTTCCTTGAGTTTTCCAATCCCTGCTTCCAAACTAGAGATTTTTGATTCTACGTCCCTGGTCCAGGATGCGCGAAGTTCGCGCCAAGAATTTAAAAGCGCGTAAAAGCGTGCTGGAGACTGCTGAGAACGTGGAGCATGCAGGTGAGTTTCTATCAGATGTTTAAGACCAGAAGTTGATTCTGGAGAGTCTGAAGCTTCTGGGATCACTTGGACTCCGAGATCTTGGAGGCGGGACTCCAGAGTCCACCACTCGGCGTTAGGGGTCTCAGAGATCACCAACGCGTCTTGCAGCACGGCCATGCTATTCAGGTCTGTGGAGTCCAGAATGATCACGACACGTAGGAAACTGCGTAAGCGGTGATACAGAAATTGATCAAGACCACCAGTGAAGTCTTCCTTACGTGCCAGGTCGGTCAAGGGCGCTACCAGCGTGTCCAGTTCATCAGGAGCCATAAGACCTGGGATTTCTCCTCGTGATACTAAGGCGCCAGCAAGATTACTCACGCCTTCTTCACGCAGATGATGTTCCTCTAGCAGTAGTAATGTTGGCTCCCCATCAATGCCCGCTGATTGAACCGCTGCCTTGATAGAAACTCTTCCACGACCTGGGCCTGAGTCGATCAGTTTTAACGAAGATACTGAAGCTATTAGACGTGCTGCTGATCTTCTGCGACCTCCAGGACGTCCTGCCATCACCAGTCCCCGAAATCCGGCACCAAATGACCAGCTGATAGCTAAGAAATTTAAAAATTAGTATTTGACACTCATGAGCGCTGATTGCGAGTTGAGACTTACTGGCAGTCATTTGAAGCAGATGATCAGAAAGTACAGTTCCTACGGCTTCACCTTCACGCAGGCACTTGGCAATCACGTTCTGTATCTCCTGCTTCCAAGATTCTGGAGCCAGAGGACTAAGAACTGCATTCCCACCTCGCCAAATGTACAGATTGTCGTTTTCGGTCTTTAGGTCTGGTATTTTTAGTTTTAGGGTCGACTTCCAACGTGACTGGTCCTTTCGACTCAATCTGTGAGCAAAAAGTTCTGTTTTATCTGCCTACGATCAAAATGACGTGACTTACCTTGGGTAGAATAAATGGACACCGGCATCTAGAAGATAGCGGGCGATGTCTTCTTGATTCTCTGGCGTCGGATAGTTCTGGAGGGTTTCTGCCCAACGACTTAGATCTTTGGAAGTCCACGAGAATTCCTTGACTGCTGAAATCGAATCCTGCATCACCGACGCCAAGAACGAGACCCAAGACCCAGATTCGACAGACGCGATCTTCTTCAGTGCGTGTTTCAAGTGGACCTCAATGATTGCCTGGAGATCCCCGGTCGTGGGAGGCATCAACTGGTGAGTTGATAGCAGAGCATTCAGCCGCGGATGGAGATGAGTTGATTTATCAGCAGTCGATAGAACAGTGACAGGTAAACTTGCGAACTCTAGGTCGTCTTCATGGAAGCCTTTGTCTTCTAGCAGCTGACGGAGAAGTTCCTGCAGAGATTTCGCTGCAAGATGCAAGTCCTCGATGACCAAAATTATCTTAGAGCCAGTACGTGGTCTGTATGCTCGTCCATTCGCTGATTCTACGCGTACACAAGATCTCTTGAGCCGGTTTATCAGGTCCGCGTTGTCAAACAATGAAGACCCGAAGACGATACTTGCGGAGTCTTTGTCCTTCAGCGCATGCAGAGCTGCTGTTATCAAGCTGCTCTTGCCGCTGCCACGTGGCCCACGGAGTAGTGTAGGCTGTCCAGCTTCTATCCAGGGTAAAATGGTCATCAGTCCACGATCTAGGATATCTAAAAATAAGAAATCACCAAAATTAAAACCCCGCCCTCTTTGAAAGCCTCTGTAACACGCGTTAGAATAAACTGTTACTTGTGATCAGAACAGGAGATTCATCATCAATCAGCCTGGTCTGCTCGCCAAATGGTTCCAGACGATCGATCTCTCGATTGTAAACGACATCAAGCGGACGCTGTGGATCTGGACACCAGGAATCTAGGGTCTGATAAATGAAATTCCCTAATGCGTTCCGCGCGTCTTGTTTCTCAATTTGAAAGCACGTTGACATCAGCAGCGAGTATGTTACTGAGTTCAGCGTAGCCGCAGATTGAAAATGAGGCAACAGCGCGTTGATTAAACCTGCGCGCGACGCAGTGTCTTCGGTATTCTCGTTCTCCAGCGCCCGTTCCACTACCAACGGTAATTTATCAGCAACTTGTCTCACTACAGAAGGCAGAGGATCGAGAACTGAGGACGAAAGCAACAAAGACACCGGCATCGCCGCTAAGTGAAGTACGCCAAGTCGCGAAACGGTTGCAGGACTTGCGCCTGCTAACTGATGTGTCTCAAAGATGAATCTGTGGACAAATTGAAATTTTTATGAGATTTAAAAGTTTGTTGGAGTGTATGATTTTATGACGTTACCTAACGCGTGGGTTGAGTTTGATGCTAACACCACTAGCTAGGGTCAGTATCCGATTGTCATCTAGAGCAGAATTCAACGCTTCTGCCCACACGGGCTCTACATCGCCGTTTAAAACTATCCACAGTGATTCCTCGGCAACAGAAGTCACTGCTGTTGATAGCAGACCGTCCTTCCACTCTCTGGTCTGCGAGTCGACGCGTCCCAGCAGCTGCGTCTTGGGAATAGCGCCAGGAAATATGTTTATCTCTCTTAAATTGTCTCCTTGCTTGACTAGAGCTTCAAAAAGTACTTTTCTGACAAGAGTTTTGCCACAACCAGGTGGCCCGACGACAGCGACGCCTGTCCGGCTACGCAATTGGTCGTAGAGCTGTTCACAACGAACCGCAGTATCTTCGGTCACGTTACGCGCACGGCAGATGTCTTCTAGAATATTGCGCAGCGCCTGCTGGTCTTGAGAAGGCTGATGTTTGGAATCTTGATTTACGAAGACGTCCTGAAGGATCTGATTGAACTTGATCGTGTCTTCTTCCGTTAGTTTGGGGACAGTTGAGGATCTGATGGCTTGCAGAAGTCTTTGGCGCTCGTCTTGAACGGAAGAAGATGAAATAGAATCTAAGACCGACTTCAAAGCGCGAAGACCCCAGTCATAGTGTGGTTGGTAGGTTAGAAGCTTCTCTGCAATGTCTAAAGTCTCTACCAACTGCTCAGCTAGAGTTGATGCTTCTTGAAAACCTGCGCACTCTAAAAGTGCTTTTACAATATCGTAGCTGGAAAAAATAGATTGTATGCGTTACAATTTGTTGCTGCAAGTTCACATTCTGACTTACCGATCAGGATGTGCCATAGCTATAGGTCTAAAGAGACGCGCTAGTGAATCAGGAAGTTTATTACGGCCGCCATAATCATTACCCGCTGGGTTCATGGTTATGAAGACACAGCAATGAGGATCCAGCGCGACTTTTTGATTCCCCAGTTGCACATGCGATAGGTTGTCCCGCAGGCTCTGCTGTAAAGGCCGGACTAGCATCGCTACTGCGCTAAGAGTTTTTTCTTCAAGGCGATTGAACTCATCGAAGCATCCCCAGGCGCCCGCTTGTGCGAGACCTCCTAGAATTCGCTTCATGCTGCTCGCATCCATCCCTAGAGAACCAACGCATTATTTAGCGGATCGACAAGCTCTTATGACTTTGTCATGACCTAGAGACAACTAACCTTCATCGCAATTGAATACTAAAACCAGCCGCCCTAATATAGAAGCCAACGCTTTAACGCTCTCAGTTTTTCCAGTACCAGCTGGACCAGTTGGACTGCCACCTAGTCCTAGTTTCATGGCTTGAGTCAACGCGAGGAAACATTTTTCTGTTAGAGTCGTACGCACTAGACCAATAGCCGCGCCTTGATACTCAAAGCGGTACTGGAACTCAGCTCCGGCGCATTTCACAACTGGCCCTTGGTTCTAAATCCCGAAAGATGGCGATCAAACTTCGCAATACAAGATATTGAATAAAAGATGTCAACTTACCGTTTTGTAGCACCGCAACTGCCGATTCCAGGTCCAAGAAGTATTGCCACCGGTCTCTACGACACTTATCAAGCTACGCACGATATTTAGGTGATGGACCGTCTCCAACAAGAGACTGCGTGCTTTCAAAGCAGTCAGCTGATCAGTCGCATCTTCTAGACTTCGGAATTTAGCTCTCTGGGCTTCCAAATGCTCGACTAACGTCTTCAAAGCTATTTTTCCATTACGCACAGCATCCTCACAGCGTTCTGTGAAATGAATTCGCTCTGTGAGCAACAAAATCTGACTAGGATATTTCGTAGGCTCTAGCGAGCGGTCTTGGTAACATTGGTCAAGATTTTTGGCAAGCGTAGCACGAATTCCGTCTTCTAGATTCCTCAGCCAAGATGGCAGTGAGTCTGCGAGATCGATCGGCTGTATCAGGGTCAGAACTTCACCTTCCGGGGACACAATAGCAGCTATGGCGCCATTTTGAATCTCCACACTACCAATTCCTTGATAGAGCTTCGGCAAATGACTTTTCAGACCAGCGCTGCTTCCGGAGATCAATTCAAGAAGATCTTCATCACTCAAGAAGTAAAGGCGAGGATAAGCAGCGCGCTTTTCTTCAAGGAACTCATCAAGACTCCGCTGACATCGATCCAGTAGGTCTTTCAGATTTACTAACGCTGGCATGGGTAAACGACGCAGTGAAGGAACGCGCGGATCACGTGACACTTCACTCATGAAGTATCGAAACTCTTTGTCTGCACGAGACCACTTCCCGTTGTCGTTTGCCGGTGTCGCTACGGTCCCACTGCTAAAAACTGGTTCGAGATAAACCCACTTGCGTTGCACGGTGCCCAGTACCTTAACGCGTTCCTCCAGTTCAAAGAGCGCAGATTCACAGCGACCAGCACGCGCAGCAAATCGTTCGAAACCCGCAGCACCCTTAGCGCCTTCAATAAGTAACTTTAGTTCCCCCACGCGTGACAATAACTCCCCGTACTCGCCCATCAACAAAATGTCTCGCCCGTTGCTGTCCTTGGAGTCCTGAAGTTGAACAGAAGCCGTAGATTCCCAGGCCTCTAACTCAACAATTGCTTGGCGTATTCCATTTTCCGCTAACGCGCGTTTGATTACGTCGCGTACTTTTTCAACATTGTCCTCAATTTTAGATGCAACATCTATCAAATTGCCTAGAGTCATGTCTCTTGTGCTTACTTCGAGACCTAGAAGTTTCTTCAGGTCACTCCAGTGCTCGTCAGCCAGCTCATCACCACGAACGAGCTGGACAAGCTCAGCAGCGTGACGCAGCTCTCGAAGACGCTTTCCAACGAACGTATCTATCTCCGTAGATTCTGCTCGAGGCTCCTTTACTTGGACTTTGATACGCTCGCGCCACGAATCCAACCAGTCGTGAAATCGTGGAAGGCGACGTCGCGCAACAGTCCACTCTTCGGACAACTGACCATCTAATTCCTGAATAAATTCTTCCTGGAACCGGCAATTAGATTCTTCGGCCTCTAACTCAGCTTCCAGACGTCGCGAGACCTCCGGTGATTCATCATCGAAAATATCAGTAACCTCAAGACCAACACGCTGGCAATCAGTGATTACAGAGTCACGCTGATCTTCCAGCAAAGTCCAGCGTTCGCGCATTCCGGCGATCCAGTCAACGGTAACTATATCCGGCTTGGATGTCCAACGGGTTTCCCAGCGTTCGCGTTCGTCTTTCAACGCAGCAGCACGATGGCGCAGATTTAATTTCGCATCATCAACGTGACGTGCTACAATCATCTTATGTCGTTCCAAACGATCCGCGAGACTTTCCCAAGCAGCATGAGCTCCAGAGAGTCCGTCCAACTTCTCACGTGTCCAAGCTGCCATAATTCGTGCGAGCCCCGTTGCACATTCGAGCTCTGCAGCGATGCGCGGAGTGTCTCGTTCTATTCTCCGATGGGCCTCATAAGCCAGCGCAACTTCTTCAATGTCTTTAGGACGATGGTCTAGATCTCGGCCTGCCAAGCTGAGGAAATCTACGCAGGTCACTAATCTCTCTGCTGCCTCAGAGCGTAATTCCGTTGACAACCGATCCCACGTACGACGCGTCGCTGATTCTAAATCATTACGCGTCGTCGCGGTGTCAATGGCAAAACACCATAACTTTATTTCTCCTCCGCGTAGTTTCCCAATTTGTTGCGCCCACTGTTTCGCGTCCTTGAAAGCTTTTTCCCATTCTTTCGGTGGTTTTCCTTTCAGCTTGTCAACGATATCGGCCGTTGCAGGCTCAGCTAGTGGCATCCACTTCAACTTGACTGCATTCAGTGTTTCGATGGCCGCTTCAGCATCTTTATAAACTCCGCCAAAGAGGTAAGCATTCTTTTCAACAATGATACTAAATTTAGCATCTTGTGGGCTTCCAACCCCACGGAAATTAAGCGGAATCGAAAGAAAACGTTTGATAGCCGAATATATTTTGGCCCGAATTTCTTCAACTGTTGGGCGCCATTGCAGCTTATTGTCACGGAATATCAATTCGATTTGAATTTCCGGTAGTTTTTTAACTAAATTTGGTAACGCCGCCCTAGAAACAAGTAGTTTGCCAACAATCACGAGCATTAGTAATAGCCATTAATAATTTACTTCAAATATACTTACCTATAAGCAATATCGAGTACTTTCAACAACTGACGGTCCCAATGCAATTTCCAGGCCTTGGTATTCCCATAATTAGCGTCCACATCGTCGACAACGCTCCTCATAGTCTTGAGCGTATCCTTCCAGGCGACCTGACTTCCAATCAAATTGACGACCTCGCCTTTCAACAAATTAGCGACTAGGTCCCTCAAGTAGATATGCTTAGACGCGAGTTCAGAATTCTGTCTCGCGAACTTTTGAACCTGAAACCAAAAACTTGTAGCTTTTGACCCAAAAGCTTAATAGTCACTTACATATTCTTTGAGCCGAGTGATATAGACATCGATAGCGTGCAAATCGGACCACACGACTCCCTTCTGTTCTTGAACCGCACGCGCGAACTCCATGGCAGTCGTCAGCATCAGCGGTCTCTGAGAGGCTATCATACGATCGCCAATCGTATTATGGAAGTTAGCGATCTTCTGCAACTCACGTGCGCGACCAGCCAATGCGCCTGCGCGTTCTACGAGACTTTTGATCTCGCGTGGCAGCTCAATGCCCTGACCCGAAAGCGCTCGTGCCTCTTTGATCAGAGTCATTAGTCGCGGGTCGTAGTTGACCTTCATCATACTAGTGCCAACGAGTTCTACAACTGCTGAGTCTGTTCCAAGTGTCAGTTCCTTCATAGCAATTGACTGTTGGGTGTCTTTTATCTACAAACATTCAATGCGTTGAAAATATATAAGACGCATGCGCAGTGAGCAGCGTAACTTACCCACGCTTCCACCAGGTGCGCGCGTTTCGTTTCGGCTTCACGCACAGCCACGTGGATTCGTTCGGTAGCAGGCTTGTAATTCGGCAAATCATTCAGCAATTCCTTAGAGAGTTTTTCTAAGTTTTTTAGTTTATTTTCAGCGTAACGTGCAGCCTGGACTTCTTGCAGTATATGCGGGGTATCAAGAAGTTCTTTAACATCTGGACCTGATTGATAATTATCTAAAAAACGAGATACTTTTAGCCTGTAGGCATTGACGCGTTGGTGCACTAGGACTTACCTATGATGTCATCAATGGCAGAAAATAAATTCTCACGCTCTGTTCTTAGATTTTGTTTGATCCTTGGGCGCTTTATCAACTCAGTATACCGTTCGATCTCAGAGATCAAAACCACTGGCGTGTCTATTTCGGCCAATTGTTTTTTCAATTTTTCAGTGACACGTTCTTCAGCTGGCGTTAGATTTTCTTCAAACCTACGCTTAATCCGCTCCCATTCCAGCGTTTTGTCGAGATCAAAGAGCGTCTTGTAGTCCTCGAATTGCTGGAGGAGATTTTCGGTATCGAGACTCTGGCGTTCGGAGTCAGTCAGCAGACGCGTTAACTGTCGATACTGGAGTCGTATTTCTGCGGTTTGTCTGCAACAAAGGAGCAATTGATTAAGCAAATGGTGGCATCCAATAACTGAAAGCAAGATGATTTACTTTAGGCGATCTCCGATCTGTGAACACTCGGCAGGAATCACTGGGGAACCCTTCCAAGGATGTAAGGACTGATGTGGCCAGAACAAACTAGTGTGACGTTCGCAAGCTGACACCCATTTTTCACAGATTGATGAAGCTGTCCAAGTTGCTTCGTCTTTTGATCTTGAGTCTTTGTGAGTCACTTCATTGAGGAGTAACTGAACTAACGTCAGAATCTCGCGCCCGGTTATATTGAGGAGGGTCTTCATTTTTGCTTCAGTATAAATCGGAGTCTCCAGTTTCCATAAATCATCGATGTACCCGCTGATTATTTCTATAGTCTCCTCTAGACCCGACAGACCATCGCGAGAGGTCGCTGCTGTTTCCAGCTCGGTCTTAATGTCTTGGATCAGTTTAATAGCATCCTGTATCGCTTTTTTCTCGCTGGTTTTTTTCGAATGTTCAAATTTTTCCCGCCAGTAAGTTTCTTCCTCCTGTAGACTCTCTGGGTCTCGTGGACCCAGAATGTCTTCTTCGATCTTTTTCAAGCAGGTTAAAGTGACTCCGGATGACTGAAGCGTTGGGCTCCATACCTGACGCAATGATTCAAGAAACGTCGATCCAGGATTCCCGATTGTTGATGCCACTTGGACGAGATCATGGAAGTTATCGACCGTTACCTGAGATGATCGTAGCTTAAAAGAAAAAAAAATTACTATTATAGCTTATTTTCTGACTAAACTATCAGAGATGCCGAAAAAATGATAAGAAACAAACTTGTAGCTCTTGAAATTTCCTACAAAAAAGGTTCTTATCAATTTTCATTTAAATTCAGTAGTTTAGCTGCTAGATGTCTTCAAATTTGGCCATTACCAAATCGGCAAAAAAATGTAATTGTAATCGATCTTTTAAATGTTTATATAAACGTATCATTAATTAACTTTTCTGAGGTATATACATAAGTGTTTCAGAATCTCTTTTAAAATATATATCTTTATTATTTAATGCATCATGATGAGTAATACTTTCTTCACACAAACTACTCGAATTACCCGCGAGTACAATTTCATCATTGCATTTGACAATATGATATTTATCATGCTGTTCAATTGAATATCTGTCCCCATCGATGGTAAATGACATAGAATTATTATCATTTTTCCAATCAACTGTTTTAGGCTCAATGGTTTTATCAAACACCTGATACCAATTAACTATTTTCGGCTCTCCGCCGTTAGGGATACGAATTCCTGCACCGGAATCATCACCAGAAGCTTCAAAATTCATTTTGTCACCAATATCTTTGTCTTTAAACATCAATTTCAATTCCTTACCCGAATTATTGTTGATTTCGTATCGCATAACTAAACCATTGTCTGTACAGACACCGATTTCCGAAATTACAATATTGTCTCCATAGAAAGCTTTAAATTTATATTTATTGAACCAGTACAGTAGTTTTCTATCCTTATGATTTTTAAAATGTCCAATGTAAGATTTTATTTCAGAACAGAATTCTGGAAGAGTGAAAGTGCTGCGTTTTTTTTCATCTTTGAAAGCTTCAAAACTATTATTCCTGTCTTCAGCAAATGAAATTACACCCGGTTGGACTTTTAGTTGCTCCCACTCCATTTTACGGTTATACGAACTATAGTCACTTGCTATGAGATATAATTTACGCATTTGAATCCATCCAAGAGCGAATTGCCGATGCGAACTATCAAATTCATAGGCAGCAATGCCATCACGTTGAACGCGCACCGAAAATACGAATTTTTCAGATTTGAATACTCCGAGACCAATGAAAGGAAATATATTTACATCGTAATTTTGATTTCTTTCGTAATTTGGCCAATAATTATTCAAATATGTATCCAAAAGCATTTTTGGATCCCGACCGAACAGACCGTAGGGTATAAAATGCAATTTTGGATGAACTACTTTATCAAGTATTTTTGTTATGGGACTCCCTATAGTTGATTCAAAGCCAAGCGCCTTGTATGTATTGATATAAAATTCCCCAAGTGTCGTTATATATGAGAAACTCGGAATATTATCATGACAAATACATGAATAGTCTTGATAAATACCATTTTTTACAACGTTATCTGGATTGAAGTGTGCTTGCAGTTCTTCATCAAGCTTTTCAAATAATTCTGATTTAACTTCAAAATCATATCGCGGACGGTCGTATAAATAATTCGTCAACAAACGCGGGATCGCCAGATAGACAAAGTTTACATGAGTCTGAATTGCGCCTAATGATTTATTTAATTCCGGCGTTATCTCAGTAATTCTTCGGTGGCAGATATATTTTATTGCTTTATTTTTTCCGATGTACTCATACATCGCGAGCATACGAGTGAATGTAACGCAAATACCGTACCAATTATCAGACCAAGGTATACCGGTATTTTTACTTATCAAAGTTCCTAGTTTTTCATGCATTTTCATTATCAAATCTTCGGCAACTGTTAAATAGTCGGTCTTTTTATTGTCTAATTGATACATTGACAACAATGCGATTCCAAAGTTACTGAGTTCTCCAGTTTTAGGTCTTACTATCGTTTCTTTTGATTTTTCTAACGTTACTGTCTCCATAAATTTGCTTTCAAATGAATTCTCCATATGGTCAAAATAGTCGGCGGCTTTTCGTTCATTTTCTGGATCTATGTATTTATCATGCAAACATTTTTTTATCCGCTCAAACTTTAGACATGAAGGAAATTTACGAACATTCAATGAAATGCACAATACTATTGCAATAATTTCTATGAGAAGTATAATCAACGTTATCTTCTTCATGTTTCTAGACTTGCGACTGAAATAGTTCATAACTTGTTGTCTTCTATAATAAAGTAAATAAAAAAAAAAAAATTATTTTAAATAACAAGTCGAGAATTTATGATAAGAAATAAGTATTGAATTGCGAGACATTTTTTACCTTCGCAACAGTTTATCTACACGGAAAAAAAGGCTGCAAAGAGACGCAGTCTTGTGGGAGCTACACAGAAAAAAAAGTTATCTTGAGTCAAGAAAATATTTTTGAAGACAAGCGTTTTCGGGAACCAAGTCAAGATTTTCTTGAGCCAAGAAAATTTGTCTTGGTTAAAAAAAATTCGCCTTGGTCGGAGAAGATTTCTACTTTATCTGAGATAATTTAGGTCTCCAAAAAAATTTTCTTGAATCAAGAATATTTACCTTCAGTCGAGAATTTTTTTTTTCTGTGTACAGGACAAAATCCTTTTGCAGCAACAGGATTTTTTCTGTGGAATCAATAGGATAAGGAACAAGTTTCATGTACAATTTTTTTTGACAGTATAATAAAATTTCAAATTTGAAAAAAAATTCAAATTTTGAACGAAAATTCCGATTTTAAAAAAAAATATCAACTTCGAAAAAAAATTTTAATTTTTTTCCAAACAACTTTTTTTCCATTTTGAAATTTCGTTACATGGAGAGAAAAATTAGTACATGAAACTTGTTCCTTATCCTATTGATTCCACAGAAAAATCCTGTTGCAGCGACAGGATTTCGTCCAGTTGCTCCCAAAGGACTGCGTCCTGTTGCAGCGCTAATTTTTTTTTTTCTGTAGATGCCTTAAAAATTGGTATTTACCAAATCAGTCAAAAACTTTAATTGTAATCAATCTTCAAAATGTTCATATAAATGTATCGTTAATCAATTTTGCTCAGGTACATACATAAATGTATCAGAATCCCTTTTGAATGATAAATATCTCTTACTCGTTTTATCATAATGAGCAATAAGTTCTCCACGCAAGCTGCTCGAATTACCCGCGAGTATTATTTTATCATTACATTTGACAATATGATGGTCACCATGCTCTTCAATTAAATACTTGTCGTCTACAAAAGTAAATGACATCGAATTGTTCTCTTGTTTCCAATCAACTGTTTTAGGCTCAATGGTTTTATCAAATAGTTGAGACCAATTAACTATTACCGGCGCTGCGCCGTTAGGGATACGAATTCCTGCACCGGAATCATCACCAGAAGCTTCAAAATTCATTTTGTCACCAATATCTTTGTCTTTGAACATCAATTTCAATTCCTTACCCGAATTATTGTTGATTTCGTATCGCATAACTAACCCATTATCTGTACAGACACCGACTTCCGAAATTACAACATTTTCTCCATAGAAAGCTTTAAATTTATATTTATTGAACCAGTACAGTAGTTTTCTGTCCTTGAGATTTTTAAAATGTCCAATGTAAGATTTTATTTCTGAACAGACTTCTGGAAGAGTGTAACTCTTGTGACCAGCTTTATCTTTGAAAGCTTCAAAACTATTATTCCTGTCTTCAGCAAATGAAATTACGCCCGGTTGGACTTTTAGTTGCTCCCACTCCATTTTACTGTTATATGAACTATAATCACTTGCTATGAGATATAATTTACGCATTTGAATCCATCCAAGAGCCAATTGCTGATACGAATTATCAAATTCATAGGCAGCAATGCCATCACGTTGGACGCGCACCGAAAATACGAATTTTTCAGATTTGAATACTCCGAGACCCATAAAAGGAAATATATTTACGTCCAAATTCTGATTTCTTTTGTAATTCGGCCAATACTTTTTCAAAGTTTCTTTACAAGTTATATTTGGCTCACGGCCAAACAGACCGTAGGGTATAAAATCCAATTTCGGATGGAGAATTCTGTTTAATATTTCCGTTACGTAAGTACTTATATTTTCTTGGCAATCGAGCGTGCGGTACACATCGAGATAAAAAACTCCGTATTCGGTTATCTTTTTGAAAGTCGGGATGTTCCTATTGTTAATACACGAATAGTCTTGATAAATACCATCTTTCACAACATTATCTGTATTGGGGTTTGAATTCAATTCTTTTTGAAGATTAGCAAAAGGTTCTGATTTTTTCTCTGATTCATATTGCTTAGGTATGTTCTTTTTAAGCGTTAATAAACGTGGCATCGCTATAAAAATAATGTTAGTTTTACCTTTGTAATCGTTGCCTAATGATCTATCTAATCTCGGCGTTATCTGAACAATTCTATTGTGACAAATCGTCATAATGTCGGTGTTTTCTCCGATGTACTCGTACATCGCGAGCATACGAGTCAGTGAAACGGAACAGTGGTACCAATTTGAACCCCAAGGTACCTTCGTACTATCACCGATTGGCTCTCCTAGTTTTTTATCTATTTTTTTTATTAAGTCTTCAACGTCTTCTAAATACTGAGTCTTTGTATTGTCCAATTGGTACATTGATAACAACGCAGTTCCAAACGGAATGACTTTTTCTATGTTCTCTTCAAGTTCTCGTTGAAATGTATTGTCCGGATTTGCATGATACTTGGTTGCAACTTCAGCATGTTTTGGATCTATGTATCTATCGATCATAGCTGTTTTTATCTGGTCTAACTCGCCACCTGAATAAACGCGTAATGCAATAAATGTAATAGTCGATACTATTACAATAGTTACTACTGTAAATATGAATAAAGCTCTTTTCGACATGTTTTTTAGATTTGATTCTTAATAATTGCATAACTCGTTGTCGTCTATAATAAGGCGAATAAAAAATAAAAATTTATTTCAGATAAAAGTCGATGATTTCTGATAAGAAACGAGTATTGAATTACTCGAAACTAAAATGCTTTGTAAATCGATGACATTTTTTGCAAATTCTCATTGAAAGTGAGTAATTTCGATATTGGCCATGTTTATGCTGTCGCTATAACTATTGTTGATACTAAAGAAAAAGATCAAATTCGGTACTCAGGAGTTAGGGAATTTGATAAGGAATTCATCGAACGCTAATAGAAGTTTGTTATTGGATCGGGTAACGAGATATCCGCGACGGAAGTTTTCGTCGGTTTTCACTGGCGCGATTTTTTAAATCTTTGTTTGCGATTATCTAATGAACTAATTGAGATAATTGGAACTTTTTTTTTTTAATTACAGCTAAAAGTATGCAGAATAAAACAAAAGTAAAGTTTTCATCGGTCAATTACCATCAAAGTTAAATTCTGGCTGAAAAATCAGATCCCTGAAAAACGATAAGAAACAAACTTCTTGCTCTTGAAATTTCCTACAAAATAAGTTCTTATCAATTTTCATGTAAAATCCAGTAGTTTATCTGCTAGATATTTTCAAATTTGGCCATTACCAAATTGGCAAAAAAATTTCATTGTAATCGATGTTTTAAATGTTTATATAAACGTATCATCAATTAACTTTTCTGAGGTATATACATAAGTGTTTTAGAATCTCTTTTAAAAGATATATTTTTATTATTCAATGCATCATGATGAGTTAAACTATTTTCACGCAAACTGCTTGAATTACCCGCGAGTACGATTTCATCATTGCATTTGACAATATGATACATATTATGCTGTTCAATTGAATACCTGTCGCCATTGATGGTAAAAGACATAGAATTATTCTCTTTTTTCCAATCAACTGTTTTAGGCTCAATGGTTTTATCAAACACCTGATACCAATTAACTACTACCAGCGCTGTGCCGCTAGGGATACGAACTCCTGCACTAGAATCATCAACAGAAGCTTCAAAATACATTTTGTCACCAATATCTTTGTCTTTTAATATCAATTTCAATTCCTTACCCGAATTATTGTTGATTTCGTAACGCATAACTAAACCATTGTCTGTACAGACACCGATTTCCGAAATTAAAACATTTTTTCCATAGAAAGATTCAAATCTATATTCATTGAACCAGTACAGTAGTTTTCTATCCTTATGATTTTTCAAATGTCCAATGTAAGATTCATTTTTTTCGCAGAACTTCGGAGAAGTTTCATTTGGGTCCGTAGTACGAAAAGCATCGAATTTATTATCACGATCGTCTGCAAATGAAACGACACCCGGTTGTACTTTCAGATCCTTCCACAGCATTTCACTCTTATATGAACTGTAATCAACTCCCGTGAGATATAATTTACGCATTTGAATCCATCCAAGAGCGTATTCCTGAACCCATTTACTGTATTCGTAGGCAGCTATGCCCTTACGTTGGACCCGCAACGAAAATATGAAATTTTTCGATTTGAATACTCCGAGACCCATAAAAGGAAATATATTTACGTCAAAATCCGGACTTCTTTTGTAATGCGGCCAGTACTTCATTAAAGTTTCTTCACAAGTTATTCTTGGATCCCGGTTATAAAGACCGTAGGCTATGAAATCTAATTTCAGATGGATGGTTTTGTCTAATATTTTCTCTATAACATCACTTATAGGTGCTTTAAAACCAAGCGCGCAGTATACACTGATATAAAAACCCCCAATTGTGAATAGATATGCGAAACTTGGAATAAATGTGTGACAAATACACGAATAGTCTTCATAAATACCATCTTTCAGAACGTGATCAGAATTGAAGTCTATATCAAATTTTTTACTCATATTTTTAAATAACGGCGATGAGTTGACTTCAAAATTGTAACGCGGACGGTCGTATAGATAATTTGTCAACAAACGTGGAATCGCTAGATAGACGAGATTGATACCATTCCGTTCATAGCCTAATGACCTATCCAATATCGGTGTTATCTGAATAATTCTCCGGTGACAAATATCTTTTATTGCTTTATTTTCTCCGATGTATTCGTACATCGCGAACATACGATTCAAGGTAACGGAAAAATAGTACCAATTATCTGCCCAAGGTATAAATAATAATGGTTCCGTATATTTTTTTAATTTGTCTAGTTTTTCATTCATTTTTACTATCAAATCTTCAACGATTTTCAAATACTCGGTCCTTTTATTATCTAATAGGTAAAGTGATAACAACCCAATTCCAAAGTTACCGAGTATTCCAGTTTTTGGTCTTCGTATTCTGCCTTTATTATGATTTTCCATGAACATATCTTGGAATGCTGTCTTTATATTTCTGAGATACGTGGCCGCCATTTTTTTATATTCTGGATCTACGTATAGTTCAATCATAGAATTTTTAATCCGCACCAATGAGTCTTTAAACGATTGATCTTTAGACGTTTCGTCTTTAGACGTTTCGTCTTTAGACGACTCGTCGGGAATAGGCGGCTTATAAGAACGATTTGGTTTAGTAGTTATAAGAACTATAAATAGAATACACAATACTGTTATGATAATTTCTATTATGAACATAAAGAAGAGACTCTCCATTTTGTTTTTTAAATTCGCTACCGCATAAGTCCATAAATCTTTGTCTTCTATAATAAAGCGAATTAAAAAAAAAAAACCATTCCTTAATCTATGTTCTGAAATTTATGATTAGATATGAATATCAAATTACTAAACACTAGAATCATCGATGAATTAATGAGCATCGTTAAAATTTTCATTCGTACATTAGATAATCGCACCCAAAGATTTAAAAAATAGCGCCAGTGAAAACCGACGAAAACTTCCGTCGCGGATATCTCGTTACCCGATCCAATAATAAACTTCCACTAGCGTTCGATGAATTCCTTATCAAATTCCCTAACTCCTGAGTACCGAATTTGATCTTTTTTTTTAGTATCAACGAAAGTTATCGCGACAGCATACACAAGGCAGATATCGAAATTACTCACTTTCGATGAGAATTTATAAAAATTGTCGTCGATTTACAGAACATTCTAGTGTCGAGTAATTCGATACTCGTTTCTTATCAGAAATCATCGACTTTTATCTGATATAAATTTTTATTTTTTATTCACCTTATTATAGAAGACAACGAGTTATGCGATTATTTGGAATCAAATCTAAAAAACATGTCGAAAAGAGCTTTATTCATATTTGCAATAGTAACTATTGTAATAGTATCGACTATTACATTTATTGCATTCCGCGCTAATTCAGGTGGCGAGTTAGAACAGATAAAAAATGTTTTGGCCGAAACAGTGATAAAAGAAGAACATCAACAAATTGCAAGAAGGTATCATGTAAATCCAGACAATACTTTTCAACATGAACTTGGGGAAAACATAGAAATAGTCGTTCCATTCGGAATTGCGCTGTTATCAATGTACCAACTGGACAATACAAAGACTCAGTATTTAGAAGACGTTGAAGATTTAATTAAAAAAATAAATAAAAAACTAGGAGGGCCAGTAAGTAATGATCATAAAATACCTTGGGGTAAAAATTGGTACCACTGTTCCGTTTCATTGACCCGTTTGCTCACGATGTATGAGTACATTGGAAAAGATAAAACAATTATGGAGATTTGTCACCGTAGAATTCTTGAGATAATACCGAAATTAAATCAATCATTAGGCTGGTACCGGGCAGATAATTACGTTATCTTTTTAGGGATTCCACGTTTATTGACACTTAAAAAGAACAGGCCAGATCTATATAAATCAGATATAGGAACAAAAGAATTTATAGAGCTTCAAAAACAAATGACTTTAACACCCAGTACGGAGAATGTTGTAAAAAATGGTATTTATCAAGACTATTCGTGTATTCATAATATAAACATCCCGAGTTTCACAGCGGTAATCACAGTCGGAGCTTTTTATCTCGATGCATACCGCGAGCTCAACTACGAAGAAAATAGAAGTAAATTCGTAACGGAATTATTGGACAGAATACTCCATCCGGAATTGGATTTCATACCCTACGGTCTGTTCGGCCGGGATCCAACAATAGTTTGGAATATATATTTCAAAAATCATTGGCCAAATTACAATAGGAATCCAAATTACGGCGTAAATATATTTCCTTTCATTGGTCTCGGCGTATTCAAATCACCAAGATTCATATTTTCATTGCGCGTCCAACGTGATGGCATTGCTGCCTATGAAAGCGATAAAAATTATCAACAACTCGCTCTTGGATGGATTCAAATGCGTAAATTATATCTCGAGGAAAATGATTATAGTAAATATAAAAGTAAAGATGGAAGTATAATGGAGTGGGATGAACTAAAAATCCAACCGGGTGTCGTTTCGTTTGTGGATGCCACAAATGATAATTTTGATAATTTCAAAAATCCAAAGAAAAATGACGAATCTTTCCTTCGTCCAAGTTTCTGTCAAGTCCTTGGATCCTACATTGGGCATTTAAATGATCATAAGGATAGAAAACTACTGTACTGGTTCAATAAATATAAATTTAACGATTTCTACGGAGACAATGTTGTAATTTCGGAAATCGGTGTCTGTACAGACAATGGTTTAGTTATGCGATACGAAATCAACAATAATTCGGGTAAGGGATTGAAATTGATATTAAAAGACAAAGATATTGGTAACAAAATGTCCTTTAAGCCTTCTGTTGATGATTCCGGTGCAGGAATTCGTATCCCTAGCGGCGGAGAGCCGAAAACAGTTAATTGGTATCAGCTATTTCATGACGATATTGAGCCTAACAAAGTTGATTGGAAAAATGATAATAATTCTATGTCATTTATCATTAATGGCGACAGGTATTCAATTGAACAGCATAATAAGTATCATATTGTCAAATGCAATGATAAAATAATACTCGCGGGTAATCCGAGCAGTTTGCGTGAAGAAAGTATTACTCATCATGATACATCGAGTGGTAAAGATACACTATTCAAAAGAGATTCTGATTCATTTATGTATGTACCTGAGTAAAGTAAATTAATGATACATTTATATAAACATTTATTCGGAGAAAAAAATGTAGTAAAATTTACTATAAAATATGGAAATAATTACTAAATTTAGATAGTAATCTTGAAACACTTATTATGATTTATATGAAAAATTTATAAACAGATAAGTAAATTTTATTATCCCGTTTAGTAAATTTTACTATATTAGAATAGAAATAAATAAAATAAAATTTTTAATAGCTTTTAACTTTTTATTATTATTATTATTATTATTATTATTATTATTAGTGTCGGTGTCGATTTTTATTTTTAAAAAATCATTTGTTTTAACCGAGATTCGAACCCTGATCTCCCGCGCGCGAGTCCTGACGGCCCGATGTCTTCTTTGAACAAAGGTTTCTCAACCAACATTTAATTTTATCTATACATAGTAAAATTTACTATACAGATAGTAAAAAATATAATCTTGTTAGCAAAAAATACATTACGAATAATAATTTTTAATATCTTATCATGTAATTATTACTAACTAGTAAACTTTACTAAATGTTTAGTAATAATTACAATACAAAATGTATTTTCCATATCGGTTAGTAAATTTTACTATAAGATTGTAATTTTTACTATATTTTTTTCTCCGTGTAAAAGATTGATTACAATTGAATTACCTGATCGGCTAAAAAGAGAAATTCAATTGTAATCAATTTTTTTAATTTTTATATAAATGTATCATTAATTAACTTTACTCAGGTACATACATAAATGTATCAGAATCTCTTTTGAATAGTGTATCTTTACTACTCGATGTATCATGATGAGTAATACTTTCTTCACGCAAACTGCTCGAATTACCCGCAAGTATTATTTTATCATTGCATTTGACAATATGATGGTCACCATGCTGTTCCATTGAATACTTGTCGCCTTCAAAAGTAAATGACATAGAATTGTTTGTATTATTCCAATTAACTTCCTTAGGCTCAATGGTTTTATCAAATACCTGATACCAATTAACTATTACCGGCGATCTGACGCTAGGGACACGAACTCCTGCACCGTAATCATCAAGAGAAGGCTTAAAGGACATTTTGTTACCAATATCTGTGTCCTTTAATATCAATTGCAAGTCCTTACCCGAATTATTGTTGATTTCGTATCGCATAACTAAACCATTGTCTGTACAGACACCGATTTCCGAAATTACTACATTGTCTCCGTAGAAATCGTTAAATTTATATTTATTGAACCAGTACAGTAGTTTTCTATTCTTATGATCATTTAAATGCCCAATGTAGGATCCAAGGACTTGACAGAAACTTGGACGAAGGAAAGATTCGTCATTTTTCTTTGGATTTTTGAAATTATCAAAATTATCATTTGTGGCATCAACAAACGAAACGACGCCAGGTTGGGTTTTTAGTTTATCCCACTCCATTATACTTCCATCTTTACTTTTATATTTACTATAATCATTTTCCTCGAGATATAATTTACGCATTTGAATCCATCCAAGAGCGAATTGTTGATAATTTTTATCGCTTTCATAGGCAGCAATGCCATTACGTTGGACGCGCAATGAAAATATGAATCTTGGTGATTTGAATACGCCGAGACCAATGAAAGGAAATATATTTACGTCGTATTTTAGATTTCTTTTGTAATTTGACCAATGATTCTTTAAGTCTCTATTCCAAACTATTTTTGGATCCCGGCCGAACAGACCGTAGGGTATAAAATCCAATTTCGGGTGGAGTATTCTGTCCAATAATTCCTTTACGAATTTACTTCTATTTTCTTCGTGGTCTAGCTCGCGGTATGCATCGAGATAAAAACCTCCAAGTCCGGTTACCGCTGAGAAAGTCGGGATATTCTTATTATGAATACACGAATAGTCTTGATAAATACCATTTTTTACAACATTATCTGTACTGGGTGTTAAAGTCATTTGTTTTTGAAGCTCTATAAATTCTTTTGTTCCTATATCTGATTTATATAGATCTGGCCTGTTCTTTTTAAGTGTCAATAAACGTGGAATCCCTAATAAGATAACGTAATTATCTGCCCGGTACCAGCCTAATGATTGATTTAATTTCGGTATTATCTCAAGAATTCTACGGTGGCAAATCTCCATAATTGTTTTATCTTTTCCAATGTACTCATACATCGCGAGCAAACGAGTCAATGAAACGGAACAGTGGAACCAATTTGTACCCCAAGGTATTTTACGATTATTACTTACTGGTCCTCCTAGTTTTGCATCTATTCTTTTTATTAAATCTTCAACGTCTTCTAAATACTGAGTCTTTGTATTGTCGGATTCGTACATTGATAACAATGAAATTCCGAACGGAACGACTTCTTCAATTTTTTCATGGAGTACGGATTCGAATGTATTCTTCTCATTTCCATGATACTTTTTCGCAGTTTCTGCATGTTCTGGGTCTATGTATTTATTGATAATAGCTGTTTTTATCTGTTCCAAGTCGCCACCTGAATTATTGCGGACTGCAATAAATATAATAATCGATACTATTACAATAATTACTATTGCAAATATGAATAAAGTCATTGTCGTTATGTTTTTTAGATTTGATTCCAAATAATCGCATAACTCGTTGTCTTCTATAATAAGGCGAATAAAAAATAAAAATTTATTTCAGATAAAAGTCGATAATTTCTGATAAGAAATGAGTATCGAATAACTCAACGCTAGAATGTTCTATAAATCGATGACAATTTTTTATAAATTCTCAACGAAAGTGAGTAATTTCGACATTGGCCGTGTGTATGCTGTCGCGATAACTATCGTTGATACTAGAAAAAAAGATAAAATTCGGGACTCAGGAATTAGGTAATTTGATAAGGAATTCATCGAACGCTAGTGGAAGTTTGTTATTGGATCGGGTAACGAGATATCCGCGACGGAAGTTTTCGTCGGTTTTCACTGGCGCGATTTTTCAAATCTTTGTTTGCGATTATCTAATGAATTAATTGAGATAATTGGAACTTTTTTTTTTTAATTACAGCTAAAAGCATGAAGAATGAAACAAAAGTAAAGTTTTCATCGGTCAATTACAATCAAAGTTAAATTCTGGCTAAAAAATCAGAGATCCCTAAAAAACGATGAGAAACAGACTTCTAGCTCTTAAAATTTCCTACAAAAAAGGTTCTTATCAATTTTCATGTAAATTCAGTAGTTTAGCTGCTAGATGTCTTTAAAATTGGCCATTACCAAATCGGCAAAAAAATGTAATTGTAATCGATCTTTTAAATGTTCATATAAATGTATCATTAATTAACTTTTCTGAGGTATATACATAAGTGTTTTAGAATCTCTTTTAAAATATATATCTTTATTATTTAATGCATCATGATGAGTAATACTTTCTTCACACAAACTACTCGAATTACCCGCGAGTACAATTTCATCATCGCATTTGACAATATGATATTTATTATGCTGTTCGATTGAATATTTGTCCCCATTGATGGTAAATGACATAGAATTGTTCTCTTGTTTCCAATCAACTGTTTTAGGCTCAATGGTTTTATCAAATACCTGATACCAATTAACTATTACCGACTCTCCGCCGCTAGGGATACGAATTCCTGCACCGGAATCATCAACAGAAGGTTTAAAGTACATTTTGTTACCAATATCTTTGTCTTTTAATATCAATTTCAATTCCTTACCCGAATTATTGTTAATTTCGAATCGCATAACTATCCCATTATCTGTACAGACACCGATTTCCGAAATTATAACATTGTCTCCATAGAAAGCTTTAAATTTATATTTATTGAACCAGTACAGTAGTTTTCTATTCTTATGATTTTCCAAATGTCCAATGTAAGATTTAACGTCTTCACAGAATCTTGAGACAACGGATGTACCATCCGTAGTACGAAATTTATCAAATTTATTATTATCATCGTCAGTAAATGAAATTACGCCAGGTTGTATTTTCAGATCCTTCCACTCCATTTTTCTGTTATATGAACTATAGTCAGTTCCCTCGAGATATAGTTTACGCATTTGAATCCATCCTAGAGCGAATTGTTGATAACTTTTATTGCTTTCATAGGCAGCAATGCCATCACGTTGGACGCGCAATGAAAATACGAATTTTTCAGATTTGAATACTCCGAGACCAATGAAAGGAAATAAATTTACATCAAACTTCTTATTTCTTTTGTAATTTCGCCAATGATCTTCTAAAACTTCTTCACAAGTTATTCTTGGATCCCGACCGAATAGACCGTAGGGTATAAAATCCAAATTCGGGTGAATGGTTTTGTCTAATATTTTATTTGCGGCATCAACAAGTGTCGATTTAAAACCGAGCCAAGTGTATACATCAACATAAAACCCCCCCAATGAAAGTGTCGCTGAAAATGTCGGGACTTTACTGTTATTAATACACGAATAGTCTTGATAAATACCGACTTTTACGCTATTATCGGTATTGAAGTCTTTATTGAATTCCTCCTGAAGCTTATTGAATTCCGGTAATTGTATATCTCTTTCATATTGAGGAGGGTCGTTCAATTTATCTGTTAATAAACGTGGAATCCCTATCAAGACAATGTGATAACCAGATCGTATCTTGCCTAATGATTTATTTAATTGGGGCGTTAATATCTTAATTCTGTTGTGACAGATTTTCTTAACCTCTTCATCGTTTCCGATGTACTCATACATCGCGAGCAAACGAGAATAGGTGATGGACAAATACCACCAATTATCCTTCCAAGGTATCGAGTCCATGTTACCTAAACCTTCTAGTTTTCCTTCCATTTTTCTTATCAAATCTTCAACGATTGTTACATACTCGGTCTTTGTATTGTCCAATTGATACTTTGATAACAATTTGATTCCAAAGTCACTGAGGTCTACAGTTTTCGGTCTTTTCTTTATATTATCCATGAATTTGTCTTCGAATGCTGTCGCAATGTTCTTGGAATAGTCGTTTGCAAGTGATATATATTTTTCTTCAACTTTTCGGTCAATCAACAATAGTTTTACCTTCTCCAATGGGTTCACAGGCAATTTATCATCGCTATTTGATGCAGGTGTAAGAATTATAAACAAAATGCACAATGCTGTTACAATAATTACTATTGCAAATATGATTAAAGTCGTTGTCGTCATGTTTTTTAGATTTGATTCCAAATAATCGCATAACTCGTTGTTTTCTATAATAAGGCGAATAAAAAATTAAAATTTATTTCAGATAAAAGTCGATAATTTCTGATAAGAAATGAGTTTCGAATGACTCGGCACTAGAATGCTCTGTAAATCGATGGCAGTTTTTATAAATTCTCATCGAAAGTGAGTAATTTCGATATTGGCCGTATGTATGCCGTCGCGATAACTATCGTTGATATTGAAAAAAAAGATCAAATTCGGTACTCAGGAGTTAGGGAATTTGATAAGGAATTTATCGAACGCTAGTAGAAGTTTGTTATTGGATCGGGTAACGAGATATCCGCGACGGAAGTTTTCGTCGGTTTTCACTGGCGCGATTTTTTAAATCTTTGGGCGCGATTATCTAATGAACTAATTGAGATAATTTAAACTTTTTTTTTTCAAATTACAGCTAAAACTATGTAGAATAGAATAAAACTATAGCTTCTATCGGTTAATTTTAAATACCAGTAGAAATAAATGATAAATCACAGAAGTTAATGGCTCTGTTCAAAACGTGACATTTTTTAATGTCATTGCTAAGTGATTGTAATCAAAATCTAGAGTCATGATGGTACTTAGGTCTTAGAGTGTTTAATGACGAGTCTTTTGAGCCCTTGCAGAAGTCAGTAACTCAATTAGGTCCTGAGATAACGGGGCCGGAAGAGTAAAAAACTGATTTCGGAGAAACTCCTAGTTTTTAAAACCTCAAAGCCCAATCAGCTCTGGAATTTATCGGGTTATTGCTAAAGATTTTTGCCAATTAGTTGGCCAAAATATAAACGAATCACGTCATTGAGCAAATGAATACCTTAAAAAATACCAGACATTTTGTGGCAGCCTGAGGCTCGCTAGTCAATTTTAAACCTCCGTCTTCATTTCTGTCGCATTTTCCAGCGCAAATACTCCGATTGCTTGCAGTATCTAGAAATTTATCCAACACCGCGTGATCCTCGGGATTCAATAAGTCGAAGGCACTTTTTTTAACGTCAATTCCGAAAAAATTGATTGCAGTTGACAAAATATAATTTTCTCTTTTATCAGTCACCAGCATTTTATGATATATTTTCAATTTATCACGTTCTAAATAAATTTGCACTTAACCACGTGTCTTATCAACTATTTATTACGTATAGGACAAATGAGAACTGAACTGCACGAATTAATAGGTAACGATTCGAGCAGTGTGTTGATTGTTATCCCTTCCGTCGTCATGGCAACTCACATAATATTTTTTCTCTCGCTCTAGGCACGTGCGGAGAACCCTTTGATAATAACACGCGCATGATATTAAAGGAAATAATCGAAAAACAAACATTTTATCAACTATTTCTATTTTTTTTAATTTTTCATTACTTTCAATTACTCATAACGTCAATAGTATTGAACTTATGAAAAAATTGATCAGAACCTTTTTTGAAGAAAATTTAATTTTCTACAAAAAAGGTCTTGAGTATCTTTTACCTAAATCCAAAAGTTTAGACGCTAGGGCTTTATATAGATTCAAACTTTATAAAACAAAATCAAAATTTCCAAATTTAAAAGTTTAAATCAAAATTACTCTCAACCTATCAAAGATATTCAAAAAATGATAAGGACTAATCTTGTAGCTCTTAAAATTCTGTACAAAAGAAGTCCTTACCAACTTGTACATAAATCCAAAAGTTTAGACGCTAGGGCCTTATATACATCCAAACTTTATAAAAAAAAAAATCAAAATTCCCAAATTTAAATCTCTGAAACTTTAAATCAAAATTACTCTTAACCTATCAAAGATACTCAAAAAATGATAAGGACCAATCTTGTAGCCCTTAAAATTTCCCACAAAAAAGTCCTTATTAACTTTTTCCTAAATCCAACACCTCGCTCACTACGACCTCCATAAAAATACCTAACCTAAAAAAAAATCATAATTCAATAAATCTCATAAATATTCAAATTATCTACAGCCGATACATAAGTGTAGATCTGTCCAATTGAAACTGATAAATATTTCCCCCATCCATATGATTAATAATTTGCTTATTAAAAGTCTTGAAACTACCAGCGAGTGTCACAACCCCATTGTGTTTGACAACGTGATAATCACCATAAGACTCAATCAAATAATCATCAGTACCAATGGAAAAGGAAATATGTCGTCCCGTTCTGTCCAAATTAACATCCCAAGGTTTAACATCCTTGTCAAAAACTTGCCGCCAATTTATTACTTCCCTAGAATTTTTTTCCAGCCTCACCACACCCTTGCTGTAATTTAACTCCAAGAATTTACCGTCAAAGTGCATCAAATTTTTATCAATATCTTCATCAGTCAATTTTATATTCAAAACTCTATTCGATTTATTATTGACGTCATATCTCATAACCAAACCATTTTCCGTGCAAACCCCAAATTCAATAACGTCAACATTTTGGTAATCGTCAAAATTATATTCATTTCTCCAATATAGCACCGATTTTCCCTTATTTTTCAGCTGTCCAATTAACGACTTAACATCGTACCAAATAAATTGCTTGCGACCAGACTCAGGTTTCAGTTTTCCAAAATCATTTGGTTTATCATCAGCAAAAGATATCACGCCTGGTTGTAATTTAAGTTCAGGCCATTTCATTTCATTTTTATATTTACTGTAATCAACGTCTGTAAGATATAATTTACGCATTTGAATCCATCCCGCGGGAAATTCAAAATTTTTAGGATCACTTTCGTAGATCGCGATGTCCGGACGTTGAACGCGGAGTGAAAATACAAAATTTGATGATTTAAATATTCCAAGACCAATACGAGGAAATATTTTCGCGCCAAATTTTGAATTTCTCTTATAATTTGGCCAATTATTTGACAAAATTTCAGTGCAATTTATTTTTGGCTCGACTCCAAATAATCCGTAAGGTATAAAATCCATCGATGGGTGAAGGATTTTGTCAAATGTTTGAGTAATAAACCCATCGATGTCCACGGGGTAATATAGGGCGCGAAATGCGACTGTATAAAATTCACTGAATTTTGATAAATTTTCAAAAGTCGCGACTTTATTTTCTACGCACGAGCCATCAAAATGAATTCCATCGCTGGTAATGTCGGTGGTGTAAATAAGTGTACATATTTTGTTAGCAAGGGGTGGAAATATTTCCGATTCCGTGTCATTGTAAAATTTCTCAGGTTCATTAATGTAATTAGTAATTAACCTGGTAATCAAAATTGAAGCCAAGTCGAGTCCGTGTCGGACCCAACCCAATGATTCGTTAATTTTCGGAATTATTTTTATAATTAATTTGTGAGAATTTAGTTTCAGTTCTTCATCAGCGTCAGTTAATTGATACATTGCGAGCATGCGCGTTAGTAAAATAGAAATATCGTACCAATTAATGTCCCATGGTGTTTTTTTATCAGTTATTGTCATACTGTTTAATTTATCGTTTGTATTTTTTATAATATTTTCGGCGACGGATAAATAACTTTTTTTGTTAGTCTCCACGTATTTTGAAATCATCGCGATGCCAAATAAAGAGATTTCCCGAATTTTAGGTACGTCTTTATCAACGAAATATTTATCGTATGCTTCGGTGAAATGGGTTTCGTAATTGTTGAATAAGTCGACGTACTTGGGTAGAAGTGGTTTTTTTGACAATGATTTTTTTAACTTGGAGATAATATCGTTTACGTCTTTGTTGAGGGGGTTGCGATCGGATTTCGAGTCATCTATATATATTTCTCGGATTGGTGAAGAATCGTCTTCGTTTAGTTCTTCGAGGGGTTGTGACAAATAAACTATAGCGCCAATTATGAAAATTATTAGTAGTAATAAGGTGATAAACAACATGGGACTTTTTTATTGTGTGAGCGCAAAATATGTTTATTTTGTCTTCTATAATAAGGTGTAATAAAAAAAAAAAAAAAAAAAAAAAAAAAAAAAAAAGTGGAATTCAAGTTTAAAAATTGACCTGAGAAAAGTATTTTTGATTTCAGTAGCACAGGAGAATTTGAAATGAAATTCTGCGTAAAATGAGTACCCACAAGAGTATACTTTAAAATAGTCAATAATTAGTGATATTAATTAACTGATTAATTAATCAAAATTTAGTTATTTTGAAATAGGGGTTGTGGGTACTTAAACTAGAGGAAATTTCCCGGAGAAAGAAAAAGTTACCATGAAATTTTGATAAATTACACTATTGCTATGATTATAGGAATTCCTGATATTAAAAGGACACTAAATAATTCGGGATTGTTTTTGTATGATTGTAAAATTATTTTGTCTTCTATAGTAAAGTGTGAAAAAAAAAAGTGGAATTTAATTTTGAAAATTGACTTAAAAAAAGTTATTTTGATTTGAATAGCACAGGAAAATTGGAATTAAAATTCTGCGTAAAATGAGTACCCACAAGAGTATATTTTAAAATAGTCAATAATTAGTGATATTAATTAACCGATTAATTAATCAAAATTTAGTAATCTCAAAATTATGGTTGTGGGTACTTAAACTAGAGGAAATTTCCCGGGGAATCAGAAAAAAATAATGAAATTTTATTTGAAAACAAGTAGTGAGTATGAAGATGTGAATTAATACGTAAAATTTAACTGTACTCGATTTTTGATTTTGAATGTAAACTTCGATTTAAAAGACGCTCTTATTAAATTTAAAAACTTTAAATTTAAACCCCACTATCACAAAAATTACCTTTTTTCATTCAATTACAATAAATCTATTTATTTAAGGACCTAGTGTCTAAACTATCAAGTTTACATGAAATGTTCTCAGGACCTTTTCGATAGAAAATTTAATTTCCTACAAATTCATTTCTTACAACTTTTACCATACCTTCAATATTTAACTCCCAATTCCTTGTTTAAAAAAAAATTTCTTCTTTCAAAAAAGAATTTTTCATTCCCGCCATTAAAATGAAATAAAGTAAACCTAGTATGTTTTTAATCAGGTCATGATTGACATCTTAATTTAATGTTAGTTTTAAAGGTTTAAATAACAAAAAAAAATCTTTAAATCGAACCGCAGCTTCGACCGCGATCTTGACCGCAGCCGCGATTTATGAATGAGTCAATTGTATCTCATCCGCTCTCATCTCTATTACACTATAGCTCCATAGTATATAGACATATATTGTGTTGAAATATATCCAAGATAAAAAAAAAATAATAACAATAATTATGTAGCCTTGCATACAAGTAGTTTTCAGTCGACGCGTTGCCTCTCTATTAAACGGACGTTTATTCTATTAGTTATTATTATTGAAGTATAGAAAAATTTTTTTTCTTTGTAATTGAAATAAAAAAAAAATAAAAGTGAAGATTTTTTAAAAATCGCGGGTTTAAAATTAAATTTTTTTTTTTTTTTTTTTTTTTTTTTTTGTAATAAAATAAAGGAGGTAAATAATAACAAGAAAATTGCACGAGGTCGCATGTGAGTACTATGTACGTATGTGCTGAGTACTGAGTCTAAGTGGAATGCATGGAATTTAAATTACGACATTTTTATTAATTTTGAGTATTTACGTAAGACTTTTAAAAATATTTTTTGGTTAAATGCAAATAACTTGTTACCTATTGAAGTTAGAGAAAAAAAGTTTTATACTTTTTTGTAGGAAATTTAATGAGGAACAAATTCATGTATGTAAAATTTTTTGATATTTTGAATAGTTTCGCGGGAATTTTGAATTTTGCAAATAATTAGAAGCTGGAAGAAAATAGAGATTTTGAGTCGGAATCTTTGGAATTTTAATTCTGGGACAAGGAGTGAAAATTTTTAAAAAAAAGTTCCTATCAATTTTGTAGGAAATTCAATTTCCTACAAAAAATTATTCTTATGTTTTTTTTGTAAAAGTGATATTTTCGCTGTAATTTTGACTTGAATGTCAAGTTAGTAAAATTTTTAAAACTTTTTGTCAAAATTTAATTTTTTTCTGGGAAATTTGAATTTCCCATTTGCTAAAAAAATAAAAATGGAAATTAAATTCCCTAAGAAAAATGTCGGATTAAATTTTTGAGTAAATCTAAAAGTTGAAGAGGAGTTAGAAAAATTATAATAAATTATAATTCCATTGTCATTATTTTTTATTGTAATTAAATAATAATAATAAATAATACATGTTGAGACGCGTGACTCACGAAAAAATTCTTATGTAAATTATATGTAATAGAATATTATTTTTCCTTATAGTTAATTTTCCTCGTTTCATTTTTCATTTATAGAAATCGCTACTGTACTGATAGAAGAGCTATTCTATATGATATAGTTTTGATAACAAGCGGATTTGATAAACATTAAAATGACGAGCGAACAAGGAAATGTTGAGAAAATAATTAATAGTCCGGGAATGATAAATACTGTGGTGACAGTAATAACACATGTGTTATTATTAATTCCAGCAATTTATATTATTGTTGTTTATTTTATTAAGTACTCATTTTTTTCTTGGCATCCGATTTTGACTGTTCTTGGGGTAAGTAAAATTTTTTTATAAAATGTATGCATACGTGCATTTTTTTTTAATTGGAGGAAAAATAAAAAAAAAATTTGGAATTTATTTTTTATAAAAATTGTCTGTATAAAGCCCTAGCGGCTAAACTATTGGATTTATGAAAAAGTTAGCAGAGACCTTTTTTGTAGGAAATTTTAAGGGCTACAAGATTACTCCTTACTATTTTTTCGATATCTTTGATAGTTTAAGAGTAATTTCAATTTTAAGTTCTAGATGAATTTAAATTTGGGAATTTTTTATAAAAACTGTCTGTATGACCCTAGCGGCTAAACTATTAGATTTATGAAAAAGTTAGAGGAGACCTTTTTTGTAGGAAATTTTAAGGGCTACAAGATTACTCCTTATCATTTTTTCAATATCTTTGATATTTTACGAGTAATTTTAATTTCTAGTGTTACGTTTTGGGAAATTCCCAATATTAATTTAATTAATTAAAAATTAATTTTATTGCCTATTTTTATGAACAATGGTCGTTGATCCAGGTCACTGAACCATTGTTACGTTTTGGGAAATTCCCAAATTAATTAAAAATAAAAATAATTTTTAATTATTTAATTTAATCCAGGTTTGGCCTCGTTGGAGTGTCTATAGACCCGGTGGGCCCCGGTCTCCAATTATTTTATTAATTATTAATTTTAATTGTTTTCCGCGATTTAAAATACATTTTTGACCCGGTCTC
This sequence comes from Microplitis deprimator, assembly GCA_964016945.1. Taxonomy (NCBI): domain Eukaryota; kingdom Metazoa; phylum Arthropoda; class Insecta; order Hymenoptera; family Braconidae; genus Microplitis; species Microplitis deprimator. The sequence continues at coordinate 1,363,031 of OZ024707.1, read as the reverse complement.
CATATTATTTATTATAGCAGGTGAATGATAGGAAAATTGGCAGGAAACTTACAGGAACTTGAATTAGGAAATTCTTATTTTTTTTTAAAGTCGTATCTATATAAGGCCCTAGCGGCTAAACTATTGGATTTATGAAAAAGTCTGCCGAGACCTTTTTTGTAGAAAATTTTAAGGGCTACAAGATTGCACCTGATCATTTTTTTGATATCTTTGATAGTTAAAGAGTAATTCTAAATTAAAGCTTCAGTGGAATTTAAAATTACGAATTTTTAGTGTTAGAGTCTAAAGGAAATTTAATTTTGATGTTTTAATTAAAATCTTCAGAATAATAAAATTTAAAAAGTTTATTTTAGAGTCTTAGAGATTAATAGATAGGAACTACATGAGTACTTTTTAATAAAATGGTGATAAGATAAAAGTTGGGATTTAAAAAAATAAAATCGTAATTTTGGGATTTTTCAGGGGATAAAAAATTTTTTCAATGACGTGAGTAGTGTAGAAAAATTTAACATGAAATTCTGCGTAAAATGAGTACCCACAAGAGTATATTTCGAGATAGTCAATAATTGATGTAATTAATTCATCGATTAATTAATCAAACTTCATCGATTTTAATTATGGGGTTGTGGGTACTCGAGTAAATGGAAATTTGACGAGGATTTCGAAAATTCGAATGAAATTTTTATTTAATGTTGGTAGTGAGCAAAAAAATTATAAGTTATGATAAGTCTAATTAAATTATCAGCTTAAATTATTGTGATTAAATTAAATGTTTTTTTAAAAAATGAATTTGCTGCCATTGTCTGATATATTTCGGCAACGAATAGATAAAAAAAATTATTTTTATCCTCATGATTAGATAAAATTACATAGTAGCCTTGTTATCTTCAAGTACTTGATAATCTCTCACTTAATTACTCTACTCAAGTTAAGCTGTTTATTTTTGACAGAAATTTCCCACAAAATTAAAACAGAAAAAAAAAATTACAAATTCAAAAATTCAAAAACTTCCCGCCCTTCCGAAAATTCAAACTATTTTTAAAAATCGAATGTTCTCGCTGAATAACTGCATTTACAGAAAAATTACACATGACCTTTTTTGTAGGAAATTAAATTCCCTACAAAAATGTACTCATACATTTTTTTCATATCTCTCATATTTCTGCCCGAATTTGAATTCCAAAGTTCAAAAAATTTTTCCACACAGTAATTTTGAACTCCGACTTTAAAATAAAAATTCTGACGTAACTATCAAGATTATGAAAAAATTATAAGAGACCTTTTTTGTAGTAAATTAAATTTCCTACAAGATTGTTCCTTATCACTTTTATCATATCTCTAATAGTAAGCCCGCAATAAGCGTTCAAAGCCCAAATATACAAGATAAGAATAAAAAATAAATTTTAAGATTTTTATTGAGTTTTTAAAAAAATTTCTTATGTCCAGGTGGGATTACTGATATTCGAAGGAATATTTGCAATATCCGGAGAGGCAAATTTGATAGCACGAGTCACACGTGCCAATAGAATAACAATTCACTGGATATTAATAACCGCAGGATTAACGCTGATGGGAATTGGGCTGATAATTGCGGTCGTTAATAAAAACCGCCTTAATAAATATCATTTTAGTACAACCCATGGGCAATTGGGACTCAGTGCTATTGTTATTTCCTGCGTGGTAGCAGGATTTGGTATTATTGCCAATAATACGCGTTGGCTGTATCCCCGAGTAAGGCCGGTCCTAATAAAAGTCGCCCATGCACTTGGTGGCATCACAATTGCTATTATCTTTATCGCAACAATAATTAATGGAACTTACAAACATTCATTCCCTGGCACTGATGTCGGCAGAGATATTTCATTCGCGTGTTATTTTTTCGCTGGTGTTTTCTTACTTTTCAAACCCATAATCGGTGCGGTTTCAAGGACACGCGTTATTTTAAAACCATCACAGACTCAAGCCGCGTAAATTAGTATAAATATTTCATTTTTCACTGTATCTACATAATTAATTAACAAAAAAATGTATTCTGTAAAAATAAATAATAAATTAGATATTTTTTTAATAAAATTTTATTTTTAAGAAAAATAAATGGTGAATTTTCATTTTTGATGGAGAGACGAGTTAAATAAGTACCCACATGACCATGTTTAGAAAAAATAATTTTTTGAGGGTAGGAATGGTGAATTTCTATTTTTTCTTGAAGGGAAAATTTTTTTGGGCTGAACAATTATTATGGGGAGAGTGTACATGGAATTCTGCGTAGAATGAGTACCCACAAGAGTACTTTTGAAAATGTGATTAATGGAGTAATTAATTAATCGGTTAATTCATTAAAATTTAATGTTTTTGAATATAGGCTTGTGGGTACTTGAACTAGAGGAAAATTACCGAGGAATTGAAGGGTATGTATGAAATTTACATAAAATGTATGTGGTGAGTACAGAAATGACAAATAACGACAAGTAAAATTAAATTATACTTTATTTTTTTTCAAAAGTATTCTAACAACAATTACAAGTCATAATTACAATGTATATATATTTTTATTTCAATAACATTAACTATAAGTATATTTTTTACGAGGTCAGGGTTGATTTTCAGGCATTTTGTTTATTTTAATTCTTATCTATTGATAACTGTCAATCTTTAAATCACAAAAATAAACCAATGAATTCAATTATTCTAGTCAAATTGAGGGATTTGTACTTAATAATAATTTTTATTATCAATCATCAGTTTTTTAATTTTTTTTTATCAATTGATTTTTAATATTTATTTGATTTATGCTTCAAATTTAATTTACTCACAATAAGCATTTACAATTTTTTTTTGAATTTTTTTTGTAAATATATCATTATATTTATATAATAATATATTAAGCTTCTATACATAAAATGATGATTAATTATTTTCTTAATTAACAGTAACTAATTATCAGCTGTAACTCAGTAAAAATTCTCATTATCGACTGTAATTAATTACCAGCACAAGTTTTTTTTATTAACTGCAATTAATTACTGACTCACGATTTTTTTATGCCTAATTCTTTACCGACTCAGTAAGATCTTAATTACCAACTGTAATTAATTACCGGCTGAGTTTAAAAAAATATCATATCGACCGAAATTAATTACCGACATATTAAACAAAGTAGGTAACGGCTGTAATTAACTACCAATTTAACATAATAAATTTTTTTTACCGACTGTAATTAATTATCGACTCACTAAAAAATGTTTTATCAACTGCCGTCTTATCCTCTGCATAAAAACGCCCCTAACCCCCACTTCAATACCAACTAGAATCTTCATTATCGACCAGCGATAACTACCAAGATTTGAATAATTAATCGACAAAATAAAATTTATAGTCAACAATAAAATCACTATAGATATTTTTTTTCACTTAAAAAAATTCTAAAAAAATAATATATAAATATGAACATTTGTTTTTTTACAATTATTATTAATTATTTATCATTATAATTATCGTTAACTCTAACACGTAAAAACATGCACTTTCATTCATAAAAACAACAATTATTATCATTATATTTATGTATACATTCAAATACATATATATTTATATATCAATATATGAACATGTCGGGGTACTTATATATTTTTGTTTGAACATATTTATATATATTAAGGATTAAATAATATTTGTACGTTTTATACAAATGAGCTCGTATATATATATATATATATATTTTTTCAATATAATAAAATAAATATATTTTTTAAATTATCATTATTATTATTATTATTTTTTTTTTTCAATAAAACTATATTTACAGTCCATCGGCATTTTTATAAGCAAGAGGTATTCATATATATTGACATTTATTAAATACAACCTCTTCAAAATATTTATTGTAAAAAAAATTCAAAAAAATAAATCTATAGTTCGTTAATTTTCAGAACAATAAACTAACACCTAAACTGCATATCTATATATTTATATATATAAGTTTTCAATCATTTTTTTTAATATCTAATGAGCAAAATACACGGACAATAATTTATCATGTTTAGTATTTTATTACATACCACTATTCGTTTAGTTGCCGACTGTCGGTAAAACAGAAAAGTATCTACGGTAAGTAAAGAAGAACTGGACTGTAGATCAGACTTGTTGGGATGTTATCAAGTCAACTTTGCTCGAATTCTTTAGTATTGATGGGCCAGGTAATTTTGAAGATGGCGGCTGAATTACCGGCTGTCCATTAACGAGAATTATTGTATCGTGTACTGATTCATAACCATGTTGGCCTAGAATACGGCACAAATTATTTTCTTGGGTAATTTCATAGAAGAAGCACATAATGGGAGTAAAAACTGTTTTATCGGCTATGGAATTTAACTACCGGCCGAGCAAAACTTCAAATTCAATGGCCGATCCATCAGAATGTTTCATTGGATCAAATGCGTCTCATTGAATACAAATCTGATATATCAGCCTTTAGACATCACTACCGACCAAGTCAACTGTTTTATCGGCCCGCGTATCTGATTACCGATTCGTCGCGATTTTTTGTTAGCTAATTTAAACCTAATTCATGGAAATTTTTTTGCTGGCCTTAAGATCTCAATACCGACCAAGTAAACTGTTTTGTCAGCATTCAAACTTCGATACCAACCGATCAAACTTTTTTATCGGCTCATGATAGTAAATAGCGAGTTATTCAAATGAAAATTCCACATACCTAATGAGTGAGGGTTAGTTAGAGTCCTTGAAGGAGTAACAGAATTCTGTGATGCCGGTTTCCAGTCAGATGTTGGCTGCAAAAGCATTCTCGCGCGTCCCCAAACACTGTCTGGATATCCTCGTACAGTTTCAGAACTTGTCGAGGTCTTGGGATCATCGAAGTCGTCATCGTCGTCATAAGCTCTTCGTTTCGGTTTCCTTAATTGAAACTAAAAAAAAAACTCATTAAAAAAGTTGATCTAATTAATGCCTTATTTTTTGTTTTACTTACGAGTGCCAGCACAATAATGACACAAACTGGGTATAGACCAACAAGCCATCCTACGGCATCTGCCCATTTTGGATAAATGTAAGTCCCGTAAGTAAGAGGCTCATATTCGACCCAATTAAAAAACAGAATAAAAAATAACGCCGCTGGGGTCACGACTTTCCACATCCATTTCCAGAAAAATTTCCAACATTTACTGCGGGGCCCAATCATGAGCTGAACGTCATCCAAGAAACGATCTGCGCCGTAGACCCATGCTACTAAAATGCATTCCGTTATTGCGATTAATAAAACTGACCAATTAGCTGCGTACTTGTCCATTAATTGGAGCCAATACATTCCCGCCTAAAAAATTGTATTAATTAGACAAAATATCCTAAGATATGAGAAATGAGATAGAGCTTACGTTAGTAGTAAAAATAATGCCACCGCAGTAACCAAAAATGGAAACGCCCAAAACGACCCAGACTTTGAAATTACGTAGCGCGGGAATCCCGTCCAATATGGCAGTAGTTACAGTCTCCATCAGCGCGAATTGTGAATCCAAGCCTAGAGTCAGGAGCATAACGAAGAACAGCAGGGACCAAATTGGCGCTATTGGTAAGCGAGCTACGACCTGAAAAGCGATTATTTTCGAGGCTGAGATTTTTTTGGGGTAAAATGGAGTGTGGGGTTGTGTAAGTGAGGTGATGGCGAGTAGATAGAGTACCAACATCAATAGGTTTGGGTAAGATGGTCATAGAATGGTTATATTGGGCCCAAAATGGTTGATGGTCAGACTATGGTCATGTGGGTACTCAAATTCTCGGAAATTTGATAAAAAATCTTATGACCTAACTCAAAATTATTTTTAATAAAATCCTTACCTCTGGGTAGACAATGAATGCTAGTCCAGCGCCTTGGTCAACGACCGAGGCCACCGGGACATTTAATTCATGCGCAAGGAATCCGATTACTGAAAAAATGACCAGTCCCGCAAAAAATGATGTTCCGATATTACTGACTGCAACTATCAGAGAGTCCTTGTAACAGTTATTATCGAATTTGTTGTACGAGCTGAGTGTGATTAATCCACCCCAAGCCGGACTAAGGGCAAAAAAAATCTGTACTGCTGCGTCGCCCCAGACTTTAGCGGATGCCAAGCGCCGCCAGTCGGGTGTCAAGTAAAACAAAATACCCTCGTCGGCTCCAGGCAGCATTATCCCGCGGACAAATAGCGCGATCTGCAGTTAGGGATATCAAACATTAGAAAAAAAAGGTTTTTTAATTAGTATGTTCCTAAAAGGACTTACCAGAACTACATAAGGAAAAAGTGCAGTAAAGTAAACAACTTTTCCAGAACTTTGGACTCCTTTGCTCAAACAAAGGAACACAATTAACCAGGCGAGTAATAAACATGCCGCCATTGGAGTTCTAATTGTTCCAGTAAATTCAATTCCTTCGCTAATTCCGAGTACATTATTTCTAAAATCATTATCAATTAAAAATTTATACTGTAGTTGATCATTTCATAAGTTAATCAATCAATTAATAACTCAAATAATCGATTAATATGTTGGTTAATCAATTAACAAGATGATTAATCAATGAAGGACTCAATTAATTGAACTATTAATAGACTCACTACTCAATTCACTGCTTAATTAATCGGTTAATAGGCTGACAATTCAATCAATGGCTCAATTCATTCATCAATGCCCTGATTAATCAATGAATTAATCAGTTCATTGGTCGGCATGTTAATTAATTGATCAATGGACCGACTTTCTGATTAATCGACCCATTTTTTCTCGATTTATTCGTTTATTAATCAATTAAGGTTCATTAGTGAAGGGATTAATGGACCAGTTAACGAGTTGATTAATCAATTAATTGACTGTTTAATTAACCAACTAGCTGTTCGATTGATTCATGAAATCATTAAGTGGTTGATTAATACGTCGATTAATGGAGCAATTCAATGATTAATTGATTAATGCGACGATTAATGGGCGAATTAAGCGATTAATTGATTAATTAATCGATTAATAAGGTAATTAAGTAATTAATAGAGAAAAAATTTACTCGAAATATTCTTCAGCAGGTGGGCGCCTTAACGCGGACGTTATATTATCGACAGTCAGATTCATTGCCGACATTTGAGTTGAATTTAAACAATTACGTTTGTAATAAGTATTATTATTATTAATACAATCTTCTGACTTCTGAGGATCAATACAGTCTTCAGTACTCCATTCTGGCGCGCAATCACTCCAGGGAACTTTACTACCACCTAAATTAAATTATAGATCTGATACATTTATGTAACTTTAATTTTTAGGTTATGGGAGCGATTAATTGATTAAAATTACCGATTACGGAGGCAAAAATGTAGTAAAGTGTCCAGGCAATTATTAAATTATAGTAGAGCATTACTATTGAGCTGACTAGAACCATTCCGTAGCCTAGACCACGAAGTAGGGGTGAAAATCGCTTGTAAGCTGCTACGGGACCTAAACTTGCGTACTGGCCTGAAATAAAAATTTTTTATAGTGGAAGGGCTTAGGGTCTGCGTTTAGGCAACAGGAAGCCATTGCGGCATGAATTTTCAAAATATGATGACTAGAAAAATAGTTACGGCCAAAAATATGAGTGTTACATTTACGTCACGGAAAACTAAATTTGAAGGGCGGAGTGGATTCGTGAGTCTAAAGGATGAAAGATTTGATCTTTACCTAAAGATAGTTCCATAAACATTAGAGGTAATCCTGCAATAATCAACATAACTGTGAAAGGTAACAAAAACGCGCCACCGCCATTTGAGTAACATAAGTACGGAAACCGCCAAACGTTGCCCAGTCCCACGCTGTAACCGAGCAATGACAGTAAAAAATCAAATTTTCCCGTCCAGGTACCACGCTCTGGATGCTCATCTTCACCATCCTGCAATGGCGCTTGACTATTCGCTACTGAATATTTATCCTCGTTCTGTAATTTGTCTTGTGTTTCCTGAAAAAATATCACCAAAACACAATTATATATATATGACTGAACTCAGTTTTCGATGACCTTTCAAATGAGTACCCACAAGCCCTATTTATTTTTTATATTTTTTACCTCATACATTTATGTAATTATTAAATATATATATGAATCTTCTAATATATACAAGATAACTACCTCGTGTGGGTACTCATGTTAAAGGGCGTCAAATTCTCTATCTATATATCCACTCAAATATATATATAAATATATATATATATATATTTTTTTTTTTCTGTACTTACATCCCAACACTCAAGATAAGGACGTATTCTTGGTGATGAATCCTCCATTCTCATATTATTTCAAATCTTCCTATTCATTTATTTATTCATGTATTTATCAATTAATTAATTAATTTATTGTTATTTTTATTAATTAACATTTGTTTACACTCTTCGTCGTTTCATTATTAATTATCACTAATTATAATATATTTGTCTCAATCGATTTTGATTTTAAATTAAATTTTCATGTCACCTATAATTTGATAAAAATTTATATCATAACAATAAATATATAAATTATTAAAATTCTAGATTAATAAAATTTCAATAATTTTTATTTAATACACTTATGATATAATATGTTATGCAATAATATTTATTTTTCATGAAAAAAAAATAAAAAAATTCTTGAAGGAGAATTATGATTATGTAGGAGATGGTAATGGTTTTCCCTTGACCTAGACATTTTAGATAGTCATTATCACCTTCACTTATAACGGCAACACTCATTCACACTCGATTAATTTTTTTTAATTTAAATATTTAAGCCTTTGAAATTTTCACCCCGACTTTCTTCAAGAGGAATTTAATTTTAGAAAATACATTCCAAAAAAAAAAAAAAAACAGTAATTAAATTTTAGTTGGTAAACATTTTTCAAGAAATTACACACTGGGAATTCCCAAAAACTGTTGACGCGCGTGAAATATGAAATTTTTTAGTACAAATTGAAAATTATCTTGAAAATTGGAAATTTTGCCCTGGGTTATAAGAGCAAAATGTAAATTTTGATAAAATTTATTGAGCGAATGAGTGTTTTGTGTGATAAGTACCCTAATTTGCGGCTGGAGGAATTTCAAAGCTTAGAATGAAAATCTATTAATGGAATCTAATGACACGCTTAGGTAAGAAATCGATTCTTATGAATTTATATTAATATTGTTAGTTAACACTTTGGTTACTTTGTTTTCTATTTAAACAATCGATTTGAACGTCTTTCCGCAGTGAATATTGACCCAATTTACCAAAACCTCAAAAATCCGAATTCGTGATTTTGAATAAAAAGGTGAATTTTCGTAGACTTTGTTTACGGAACTAATCAATTCTTCTTTTAACCTTGATTCCACGATGGAAACCAACAATAACAATGCATTTTCACGATGAAAACCGAAATATTAACCCAAAACGACTGAAATTTCAAAGGAACCCTTCTGTCAGAAAAACGCAAATTCGAAGGATTTGGTCAAAAACCGACAAATTGGCATTTTTTCCACAGAGTCTGTTGCTCCGAACATCAATTCAACCAAATTTTGATGAAACCCTTCCGAACATCGACCCTTTTACCAAAAGAAACCACGAAATTAAAAGGAACCCTTCTGCCAGAAAAACGAAAATCCGAAGCATTTGGCCGAAAACCGTCGAATCAAAATTTTTTCAACACAGTCCACTACTCCGAACATCAATCCCACACAATTTAAAAAAACCTCACTCATAAACCAACCCCTAGACCGCAAAAACTCAAAATCCGATTGCACCCATCAGGAACAATATCACAAATTCCGTCACTAGGCACAAAAACCGGCTGTAAATTTATTCTCCAGCTCACATCCCACTACAATAATCAATCCCAAGTACCCCGGGCTAAAAACCACCCCCACAATTACATTTTCCCAAAACCACCCCCGAAATTTAATCTCAATAAAAGTATTATTTTTCTTTCTTCATCTCAATCTTATCTCTGCCTACCAACCCCCGACTTTAAAATCTTCCAAAACCACCCCCACCCCTTAAAAAAAACCGATTTCTTAAAATTTACCTTCGACATTTTCCTTCCAGTAAATTAAACTCAAAATAACTGATATTTTATCATCATTCACTTCCACTCCAAGTCACCAATGCGTTAAATCACAAAATATTTTTTTTTCTTAAGTTATCTGTCTTACATTCATTTGCCATCTGATATTTTCTCAGTGAAATACAAAATAAAAATTACTATCAATTATTATTATTATTTTTACAATTGTCAGAATTAATGAACAAAAAATACTCGACTATGAATTAAAATCACGATATTTAGAGCAAGTTGATGCAAATAGTGACACACTAACGGACTGTAATATAGACATACTGAGATACTGAGACTCAGTAGAGAGTGAGTTTTGTGTTGAGGGTTTAAATCCATTGAGATCGATATTACTGCTCCTGCGAGCTGCGTCCTACCCTAAACCTTGCACTCTCAACCTCCTCATTTTACCCTACTCTACGTCTATTCATCTTCTCTTTTAACATATATATATATATATATATATATATATATATAATGCAAACCCATTCCTCCTCATTGCCCTTGCACTCAAAGTGGATAGTGACGTCGACAAGTTAAAATATAAACATATATATATGTATATATTCATTAATCAAAGTAATTATTGTTTCAATTTTTGGAGTTTCTATGATTAATAGCTCATATTTCAAAGAATACTAAAGATAAATTAATTGTCAATATGGTCATTGGAAAGGAAATTTTGTGATCTACAAATTTTGTATCTTAAAAAAATTTCGAAAAATTGATAGTTTTTGAGATAATGCCACTTTTTATAGGGATAAAAATTTTGAAGGAAATTTGAACATATTTTGATTAATTGGAAATATTGTAAAGAGTAATTGAAGTAATTGAGGTTTGTTGGTGCTCATTGGAAAGGAAATTTTGTGCTCTACAAATTTTGTATCTTAGAAAAATTTCGAAAAATTGATAGTTTTTGAGATAATGCTAATTTAAGTAGAGGTAAAAAATTTTGAAGGAAATTTGAACATATTTTGATTAATTGGAAATATTGTAAAGAGTAATTGAATTAATTAGGGTTTGTTGGTGCTCATTGGAAAGGAAATTTTGTGCTCTACAAATTCTGAATCTTAAAAAAATTTCATAAACTCAATAGTTTTCGAGATATCGTCACTTTAAATGCTGTGTGTAAAAATAACGATTGAAAAATATAAATTTTTTACTAATTAATGAATTTGTGAATACTAATTACAGTAATTGGGTGTTGTTAGTACTTATTAAAAAGGAAATTTGATGCTCTACAAATTATCTCTCTGAAGTAAATGTCGAAAAATCCATAGTTTTCGAGATATTGCTATTTTTAGCAGAACTCGAAATAAATTCCGTAGGGAGAAAAAATTGATAATTGTTTATGGGAGTGTAACTTTTTAATGAGCAGTCCTATCACTTCTTCAATTCGAATGAAAATTGTAGAGGATTAAATTTGCTACAAAAAAAGGTCAATTGGTTTATTATGTAGATCTAATAGTTTACAAGTAATTTTAATTTAAAGTTTAAATTGAATATATATATTTTTTTTTTTTTTTATTAAATCTTTTGAAGTTTAACAGTTTTTTAAGCGTCTGAGAGTGGGGGGTAATTGATGTTTGAAGGTAATTTTTATCCCAAGGTCGCCGAAGGTGTCAAGGTTTCATTGAGTTTATTGTGTGTGTTGTGTTTGTGTTGAATTAAATAATCAAGCATTTAATTAGTTAATTATATTGTTAACTCAAATATACTTCCAGTGTCTCTCATTATAATAATTAGCTGCTAATTGAAAAAAAGAAAAAAAAAAAAAAATCGCGGATTTTCGCGGTTTTTCAAAATTCATTAACTTAAAAAATTACAGAAATAAAAAAATCTGCGACGCATTCAAAACTTAACTTTTGTGAAATTTAAAAAACGCGAAGGTCAAAATTAATTTTTTTATTTCATTATTAGGAATAAATTTGTTTTGCAAAATGGAGAAAGAAAAATTTATTTATAGATTATTTCATTCATGAACTCGGTAGTAATTAAAGTGATAGACTGTTTGCGTGGGTAGTGAGTCAATATATTGTCTTTAATGTCTTCCTCTAAATCTTGGATTTTTTTCATTTACTTTTTTTGTTACTACTAGTGACATCTTTAGTGACGCCATTGTAATAAAAATGACGTTAATGAATTTTTTATTACTTTTGTATATATATTTATATATTTACGTAAGTAAAAAAGTAGAGAATTTAATGCCCTTTAAAATGAGTACCCACATGTTGGATTTATTTTTTGGAATTTTCAAAATTTATATATATATAAATATATATATCAAAAAATATATATTTACGTTCATAAATAAATAGAGAATTCAAAGGCCTTTTAAATGAGTACCCACAAGCTGTACATATTTTTTTTAATTTTAGATATTTATATATATTTAAAATATATATATAAATATATATACCAAAAATTCTATACTTAAGTACATAAATAAATAGAAAATTCTACGCTCTTTAAAATGAGTACCCACATGCCATATATATTTTATCATCATCAAAAGATTAATATATATATATCTATATATAAACAAATATATAAATATACATATAGTAAATTATTAAAAATAACTATAGGTTGTGGGTACTCATTTGAAAGGGCATCAAATTCTCTATCCAACTACACACACAAATTTTTCAAATTCAAATTTTTTTTTTCTGTACCACAGTAAATGCCGCGAAATTTAAATCAAGAAAATTTTCATGTATTTTTTATTCGAATTCCACTTTATAAATTCTATTAATTCCATAAAATAATTCCACCTCTACGTCTGACCGCGTGAATAATTTTCAAATATACAAATATACAAATTTTAAAATTTTCCCGCCAATTTTTAAAATCGTTCTGACGGCGGCAGCAGCTACTGATCTCTCAAGAATAATAGTATATCTAAAATAAACAGCTGTTCTCATCAACATATAACCATTTGTGTACATTTGTGATAATAAATTGAAATATGACGCCGTTTATTATTAAATTATCTAGTATTTTTTATTTTATTTATTAACTGTTTTTTTTTACTAACAAATTTTTTTAATTAATTTTATTGTTAATAAAATTCGAATGTAAATTAATCAAGTTTCAAAATTTATAAAAAAAATATACACACACACACATATATATATACACATACTTATATATTAATTGTTAAAAAATATATTCAAATTTATCAATTAAAAATAAATAAATCGAAGGTAAGTTCAAAATTTTAAAAGAATAAATTTTCAAATTTTTTTTTGTAAATACGGAAGTTTAAAGAGACAAAGAAAATTTCAAATAATAATAATAATAATAATAATAATGGAAATATCCTTGATTGTTTATAAAAGGACATAACAAGGATTTTATTTTACAAAATAAATTTAAAGGTCACGTCTCTTAAATGAGTCATCTTCCAAAAGGATTAAATAGAGACGATAAATTTGCGTCTTATCATTTCGTTAAATTACGTCGTACATAAAACGTCTTGACTAATAAATTTTATTATTTTATATATTTTTCAGTGGTTTTAAATTTTTTGTTATCTAATTATTAAAAAATGGAGGATAAAAATAGTGACCCAAGTCCATCATCATCAGGGATCAATAAATCTAGTGATGATAACAACAAAGACAGGTAATTAATAATAAAAATATGAATTTTTTTTTATTAAAAGGACGTTCGATTTAAATTATAGTGAATTTGAATCGTATATCGAACGTACAGGACGACAAAAAATTGATGTTATGATAATCGATTAATAAATTAATAGAAACCTAAATTCGGGAATTTGTTGAGAATGACCCAGCCTACATATTTATTATAAATTTACTTGCTAGTAACAATTTTTTTCAATCTTGGAGTGTATTTTGAACAAATCGAGCGAAATTTTATATTAGATGACATATATATGTATATATATTATATATATTGTATGTATGACTCTATATTATGATAGAAAATTACAAGACCTTTAAAATGAGTACCCACAAGCTATACTTATTTTCAACTTTTTTTTCAACATATATATGTGTATATATATATATATGATGTCAATTATTTGAAATAAATATAGCATGTAGGTATTCATTTCGAAGCATATCAAATTCTCTACTATAATATGTACATAAAAATGTGTATTGATATATATATGATATATACATATATATAAATATATAAATATATATATGTATGCATATATTTGTGTACGTATATTGTAGTAGAGAATTTGATATGCTTTAAAATGAGTACCCACATGACATATTTATTTCGAATAATTTACATGATATATTTATATATTAATAAATATATGTGTATATGACAAAAATAAAAATTGAAAATAAGTATGGCTTGTGGGTATTCATTTTGAAGGGCTTTGAATTTTCTATTATGATATAGACTTACATATACAATATATATACATATATGTATTTATATATTGTAGGTATATCATAATGAGAAATATGAAAAATAAATATGGCATGTGGGTACTTATTTTAAATGGCATCAAATTTTCTATCATAATATGTACTCATATATATGTAAATGTATGATTTATTATAATTAGGCAGTGGTCAGCAAATTTTCTAACAGGAGCATCTCCGCCAAAATTTGTATCACTCGACGAAATAATAAACGCGGCAAATGGAATGACAAATATGGCGCTGGCACACGAGATAGCTGTTGATAAAAATTTCAAATTGGACCCTGCGTTATTTAGCAATGACATAAATGGCTACGGAAATGATGAGGATGAGGGTCAAGATGACGACGGTACCAAGACCAAGAAATTGCAAAAAAAAGTCAAGGAGATAATGCACAATGCGTTTTGGAATTTACTGAAGCAGCAGTTGAATGATGACCCACCGGATTACACTCAAGCGCTGGTGCTATTGCGCGAAATACGCGAGGTAATTAATTATTTTAAAAAATTAAAAAATTTTTATTAATTTGTTTTTTATTTCCAGACTCTGGAAGATTTAGTTTTACCTCATCATAAAAAAATACGAGAGAATTTGCGTGAAATTTTAGACATCGATCTGATAAAACAACAAGCGGAAAAAGGAGTTTTGAATTTTACCCACTACTCTCATTATGTTTTAAATTTAATGAGCAAAATATGCGCACCGGTGCGCGATGATAAAATACGAGAATTATTAGAATGTACTGACATTGTCGAAACGTTCAAGGGAATCATGGAGACTCTGCAGCTGATGAAATTAGATCTTGCTAATTTTACAATCACGATGATGCGCCCGAACATCGTCGCCTCGAGTATCGAGTATGAGAAGAAAAAATTCGCCCAATTTTTAGAAATTCAGGCTGATGGTTTGCAATACACTAGGAGGTGGCTACTCAAGCATTTAGATGATAAAAAAATAGAGGGTGCTAATGATGTCAATGGACTCAAGCAAGTTACGCATTATTTGCTAGCGGAAGCGTATTTGGATCTGCTTAACTGGGACTCTTGTCCTGAAGCTGAGGTATTTTTGGAATTTTTATTAGTACCTATGTGTTCTTGGTGTAATTTCCTGTAGTTTGAGTACCCACATCACTATGTTTGGATTAAAAAAATTTGAACTCAAAAATTGGAATTTTTATTTAAAAAAATTTTTTTTTTTCAATTTTTGACTTCGGCATTGAATTTGTGACCGGATTTCCTCTAGTTTGAGTACCCACATCACTATGTTTGAAAAATGAAATTTGAAAATGTCATTTCGCGGTTTGATTAATCAATGAATTAATGAAATTAATTTTTGATTTAAGTATAGTGTTGTGGGTACTCATTCTACGCGGAATTGTGTGAACTACAAAAATATGAGAGTCATTTTTTGTTAAAAAAATGTTTGCGAGTTATATTTTGAATAATTATAGCTTTTGTTTTAGACGCTGATGCTAGATCAGGGACGATTATTAGAACTAAGAGATAAAATAAATAGATTGACTATTATTGGATCTATACTGCTTATTTGCGGCAGTACAGTCGGTGGATTAATGCAAGATGTCGATAAATTTAAGAAAAACGTTAAGCAACATCTGGATATTATTTTGGATACAGTTCATTCTAATAAGTATGATCAATCTTTTAAATTTTTTATTGCTAGAAATTTGTGAGAGTAATGAAATGGAATGATCGTGAATTTTTTTTTCAGAGAATTAGAAAAAATTATGCCTAATGTGTTTATTCAAATAAAAGAAGACATAAATGTTATTTTGAAGGAAATTCATAATAAAGAATTAGATAAAGAAACAGAATCGATTTTAGAACGACAGATTATGGAATTAACAAATGAAGATCATAAAATTCGATCACTCGTTAGTGAGTATAAAATTTCAGTTTAAAAATTCATTTCGATATATCGATTTATATGATATCGATATTTCGAATCTCGAACTTCGATTAATCTATTTTTAAATCGAATTTGTCATTAACTCGAACTCAAAGTTACAATCGATACCTCGAGGTTACAATCGATTAATCGAATTTCGATGTATCGATTTATATGATATCGATATTTCGAATCTCGAACTTCGATTAATCTATTTTCAAATCAAATTTGTCAATGACTCGAACTGAAAGTTACAATCGATATCTCGAAATTACAATCGATTAATCGAATTTCGATGTATCGAACGTAATAATTATCAAAATTCATCATTCGATACTCGATAACTTAATTTATTTAAGTATGACGATTAATCGATCTAAAGTTAAAATTCGATATCTCGAAATTAAAAAATCGATATATCGACTTTTAGAATACTTCAGATTTATCGAATTTGAAAAAATCTATTGAAATAATTTATGCAAAAAATACACTAATAATCGATTTACAATAAATCGATTTAAAAATTTTTCGATATCTCGAAGTCCGACGATCGATAGGAAAAATTAAAACAAAAAAAATTTTTTTCAGATCTGAGAATTCGGCAATTCCTCGAAAAAATAATTTTATCCCAAAACGCAGTGCCAACTCAAGTACCCCCAGGTCTTTCTTCCCTCCAAGAAGAGCTCGCCGCGATAGCCGCCCGATTCTTCATAATAGTCGCCCACAATCGCAGCGTCTTCGGGGACTATTACCAAGAAATCGTCGCCACCGAAATCTCGAAGCGAAAATCGACTCTCGGCTCCATGAATCATGACAACGCAATAATGGACGCCTAAAGTTTATTCGAAAATAATCACGCATTTCCTTTATTAATACTATAAACATATATTTTATAAACAATAAAAAATATTTATCACAACTACAAACGCTTACAGTAATTATCAAATTCCTCAATATGTTGCTTTTTTAAAAAAGTCTTAAACCCCACGAACAAGTCTTTCATTTCTTTCCCACTTTCCAAAAATAATTTTTCCAATGTCTTACACAACTCACTGAAATTACCCTGAGCTCGATAACTCTCGATAATTTTAGCAAAAATTTGAAAATTTTCTTTCGTCAACGATTTTTTTACACTTTTCAAATATTTCTGCCCAATTAATTTCTTATCATCATTTTTTTCCACTTTTCCATTTGAATTTCCCGCCTTATTTACAAAATTTTCTTCCTTACCGGCACTTCCTGTCTCTATCTTTCTTCCAGACCCCCCATCCTTACCCTTACCCCCACCCCCAGCTTCCAAATCTCCCCTTCCGACATCAAAATCTGTTTTACCGACAGTCGATTCACTTTTACCAACCGAGTTATCGTCCTCTAGATAATTAACTTCGAACTTCTGTATCTTAAGTTTCCTTTTCTTAGCAACAGAGTCGCCCTCTTCTTTAGTGGCCTCCCAACTTCTCCCACTCCAGTTGCCCTTAACTTTGCTGGTCACAAAATTAATCGTACCCTTATCACTTTTATCCTGACCCTCACTTTTGTATGCTCCTAGATCAACATTTTCCTCTCTGACTTCACCCCCACTCCTACCAGCCCTCACTGCAGTACCGACTTCTGTACTACCGACCGCCGGTAGCCTACCAACTATCGATAACCTATCGACTGTCGATATCTCGCGCTCATTTCGAACACAGACCCCGACATTTTTGAAAAAATCCCTCAACTCTCTCGTCACCATTCCAAAATTACTGTAATTTTTGACGTAGGGCTTCAACCACTTGGACAAATGTTCCTTAAATTGGGCGCCATTGAACCTACAGTCGCACAAAATAATGGCGCCAAAATCACCAATATGTCGAATTATTCTGCCCACTGCCTGATTAACTGCCCGGGAGGCCTCTAATTGGTACCACTGGGCGCCAGTTAGCCCTCCCTTGTTTTTGACCCTCACTTCGTCTAAATATTTCTGCTTAAGCAGGACCCTGGGGTCCATCATCGGCGGATAAGGCAGACCGGTTATCAACACGGCGCGGCCGTAGTTATCGGAAAAGTCGAGACCTTCACTGACCTTTCCTCTGCAGACCGCGAGAAAAATGGCGCCCCGGGCTGCTGGGTCTCTAATCTTAGCATAGTAGTCATTGATAATTGCATTGAATGTGTCCTTACCCTGAGGCTCGACGAAGACGGGCTTCTTAGCGCAGATGGTACTCCAGAGGCCGGTTTGCTGCCAGTCGTCGCAGCACTTCTTCATAATCGGGTACGAGGGGAAGAAGACCAGGAGTCCATGAGGAATGAGGCAGCTGAAGTTAAAGATCGTCCTCCCGAGGCTGGAGATGTACTTGGGGTCGTTCCTGGTGTTGAAGGAAGAGTTCAGTTGATGGCCGTCGGGACCCTGGCCCAGGACCCCGATGCTGATTTGCTTGGTCGCGACGATGTGGGGGTTCTCTAGTTGGACGTCTATGGGGATGCCGAGTTCAGAGATGAAAGGCTTCAAGGGCGAGAGGGTTCCGCTGGTCAGGATGATGGAGTGGACACCGAGCTCTAGGAGTTGCCGCATTCCGAACCCGGGGCTGAAGCACCAGTAGCTGATCAGTTTCGCTGATTGGTTGACGGGTTTCGTCGCGTTCCAGCCGTCTTTCTTGGACTTGGTGGGCTCGGCGGTGATGAAGATCTTGTAGCAGTCGCGAATTCGCTCGCGATGACGGGACATCGAAGACGCGGAGCTGGTGAAGACTGTGCGGATAAAGTCAGAGAATTTCTGGAGCGCGCGACCGGCTCGGGCGAAAGGCGACGTCGAGGTCGTGGAAAGCCAGAGGACGATCTTGTCGAGTTTGTCCGCGACCTGGAGTTCCTTGGAGGTGAGTTCCGCGGACTCGAGGAGTTCGAAGATGAATGAGCCGGGGTAGGTATCGCCGTTGGGTTCTTTGATGACCAGGGCGTCGATCGCGGACTCTAGGGCCAGGAAGATGCTCTTCAGGAGGCAGAGGTCGTCGGCAGTGAAGTCTTTCTGCGCTTCCTTGTCGTTGTCGAACCCGATTTCGGGAGATTCTTCTTCTTCGAGCAGGCGCTTCATCACTGAGGAGATCTCGTCGATGCAGAGAGCAATGTCTGTGCTGGAGATCTGGAGGGACGCTGATTCCTCGCAGGTTTTTTCGACATTGTGCGCTTCGTCAAGAAGGATTATGTGGTTCTGGAGGTCGATGGCTTGAGAGCGACGGGTTTTTGCGTCCAGGAGGTAGTTGTATGGCATGAATGTTATGTCTGCAGACTGTTTCAGCTCCTTGGCCATGAAATAGGGGCAGCATTTGAATTTTGTTCCCGCTTTCACTAGGTCTTCGATGTCGCAAATTGTATCTTTGAAAATCGCTTCTTCTTTTCTGGAAAATTTATGACATTTTAATGTATAGTCGAGACGTAATTCAAATATACCGATGTGGGTATTCAAAGTTCATGAAATTGCCTCCTGAATGTCAGAGTACTCACCAAAATTCGAAAAAATCAATGCATGATTATTTTTAAAAATTAATAATGACTCAAAATTCGACTTTATCAAAACCTAGTGATGTGGGTACTCAAACTTCATGAAATTACCTCCTGAATCTCAGAGTACTCAACAAAATTCGAAAAAGTCAATGCATGATTATTTTTAAAAATTAATAATGACCCAAAATTCGACTTTATCAAAACCTAGTGATGTGGGTACTCAAACTTCATGAAATTACCTCCTGAATATACAAGTACCCACCAAAATCCGGAAAAGTCAATGCATGATTATTTTTAAAAATTAATAATGACTCAAAATTCGACTTTATCAAAACCTAGTGATGTGGGTACTCAAACTTCATGAAATTACCTCCTGAATCTCAGAGTACTCAACAAAATTCGAAAAAGTCAATGCATGATTATTTTTAAAAATTAATAATGACTCAAAATTCGACTTTATCAAAACCTAGTGATGTGGGTACTCAAACTTCATGAAATTACCTCCTGAATATACAAGTACCCACCAAAATCCGGAAAAGTCAATGCATGATTATTTTTAAAAATTAATAATGACTCAAAATTCGACTTTATCAAAACCTAGTGATGTGGGTACTCAAACTTCATGAAATTACCTCCTGAATCTCAGAGTACTCAACAAAATTCGAAAAAGTCAATGCATGATTATTTTTAAAAATTAATAATGACTCAAAATTCGACTTTATCAAAACCTAGTGATGTGGGTACTCAAACTTCATGAAATTACCTCCTGAATCTCAGAGTACTCAACAAAATTCGAAAAAGTCAATGCATGATTATTTTCAAAAATTAATAATGACTTAAAATTTGACTTTATCAAAACCTAGTGATGTGGGTACTCAAACTTCATGAAATTACCTCCTGAATATACAAGTACCCACCAAAATCCGGAAAAGTCAATGCATGATTATTTTCAAAAATTGAGAATGACTTAAAATTTGACTTTATCAAAACCTAGTGATGTGGGTACTCAAACTTCATGAAATTACCTCCTGAATATACAAGTACCCACCAAAATTCGAAAAAGTCAATGCATGATTATTTTCAAAAATTGAGAATGACTTAAAATTTGACTTTATCAAAACCTAGTGATGTGGGTACTCAAACTTCATGAAATCACTTTCCGATTCTAAATAAACTAAAAAAAATTCATAAAAACTCACCTGTTTTCCACATTATTATAATACATGCACGAGCGCGACCTAACTTTGGCCTGACACAGATGAATTTTATCAGCCGAGTTGCTCTCCTTAGAAATCTCCGGGTGAATACACAACTGGTCCCTAGACCCGATAACTGCAACCTTCAAGTGCTTGAAGCTCGTCCTCTTCAACTCGCCCATCACCTGAGTCAGCTGCGAGTGAGTTCGCGAGGCGTAAATGATCTTCGGCTGCGACCACCCAAACCCTTGGCCCTTTCCTATTCCCGCTCCACCTTCACTCCCATCGCCATCAGCACTCCCGCCTCCACTTGCCATCTCCAAGTCTTTTTTTAATTTTTCAAAAAATTTACCGCCGAACTCTGGATTCTCCACAGCCCCGACGAGCATCTGCGCCTGCAGATGCGCTTTTTTTGTCATCAACCAGCTCAGTGATGAACATAAGAGACACAAAGTTTTACCAGTTCCTAAAAAAAAAATTCATTAATTTAAAATTTATTGAATTTAATTAATTAATTAAAATTACCTGTAGGTGATTCAAGTACTCCATGTTTTTTATTTTGTAAACATTCGATAACTTTTGACATATAAGTTTTTTGTACATCATAAGGTTCAAATGGAAAATTAACGATTATATTATTTATTTTAATTTCTGGCATTTTAATTATGTAATTAATTAACACATTAATTAAAATTATTATTTTACAAATTAATTAATTTATTTATTTATTTTATACGAATTTAAAATAACCTCAAACTTAAAAATACTTTTTTTATTTTTGAATTAAAAATTTTGAATTAATTTTTTTTTTAATTATTATTCTTAATTTAATTTTATTATTATTATTATCAATTAATTAATCAATTAATTAATTATTGAGAGTAGTAAATTAGAGAACACACGAGAAAAGAGTTTGACGTCTGGGTGATGACAGGATGTCAGAATTGGCGGGAATTTTAATTTTGGGAGCGCAGGCGCGGAAATTTACAATGGCGGGAAAATTTTGAATTTTAAAAAATAAAAAAGAAGCTATGGAAGTAAAATTTGGGGTTTGACATAAAAATTATAACAACAACAACAACAACAACAACAATAAAATTCATATTGAAGACAAAAACCAACACAACACGAGTGCGAATGTAGCAGACATCAGACAAATTTAAAATTATAAATAAATAGAGTAAATAATTAAAAAAAAAATATTTATAAAAAATGCACTTACTCATTTTTTAATTTTTTAAATGCCCATTTTTTAAAATTTTCATTTATTAATTTTTTACCCTACATATTAATAATTTAAAATGTGTCTGATGTCTGCTACATTCAAACTCATCACAACAATATTTATAAAAAAAAAAATCAATGAATTAAGAAGTAATAAAAACTAGAGCTAGATAATTTCCAAATGAACCCTAATTAATATAATTATTTACACACATAATTTTTAATAAAATTATCAAATTTCAATTTTTAAATTTCGCGCCAAGTTGCCGCCACTGCGCGTCGCTGTATTCGCCGTTCAAATTTTAGCTAAAGGGGGCAGTCGAATCGCAAAATCGATTACTTTGTGTCAACTGACGGTTCGATAGCAACAGTCAGTATCATCGACGGCAGCAGTAGTCCAGATCCTTCTTTACGTTTGAATTGAAACAGCATTGCAGTTACGTCGTGTAATTATCCATTAATTTTGTTGCTCATAGTAATTGTTTAATCAAATTGTGGAGTGTTTGTAAAATTTAAATTGTGCAAAGTGTCTGTGGTGTCATTAAGTGTCAAGTGTTCAAGTAGTGTAAAGTGTTGCTGATGGCTGATGCTGACAACTTCCTAGTTCCTGAGCAAAATCATCTGGCATCGTCTGGTGGGGAAATAGCAGTTAAGTGACGTTTTTTTAGCTGCAGCACTTGGAGCGATTTAAATTAAATCTCCAAGTGTATTAGGACACCCTTCTGCATATTATTTCCCCGCCAAGGTTTGTTCAAACACTCAAGTGTTTTTTTTTTAATATTTTAAATATTTTTCTATCATGTTCTGCCGCCATTTTATTTTGACACGATTTTTAATTTTTCTCCAGTTTCTAATAATTTATTTTTCAAATATTCAAATTTACCGCGCAAATAATGAGAATAATTAAATAATAAAAATATAAAACTCCAAATATTTTTTTTAGTCTGCATTCAGAAATGCTCTAGCCCTAGCTCTAACCAAGCGTTCATTTAAAAAATTATTCTGGCGCGAAAATTTAAATTTTTTATTTAAATTTTCATCACAGCGCTGCTGTCTTCCGTCACCGTTATCATTATTATTATTATTACTATTATTGTTATCATAATTTGACATTAAAACCTAACCTGTGAATAACAAAAATATAAATATATAAATATATAAAAAAAATTCAGAAGAAAATAAAAAAAAAATTGCAGGTAAGAATTAAGAAAAAAAATTTTTTTTTCAAATTTTAATTTTTAGAATTTAATTATATTTTAATATAGTAAATAAAAAATATATGTTTGATAAAAAAACAATAATATTATTAATTTATTACAAAAATTCAGAAAAATGTCACTGACAGTCCAACAAATAATTTGTGACGCTAAAAAATTAGTCGGTCGTATTTCGGACCACGAGAACACAGCAGACAATTTAATAACAGAGATCCAGTCAGTCTGCAATCAAATCGACAATATGAAACAGTATCAAGAAGAGATCGAGGTGCTGAACAATGAGGCAAAGCAGCAGCCAAGGGACGCCCTGATCGCGGGAATACAGCAGGAGACTAAACACTTGCGCGAGTTGCAGGCCGAGAACCGCGAACTCCGCAATGCACTAGAGGAACATCAGAATACTATTGAGCTTATCATGTCTAAATATCGTCAGCACACTGCCTCCTTGATCAAATCTAACAAAATAAACTTGTCCTCTATTTATAACGCGCGCTATGCTAATGTGAGTATTAAACGTCAGGTAAATTTTAGTTGTCTAGTTCTGTACGTAATTTTAGCGCGACAGCTGATTGCTTCTTTGAATTTGTGAGGTAATTTCCGTTTGTTTGAGTACCCACATCGATATATTTAGATGACGTAAAAAATTGACCCAAAAAAATCAACACCCGTAATTTATTTTTTTGAAATTTAATATATTGGATAAATGAGTGTTGGGATAAGAGAGAGAAAGTTGAGACGAGTAGTTTGAGTACCCACATGATGGGGTTTAAACCGGAAGTTAATTGTCATATTTATATATATTGTATATATATGGAATGGGCGGGTTATCAGATCATAGGCTTGTGGGTACTCATTTTACGGGGGATTTTATCAGCTTTAAGAATCTGGTACTCATTTATTTTAAAAAAAATATCTGATTGAGTAAAATAAAAAAAAGAAAATTTTTTGTAGATTATTACCAACCAAGCTGAGAAAATAAATGAAATGGCTGCAGTTATGAGAGTCGCTGCGTCACTAGACGAGGAAAGTGAGTTAAAGTACAAAGAAAATTTATCGAAATTGAAAGAAGAAAATAATGTACTGAGAGAGCTCGTTAATATTGCAAATAATTATGGGTCTGTAAATAGCAGCAATAGCATCAGCACGACAACTACTGGTACTACAGTCAGTGTCTTGCAGGATAACAAAACCTCGCAGACTGATAGTAATGATAATGAGGAATTATAATTTATAATTTTTTTTTTTTTTTGGGTTCTAAGTAAAAATTTTATTTATTTATTTTATATACTAAGATATCTTTTAAAATATATCAGATAGATGTACGTTATATATGTTCGTTGAAAAGGAAATTTAATAAGATACAAATTTTGTCTCTATAAATATTTTTAAAGCCACTCGTTTCAAAGTTATCGCCATTTGAATGATCAATTATCATTATTTTTTATCAAACTTCAATCGTTTCGTCATAATGCCACCTTTAATTAGCGATATCTCCTAAACTATCGACTGTACGACATTTTTCAAAGAATCAAAAATTATTCAAAATTGAATTTCCTACAACTTTTGTCTCGTTGAAAAATTCCCTAAAATCGTTTTTTAAAAAGTTACAGCTTCTCAAAATAAAAATATCATTTTTTTTCCCATTACTCCCTTCTATTTCTTTCAGAGCCTCATATTTTGATAAATATCAGTCCTACGGAAAATTTCAATCAATAAGAAATTATAGCTTATCCAAATTCCTTTCCAATGACCCCCCATAACATTCAATTATCTTCAATATTCACTGAAATGTAGCTTATAAAAATAACGACTTCAAATTACTGAAAAAAAAAAACCGCGAATTAATTTGCGGTTTAAAAAAAATTAATTTTTAATATTAATATTAATTAATAAGACAAATTGTACTGTAGTATGAAAAATATATTTGTTATACCGTCACAATTAATAAAAAAAAATTTTTTTAAATTAAAAAATTTTTCGTTGGTATAAAAAATTTTTCAAAGGTACGAAAAAAATAAAATTTTTTAGTCTTCAATTAATTTTCTGTGGACGTCACTCAGTGCCTGAAAAATACAAAAAATTAATTAATAAATTAATTCATTGATTGATTAATTAATTAATTAAAAAAAAAAATTTACTTTAAAATATTTGACAGTTTTGACCCTGAGTTCGAGGGTCGCGTCCTCGTCGCAGATAAAAAGAGCGTGTGGATGTTGCTGGAAGGCTGAGACAGTCCACATATGATTGATACCTTCTTCGATGGCTTTGTAGAGCGCAAATGCTTTGTGAGAGCCGGTGATAAGAATCATCACCTCCTTAGCATCCATTACAGTTCCGACGCCTACAGTGAGTGCCTGCTTGGGAACCTTCTCTATGTCGTTGTCGAAGAAACGCTTGTTTGCCTCCAAAGTGTCTTGGGCGAGAGATTTCACCCGCGTGCGAGAGGCTAAAGATGATCCCGGCTCATTGAAGGCGATATGACCATCTGGTCCGATACCTGGTTCATTTAATAGTTCAATGAGTAATTATCCTGGGTTCAGGACGTGATTTCATGAAGTTTGAGTACCCACATGACAGGGTTCAGAAAAAAAATTTTTTTGAGTTTCAGTAATTTTGAAAAATTTCAAAAAAATTTTTTTGACACTCGTGATACATACAAAGAGGTACAGGAAGTCGAGACAAGAAGTTTGAGTACCCACATCAATATATTATGAGCACTTTTTTTTAAACCGGAATTCAAAATCAAAATGGCGGCCGAAAAATTGTCTGTGACAACTTTTTCAGAACCTAGTCATGTGGGTACTCATTCAACGGGTCTCGGCGTGTACTTTGAAAAAATTTTGGTCCGGTAGCTCTAAAAAAATTCTGAAAAACTTTACCTCCAATAAAAAGGTCAACACCACCAGCTTCAGTTATTTTACGCTCGAATTCCTGACACTCGTACTCTAGATCCTCGGCATTTCCATCCAATATATGGACATTTGTCGGCTCGATGTCAATATGTTTAAAAAAATTGTGGTACATATAATAATGATATGACTCCGAATGATTGCTTGGCAAATTGACGTACTCGTCCATATTAAATGTCTTGACATATTTAAATGACAATTTTCCTTGCATATAATATTCTATCAATTTTTTGTACATTCCCAATGGCGTTCCTCCTTTATAAGAATTTTTAAAATAATTATTAATTTTCATTGAAAAAAAAAAAAAAAAAAAATTACCTGTAGGCAGACCCAAGACAAAATATTTATTTTCATTGGGCTCAAAATCATGGATCCTCTTCATCACATATTTTGCTGACCATTCAGAAACATTATCAACAGTATCACAAATTACTAGTCTCATTTTTTTTTTCTGAAAAAGTAAAAAAAAAAAAAAATTTTATTTGAATTTTTGTACCAAAAGTAAATTTAGCGATTTTTTAAAAAAGTTTATTACTGAGTTTAAATGTAACAACTTTTGTTCACTGACCTCAATAAATATATGAGTGAATTTTTATTTAAAATTTAAAAAAAAAAAAAATTTTATCTTTTATATTCAATAGAGCTATTGTTCTTAGAAATTGTTATTATTTTTTTGCAATGAGGGCACTGATAAATTTGATAACTCGAAAAAAATAAACGCCTTCTTTCAAATAGAAAAAAAAAAATGTCGGATTTATTTGAAAAAGTTTTTTTATTTTTAATTATTATTATTATTAGGGTATTGTTTATGTAAGGAGTGTCGAAATTACTGTGTCAGTATCTTTTATTACCGCAAACTGCAAGCAAAAAAAGGGGAGGGGGTATACATTTTTATTTTTCGAATTTCGAAAATAGGAAACTTTTGAAAATTTCATATTCTATGATCATTAGAATAAATTCATTGTTTATATTTATAATAATAAAAATGTTTATTTGTCAGTAAATGCCATCGGTATGTTATCACAAAATGGCGGGGGAATTGGCAATGCGCGAAATGGCGGAGGCGGGAAAATACTCGAATTTAAATTTAAATTTAAAAATGAAAAGATGATTCTTGGGTTTTTTGAAGTTTTGAGAGGGAAGGAGTAGAGATAGAGGAAAATTAATAAGGGATGATTTTGTAGGAAATTTAATTGGCTACAAAAAAGGTATCTTTCAAAATTTACGTAAAGTTGATATTTTTGATAGTAAATATATTTTTAAATTTATTTATTCAATTATTTTTAAAATTTTTTTTCAAACTTGATTTCTGTTTAAAATATCGAGTTTTGGATAAAAGTCACTTCGTACTTTTTTGTAGGAAATTTGATTTTCTATAAAAATGGCCCTTATCACTTTTGGTATATCTCCGTAAGTTAAGCCAGAATTTGAATTTAAAAGTTGAAAAAAAAAATGAAATTAAGAATTATTTAAAAAATGGGAAAGAATTTGATTTTTTCTGTCTTTAAAAATTCCTACTGCCTAAAGTATCAACTTTTCAGGCATATTTATAAGGACCTTTATTGTAAAGGAGTAAATTTTCTACAAAAATGGTCTCATTAATTTTTTTTTCATCTCCAGTAGTTTGGCCGCAAATTAATTTCGAAGAAAAAAATTATTAATTCTTAAGAAAACTTTTTAGTAATTCCTAAAAAAAAAAAAAAACATAGATAAAAAAAATACTGGAGGTCGTAATTAATAGACATTTCATGAGTACTGAGTAATCTACGTTAGGCGTTAATGATATTTTTGTAGATAAAATTTGATAATAATAATAATAATGGAAAATCTATTTAACTCGAGTGAAGTCAGTCGTTAATTTTTTTTTTACTCCATAGATTTTTATTTCAATTATTATTTTAAATAACTAAATTTGAAGTAAAATTTATAAATTTAAAATGAACGAAAGAAAAAAATATACAATTTTTCTAATTACGTCTTTAATTTTTTTAATTGCCATTGCGTCAATTACTTATATTTTATTAAATTACACATCGACAGTTGACAGATTGTTGGAAAATATTGAGCTGTCTAATAAACGACTTAAAGGTACAGGAATTTTTTAATTTTTTTTTTTTTTTTATTATAATTATATATTTTTTTTAGTGACTTACGATGAACGTCGAAGAAAATGGGACGACGCAAGTCACATAAATTATTACAATAAATAACAATATGTATTTGTTATTAATCATAAAAGTGAAATAAAAAATTTTTTTTTAATGATTTATTGATTTGTGGAATTTATTTTTCTAAACATGGGTAGTGGGAGTGGAAAGCTGATAAAATCACCCATAAAATGAGTGGTCACATGACTATGTTACGATTGAAGGCTAAATAATTTTGTATTTGTCACTCATAAGGGCAAAATGGTCTATTTTTTACTTTGAGCAAAGAGAAAATTTTTTGGACAATAATGAGTAGGATTTTTAAAAAGCGAGGAAAATTTCACTGAAAATGAGTACCCACATCGATATAGTTGGGTAAGATGGTCATTAACTAATATTTTAATTAATTATTAACGACCAACTTGAAATTTGTGAAACTTATTGATGTGGGTACTCAAAGTTCATGAAATTTTGTCTTCGATAAAACTGCAGTTGAAAATTCAAAAAAACATTTTTTTAAAAATAAATTTAGATTTTTTTTTGACAAAAGAATAAATAGAATTTTTGATTAGCCGATGAAATTCTGTGTTGAAAGAGTAGTCTCATCGATATATTTAGAACAAGTGATTAATTTGTTCTTTGTTAATTGATTGAGTCGCCATTTTGTATTCATGTGACAGTGTTCTAAATGTATTGATGTAGGTACTCATTTTATTTGTAATTACCTCCGGTTTCAGGTGATTAAAAATAATAATAATAATTGTGTTCGGTTCTAATTATCTAATCATTGGTTGTTACAATCATTTTTTTTTTTAATTTAAGAATTATATATCAGACACTGTAAGACGTCAGTTCTTGAATCCGTGAAAGTCGTTATAATTTATTTAAGATGATGTATTTAATTATTTTAAAATTAATGATTTCACTTTTCATTGATCATACCACTTGTTTTTCATTTCATGATACTAAAAATATCAAAACAGAATGTACTTATAAGAATTATAAAAAATTTGGGCTAGATCCTGAAGAAGGTAAATCATTTTTTAAATAATTTTTAATTAATGGCCGATATCTAAGTTAGTAATTAACTTAATTAGCAGTTTAAGGTCATTATTAGAAAGGAAATTTTATTTCCTACAATTTTCATGTCTTTGAAAAAATTGATTAAGGCAATAGTTTAGAAGATACGGACGATTAATTGAAAACGAGAAATTTCTGCATATACTGACTAGCAAGTGATTAATCGGCTGTAACTTTTAAACGATTAGTGTTACGGTAATTAACCACTGGACCAAAGTTGTAGAAAATTAAATTTCCTATCTAGAGTATACTTTTAAATTTCGATTTTTTTTAAATTTAATGAGATATGGCTAATTAAAGTTTGAAAATTAAGAATTCTCTTTTGAAATATTGTTAAAATATGATTAACGCGAAAAATTAAAATAACTTGTTAACTATTGAGTTTATAGAAAAATTTATAAGGACTTTTTTTGAAGAGAATTAAATTTCCTACAAATTTTGTTTGAATGTTTTTTTCATATCTTCGATAGTTCAGCCATTATTCGAATTAAAAGTATGGTTAAAGATTTCGGAAAATTTTCCATTTTTTTTTTAGTGATTAATTGTCAAGATGTAAAAGTTAAATTAGAAGAATTAGGAAATAACAAATTCTGGTTAGTAATTGATCAATTTTATAATGTTCATTACTACGATATGGAATTTAATGTCAACTCATCAGTAGATTCTATTTTAAGTCCTGAATTTCAAATTAATCAATTATTTAAAAGAACTAAAAGAAGGTTTTACATTTATGCAGATCATGAGGTAATTAATATTATTAATTATTACCTTTGTCTATTATTATAATGAAAATTGATAGATGATAAAAAGGTATTCTTTTGTTCGCTAGATTCATGACATTTTAGATAATCTACACTCATTACGTGACTTTGATACGAAAACATCATTATTATTATCGAAAAAAAATTTATCAGTCGTAAGTATTAAAAAAAAATTTTGAAATTTTTTTTTAAAAATTAATAAAAAATTTTTAGCATGGTATACTTTTCAATAAATATCACATAAGAACAGTAAATAATAAAAAAAATAAACATATTGTTATTGAACTAAAAGATACCACGGATATATATGAAGGTAATATAATCTATGACATATATTTAGATGTATGTAAATGAATAACAAAATAATTTATTTTCTCTTAGACTTTTATTACGACAATTTTCCGAGGCAGACTATTATTAACAGTAATAAAAATGAAATAGATGTAAATCTTAATATAAATGTCGGTTACTCAAAAGAGCAGTAGGTTCAAAAAAATTTAGACTATGGTCTGTAGGAAAAATTCAAATTTATATTTATTTATAATTTTTTCAGGGCAAACATTGAAACGGAAATTTTGACGATGAATATTTTGATGTATTGGAACGCAGTTTCCATGTTATTTTCTGGTATTAATAAAACATTAGTACATGTACCGAATATTAATATTAAAATAAAAAGTATTAATATTGCAAAGGTAAAAAAAAAAATTTTTTTCAATTGCTTTTGTCATAATATTCTTCTTATATTGATAAATACACTAACGCTTCTTGCGATCGATTCCATCTTACGGCAACCCCCCCCCCTGATAGAAATGACTCCCTTATAATCCCACTTCCATTCTATGGCAACCTCCTCTCCTTTATTTCTCCTTCTTTCCCCTACGAGAACATTTCTACTTGTGCCTCCATCTTACAGCAAAGCTCGACACATACTCGTATTTTACGATAGCACACTAGCCCCCCCCCCCCATCTTACGGCAACAAATTTACCCATAATTCTATCCCGCGACTCCCATCAACGTATACTTCCATCTTACGGCAACATAACCCCTGCTTGCTTTCATCATACGGCAACCGTTTTACTCAGATTCCATCAGAAACTTGTTACTGTAAATTCCCAACCCATGCTTCCATCTTACGACAATGTAACCCGTACTAATTTCCATCATACGGCAACAACTCTACTTATAGTCCATAAGAAATTTATTACAGTAAATTCTCAACGTATACATCCATCTTACGGCAATGTAACCCATCCTCGTTTCCATCTTACGGCATATTCCCTACTCTAATACTGTTCCTACGGCAATAAGCTTCCTTTTCTACTCCCATAACCATAGCAAATCTACTTCTACAAAAGCTCTGGCAAATCTTGACTAAATAAAAAAAATTTTTTTTCTTTTTATAGGCATCTGGTATTATATTTCCTAATGAATTGAATACTTTATTTAGTATATATAGATCATTAAAACACTATTTTGTTGATAATAGTATGTCAATTCGTTCTAATGTCGATGTCGAAATAGCGATGACAGCGTAAATTTTTTTAGCTAATCATAATTATATTCATACGAAACATTTAATCCTCTTTCGAATGAGTACCTACACTTCATACTTATTTTTCAAAATTTTTTATATATATTATAGTATATAAATATATGTGAATCGTGGATAATATCATAAATAAATATGGCTTGTTGGTACTCTTTCTGAAGGGCATTGAATTTTCTATTCAAATATATATATATATATTTTTTTTTTTTTTTCATAGGTCAAAAATATGTTTACGGGGCGTAGATAATAATTGCAATTTACAAGGTACTAAAAAAACATAAAAAAAAAAAATTAAATCTAATTGTTAATTATTTTATAGGATATACATTATTATTAACTGATGATAATCATAATCGTAAATATAATATTGCAATAATGAATTATAATATGCTATTACTGGATTATGCTATTGGTGCACGTGAATTAGCACACTCGTAAGTCTATTCGTAAATTTATATATTTATTGTCATTAATAAAATAAAAAATAGTGAAATTTTTTTTAGACTGGGGGTTAAATATATTGAAGCTGATAAAGAATGTAGTGGAATAATGTCTAGACGGTATAGATTTAGCGATGAGCAATTGAGATGGTGTAATGACAGTTTAAATGATTTTGGGAATACGAAAAAATTCATTAGTTGTATAAGGTAATTATATATATATATATATATATTTATATATATATGATCGAATGAAAATTTTTTTAAATCTACCTTTTTTCAGAGGTAATAATGTAAGCAATAAAAATTCACGTAATCCGCTAATTGCCTCAGATGATGATGAAGGAGAAGAACTAGTAGTTCCATTCGATTTGTCATTAAAATTTTTAACTATTTTTTAGAATTTAAAATTTAAACTTGTTTTATTTTTAAACAACAAAAATAAATAAAATCAATTTAATTAAATGATTGTTTTCATTCCTTTTTTGATAAATATATGAATATATAAGTGCATAGGCAAAGAGGTAATTTAATTCTCTTTAAAATGAGTACCCACAACCCATACTTATCTTTAATAAATAAATAAATATATATATATTTATATATATATATATATATATATATATATACATTTATGAATGTATATATTGATAGGAAATTTAATTTCCTTTGAAATGAATACCCACAAGCTATACTTATTTTTCATATTTATTTGCAATCCTTATATATATTTATCAACATATTATATATCTTTTCTAAATTTTTATAAATAAATATGGCATGTGGGTATTCATTTTAAAGGGCATTCGATTCTCTTTCCATTTATATATATATATATATATATATATATATATATATTTTTTTTTTTTTTTTTTTTAATTCGAAATTTTTAATAATAATAAATTTTTTATCATACATTAATAAATAATTAAGTATGTTACAAGGTCAGAGACTGATACTAATGATAATAATTACTATCGATAATAGGAAAACTAAATCAATGATCATGACGCACTTACTAATTGACGTTTGGTAATTAAAAATAATTTAATATGATTGTTTTCAGTCTGAGCGCTGGTTTAATGGAAAACTTAATTTTTATATTACAAGTGAAAAAAAATTAATATTTTAAACATGATTACAACAAATTTATTATTTTTATTTATTACATCAGCTTACGGGCTTTTCGATCATAATTTTGTAAAAATTCATGATTGCAAAGATTATGTTTCCTCAAATTATGGAATTAATAAAAATGAAGGTAAATCAATTTTTTTTTAAATTTTGTTCCTCAAATCATTTAAAATTTTCGATTTTTTTCAGTTTCAAATTGTAAAGTAGTAAATGTTATTTTATCAAAAAATAATAATAATTATAATTTAATTATTAAAAATGAATTATCACTCTATAATCTCTATACATTTAATTCAATCATAAATAATGATAATAATTCTCTTTATATGCCATCAATAATTGGACACAATTTTAAAATTAAAAATTCAATTTACCATATTTTTGATCATATGCTACGCATAGAAGATACTAATGTAAGTGAAGTATAAAAAAATTAAATTTAAATTTATTATCTAATAAGTCCTTAAAAAAATTCATGGGTCGTTTCATTTTTTTTTTTTTTTTTTTTTATTAGACAAGAGATAAATTGAAAGAATTAAAGTCATACTACAATTTCGATACCAATACATCGTTATTGATTAATTTTAGTCCTGAATTTTCTATTGTAAGTACAGAAAAAAAAATATATATATGTATATATATTACGTTAATGAATTAATATACTAAATAATAATAAATTACATTTATTAGAATGGTATTATTGATAATAAATATATGATACGTCACATGGAAGATGTTAAAGAAAATGATTGTTTCATATTAAATTATTTTTCCAATAACATTTATCGTAATCATTTATTTATTGAATTTAAAGATTCATTTAAATTTTTAAACAGTAAGTAGTTATTATTAGTAATTTTTTTTCCTTCATATAAAATAAAAAATGCTGGTAGCATTAGCCTTTGGCTAATGATGCCAACAGTCGTATTAGCCTTCGGCTTATGATGCCATTAATAGCATTCGCCTTTGGCTTTTGATGCCAATAGTAGCATTAACCTTTGGCTCATGATATCTAGACGTAGTATTAGCCTTTGGCTTACAATGCCAATGATAACATTAGCCTTTGGTTGATGATGCCAGTAATAGTATTAGCCTTTGGCTTACGATGCCAATAGTGGCATTAGCCTGTGGCTCATGATTTCAATGGTAGCGTTAGCCTTTGGTTTATGATATCTAGAGTTAGTATTAGCCTTTGGCTTACGATGCCAATGATAACATTAGCCTTTGGCTGATAATGCCAGTAATAGCATTAGCCTTTAGTTTACGATGCCAATAGTGGCAGTAGCCTGTGGCTCATGATTCCAATGGTAGTGTTAGCCTTCGGCTTATGATGACAATGGTAACATTTGCCTTTGGATTATGAAACCAGCAGTAATAATAATCTTAATATTATACAATCACAATGGTAACATTAGCCTTAGGCTTCTGCAACTAATTTTGGCAGCATTAGCCTTCGGCTTTTGGAGCCAATTTATATACGAATAATAATAAATTTTTTTTTTTTTTATTTAATAGATCATTTAAATCCACTGAAATTTTCAATTAAAAATTATAATTTCCATAATCACAATTATAATAAAAACATTGAACTTGGCATATTAACTGACAATGAACAATCTCTGTAAGTTTTTGTTAATAACTAATTATTTAAACTATAAAATATTAAATTTAACGTATGGAAAAAATTTTTCCCAGATCAAATGAAATAGTTACAATAAATATGTTGATTTATTGGAATGCTGTATCGATGATATTTTCGAATCCGGATTATTGTAAATTTTTAAATATACCACGAAAATATATAAAAATAAATAACGTCGACATTCCACTGGTATGTTAATTGTTTTTTGTTTGTTTTTGAGGATAAAAAAAAATTTTTTTTGTAGGATACACAATTCGGTCTACCAGTTAAAAAAAAAAAAGAAGGAGTATATTTCAAAAAAGATATCGACAGTTCTCTGAAAAAATATTTTGACAATGAAACTATTTTTTCATCTGATTATCAAATTGCAATGACGAGGTGAATAATTACAGTAATTTTTAATAATTTTAGACAAACTAGTCAGCTAAAAAAAAAAATTAATAATTTAAAAATAATTAATGTCAAAATTGATGGGAAATTAAAAAAATCAATTGAATTCTTTAAATTTTTTTACAGTTCACCAATTTGTAGTTATGAAATTCATCCAGAAAAAAAATTATATTTCTTTTGTGATATAACACGTAAATATATCAATATTAATTAATAAAAATAATAAAAACTTTAATTTAAAAAATTGGAAAGTAATTTGAAAACTTTTTTTTAGCATATTATTTGAATACATTTAATAATGATGATGATAATGACAATCCCAATGCAATGATTCTAAAATATAACCCAACATTATTGAATTATTTTGATGGCGTTAATGGTTTATTACACATGTGAGTATCAAACAGTAAATTTTTTTAACATCTCAATCGCAAAAATTTTTTACACACTTTAATCGCGAAGCATCAATTATTACATACTTTGATTGCGAAGCTTCAATTATTACACCTGATATCTACGAAGCATCCATTTTTACTACTCTTGTCGTAAAGTATTAATTATGTACACATTTAAATCACGGAGCGCCAATTATGACACACATAATCCACGAAGCATACGTTTTTTACGTACTCCAATCGCGAAGCGTCAAAAAAATTTTTTGTCGTATTTATACTGAAATTTTTAATTTTTGCCAAAGGTAATAATTTTTTTTGATGAATGGAAATTACAGGATTGATCAATCGAATGATATTACATCTATTGTTGTCGGAGGACGTAAAATCGATAGTAATAACAATGATAGTAATGATAATAATGATGACCATGAACTTTTTGTTGAACTATGGGCTAAGCTTATCAAAAACTCTTTAATTATGAAGTCCTACGTACACGCACTTGCGGAAAAATATGGAACTGCTGACAAGGACTCTGAAGAATTCTGGGTCTGGAATGAAATTACGAAGGAAATTGAAAAGTTTCAAAATTTACTTAGAGAAGTAGATTTAGCTGACATCAGTAATAATAATGATGACATAAATGAAAGAGAGTGGGAGGAATTCATAATCAGTATCGACGAATTTTTAGTTAACCTGAACAAAATGGTGGCTGTCGCTTACGAAATGACGACTTGAATTACTTCGAAAGAAACTTTCAAATTTTCCCTCACGCCCTGGGCCATCTGTTAACCCGAGTCTCAATTTTCCCGCTACTTTCCGTCGGTAAGACTTTTAAGTCTCCGTCAATCAGAAAACTTGGTCGACTAGTGCTGCCACCACTTCAAATCTCCACTCCCTTTTCATTATTTTCCTTACGTTTTTTCACTCTAGCGTTTAAACTACTCCACCTACGCAATTTTTACCTCAGACATTTTTTGTAGGAAATTAAATTTCCTATAAAATTTTCCTCAGCAATTTTCCTCTATCTCTCATATTTAAGCCACAATACAAATTCAAAAATATATGAAACTTTCGCGGTCTATTTAAACTCCAATTAAAAAACGCTAGTGCGTAAAATTAAAATTCCAATGAATGTATTGGACTTACGGAAATTTTTAAAGAATCCTTTTTTGTAGGAAATTACATTTCCTACAATTTTTATTCTACACATTTTTCTCTAAACTCAATCCTTCACCTAATTATGGCTGTCTATAACTCCGAGTACTTCTTTTTAAAAATTTCTTCAGTAGTCGCAATTTCTTTTATTTAATTTATAAAAATTTAACCCTGTGGATTTTCTCAGCCATATATGTATCATATATATGTATATAATATATACTGTGTGCCCAAGTTTATGACAGAGATCTGATGTTAGACATGAGAAGCATAAAAATTTATTTCTCTCAATACCTTGATACGTGTTTCGGGTAATAAATCACTTCCTCCCTTTTTCTCTCGCTTCCTCTCCCTTTTACTCACCCTCTTGGCCTTAAGAAGTATATAAAAAATTCTATCAATGCTTTGATTTAAATAATAAATTTTTATTTTTATTCAAAAATATTTTTTTTTTATATAAAAATTTCATACATTTGTCTACTGGCTGTTAAAACTCATTATTATGGCCGATCTATCAAAGTTAGAGTAAAATTACATTCAATCAAATTTGTAGAAAATTTAATTTCCTACAAAAATGTACTAAAACATTTTTTTCATATCTCCCATAGTTTCATCAGAATTTTAATTTTTAAGTTCAAAAATTTTTATAAGAATTTTTTTTCTCACTTTTTATAATTTTTGACACTTTGAATTAATATTACGGCTAAAATATCAGAGATACGATAAAAATATATGAAACAAAAGTTGTAGGAAATTAAATTCTCTATAAAAAAGTACTGATTACATTTTGTCATAAACTTGATAGTTTAAGAGTTATACATATATTTAAGAATAAGATCTTAATTAATCGATTATATCTTCATAAAAAAAAAAAAACAATGATTATTTTATAAATGTTGAGAATGAATAATGCAATAATAATTATATAGGAACATGTTATTGAATATATAGGAGTAGGTATTACAATCTAAATGATAATGATAATGATAATCTATAGATGTCACGCGATCTCTTTACGAGATAGTTACCTACGACATTACACACGATATGTCATATTTATTTATTTTATTATAGATTATTATTATTGCTTATGAGTATTATATACATATATATTAAAAAATAATTGATTTCAACATATTGGGTCGATTTATATAAAAAAAAGACACGAGAAAAAAAAATTGATATTTTTAAATTTTCCGCGGATGGAAGTTTGAAGGCCTGTAGTTGATGAACTATCAAAGATATCAATTCGTGGATAAGGACCTTTTTTGTAGAGCATTCAATTTCCGATGGAAATATGTAATAAGCAATTTTTTAAAAAAATTATTTGAGGAATAATTTATGGAAAAGTATAACGAAAATTTCATTTTGATATATTTTGAGCTAATATATATGTCTATATATATGTAAATATATATTTATGTATTGTAATTTGATAGAAAATCACACGACCTTTAAAATGAGTACCAACATGCCATATTTATTTTTTATATTTTTCACAATTTATATCAGAGTATATTTAGAAAAATATGAATAAGACAATATATATATTTATATATAATTGTCGGATAGGAAATTTAATTCTCTTTTGATAGAGTACCAACAAGCCATATTTATTTTTCATATATTGTAAGATATATATAAATATTTATATATACATATAAAATTTATCAAATATATATATGTCATGTGGGTACTCTATCAAAAGCGCATTCAATTCTCTATCTTATGACGCACCAATAAATGTATAAGGACTGAAAAAAATAATAATAATAATAGTTGATAATAAATGAAAGGAATATTGTGGTCTTTCGTGGAAATATAAATTCTATATACACAAATATCACTATCGTATATCAAGACCATATATATATGTGTGGATATGTATATGGGTATGAAGTTTATCTGTACACAAAATAACTATTGCAATGACAATATTATGTAAATCTAGGCAGTATGAAACATTAAACATCGGTATCGTAAGCCACAATATTAACCTGTTCTCTATTCGATTGGATTAAATTCTGATAGCGTCATTTATTTTTAGTTTTAACTTTTTAGTCACCTCGACGGCTCTATGAAAGGCGAGTAGATAATTCTTAATTAAATATTTATATAAAAATTCTATAAAAGCTTTTAATTCATTCAATTTTTTATCTCATGGCCACACCATATATGGACAGAAACTTTGAATGCGATTAATTACTAAACTATCAAAGATATGAAAAAATTTATGAAGAACAATTTTGTAGAAAATTTTATAATCTACAAAAATGGTATCTATTAATTTTTCTGTAAAGTCTATAGTTTAATAGATATTTTAATTTTAATCCGTACATAATTAATTTTTACTACGCGGTAGCAATTTTTTAATTTTTCAAATTTTGAATTCTGATACTGACCAAAATATCAAAGATATGAGAAAATTTAAAGAGAGCAATTTTGTAGGAAATTTTATCATCTTCAAAAAAGGTATCTATAAATTTTTCTGTAAAGTCAACAGTTTAGTAGATATTTTAATTTTACATAAATTACTTTTTACCACGCAGTGAAAATTTTGGGTTACAAAAAAATTTATAAAAAATAATTTTCCAGGGAATTTTACTCTCAAAAATTTCTGGTTAAGTATCATGGCTTCAATCATTGATCATTTTTATTTATTTTTTTTTTTTTTTTTTCAACTAAAACTGAACGGGATTCGAACCCCGGACTTAGGAGTCGCGTAAGAAATTTTCGAGGCAAAAATTTTTTTTGACTTTTTTAAATTATTTTTCATTGTTTCTAAAATACGATTAATAAATTTGATTAAACAAATAAATGTATGACGTAGAAAAAGTATATAAAAAAAATAAGTTAATTGTTAATAAATTTGTAATTGAATTTTATTAACACAAGTAGGGTGATTATTGTTATATAGGGCAAAAATAAATATATATCGTGAGCATATATATGTATGTATAAAGCGATATATATTAGAGCGTAAACATTGATTGGCTATAGTAAAATTAATTAATTTACTTGAGTGTGTAATTGTATCAGCAAGTTCGTTGTATACTCAATCAATAAAAGCCACCCTAGTATCCTTGGAATTAAATTATATTTCTACTAATCAATATTTATAATAATAATAATAATGTCAATTAACAAAAATAGCATCTTATAAGTTAATAAATAATTATTTTATTATTGCTTTTTTTATTACTTGTCAAGACTCGAGGAAATTTAACGAGTTCTGATTAATGTTTAGATTGCGGGCTAACTATTGGGTTTAGAGAAAAACTTATAGAAACCTTTTTTGTAGAAAATTTAATTTCCAAAAAATTTTGTATCTTATGTTTTTCTCATATTTTTGATAGTTGAGTCGGAATATCGATTTTAAATTTTGCAGATCGGAAATTTTAAGTGTGTGGTAAAAATTTGAGGTGCGTGACTTGAAATTGCAATAGCGAGTAAACTAGTGGAGTTACATGAAAATTTATAAGGACCTTTTTTGTAGGGCATTAAATTTCCTATCAAATTCTCGGGAATGATTTTTTTGTATTGTCATTTGTTTAGTCAGAATTTCGGTTTAAAGTTTTTTTGACATTTTAATTTTTACTATGCAGTAAAAATTGACTTCATATTTAAATTTTCGAAATTATCAGCATGTAAAAATTTTGAAAAATTTCGAAACCTAAACTGGAAGTCCAGGGTTCGATTCTCTTCCACGGTATTTTTTTTTATTGTGAAAATTAGAAAAAAAAAAAAATAATTTCGAATTGGATAGAATTCGAAGATTTTATAAACAATTAAAGATATGAAGTTAACAATAAAATATAATCACTTGTTATTTACCAAGTGCAAGTACACGAAATTAACGAAACTTAGTTAGTATATATGAGATACTAGAATAAACCAACAGCCGATTGTGTATATAGAGATGCAGGAAATGGCTAAACTCCGTACTAACAACAAACCTATTCCATTATAACCTATATCTGGGAAATTCGATTATCATTGATCTGGTTGGAGCCCCGGCCCCCCGACGCTAACCTAATTTTCGAAATATTGTAACATTTCAACAAATGAAATATATATTAGACGTCTGGAAAAATGAAACTGTCCAGACACCCCCTAAAAAAAGTTTTTTTTCGAGTAAGAACACGAAGGACATTTTTTTTCTTGTACAAAAATTAAAAATAGGAAATGCCGCAAGACGTCAAAAGATAATTTTTTTATGAACCCGCAGTTTTTTTCAAATATCTCAATAAATACACATTTTTTTGAAAAAAATAGCAAGACATTTTTTGTAGAAAATTTAATTTCCTACAAAATTGTTTATGTAAAATTTTTGTCAAATCCGCATATTTCGTGAGATATTTAAGGATTTATAAAAAAAAATCATCTCGGACGTCTTGCGGCACTTGATATTTTTACTTTTTCTACAAAGAAAATGTATATTTATAAATAAATTTTTTATTCTTACGTTAAGTACGGCTTTACTTCGATCCTTATATATTTATAAATAAATTCAAATCGATAATAAACGAATGGTAAATGAAAAGGTTTTAATATAAGACTTAAAATAAACTGAATCGACGTCTGTGGGTTTTAAAATTATTTCCAGCTCTTTCAATAAATATTAAATGTAACCAAGTGATTTAAATACTCGGTGAGAGTCTGCTGTGTCCTAAAAAAATTTTAAGTCATATTTATTTTTATCAGAACCGACGGTTCGGTAAAAAAAAGTAACTGTTACATTTATATCACTCTGAGTGGATATCACGATATTTTTTAGACTTCACGGCCTTTGTGCCCGGTAATTTTACTTGGGTTTTTTTTTTTTTGGTTATTTAAGGTCTCAGGGAGTGTATGTAAAGGGAGGGAGGTGAAACGCAGCAAGCTTTTGATGACGGGAAAATTTAACGTCAATGCTGCTTTGATTACTGGCCGGATGCGATATTAGAAATGCCGCAGGGTCAAGAGACGGCGAATTACTTACCTTTCAGAAGATATAGTTTTTTTTTCTTAAATTGATTCAGTTCAATGGGAATTTTTTTTTTAAATTAAAAAAAAAAGTTATTGAAGGAATTTTTTATTCGCTGGGTATTGAACGTGAATCTTTAGTGTCTTTAATTTCCCTGAGGTAGTTAATAATTTATAATTTCGCTGGGGAGTTTAAATTTTTAGTGATTTTTTTTTTTAGGCAAAAGTTATTTTTTGTTAAAGTTTAAAGAAACTAGAGAATAGAGACATTTTTTTTAAGCACGAAATTGATTTTGTTCAAGTTCTTGACCTTGGGAGGAGCCGTAAGAACACGTTTTTAAAAAATTTGATAGTGGAATAATTTTTTTACACAGCGAAAATGGCAATTTGCTGCTTTTTTGACAAAAATTCCAAAATAAACGGCGATAATTTTTTTTTAAATTGAGCTCCGTATTTTTTCGGCACTGGAAGCAGCTTCTGGGACCCTAAAGTCTACTTTCTATACAAAATATTCCATGGAAAAAATTACAGAGGCCAGTTATCACCAAAAATATTCAAATTTTTGGTCAAATTTTCATACTAAACAAAGAAAACTTTTTTTGTAATTAATTTTTTTTAATTCTTCCAACTGGGTGCCATTTCTAGAGCCTTCTTACAACTTTTTATGAAAAATTTCTTCATAGAAAAAATTACATTGTCTAAACAAAATCGTTGATTTTTGAAATTTCACTTAAATTTTAAAATCAAACAAAGAAAACTTTTTCCTAAATTTATTTTTCGAAGTAATTCTCACTAGGCTCCATCCTTGAAGCATCAGACGTTTTTTAAACAAAAATTACCTGTGAAAAAAAAATTACTCGGCCAATTTTTCAATGAAAATGTTTTTAGAGAATAAAAGTTATACAAAAGCTGGGCGTGAAATTAATTACCTCGACAATTCGTCAGCTTTAAATCTCAATCGCAATCTAAAAAAAACAATAAAAACGTATAATAATTTTTCCGCATCAGCGTAACGAATTATATTAGCCTACTGTTATTTTCCGTCACGTTATCACTCTTATCAACAATTGGTATCGCCAGTATCAACATCAAGCTCTTCTCAAGCACGATGGCCTTCAGGATAGGGCTCGCGAGGCTGTCGAGTATAACTGACAACCAGCCTGTTGCGTGACCCAACCGATCAATATCTCTGCCGGGAGCACAATTTCTCCCTTCCCTCCCATCTCACTTTTCCTACCCTTTCTCGCGTTCTCCTGTTCGCTCTCTATGACTCCCGTCATATCTCGCTCGCACTCAAATTCCCACCCTGTACTCACACCCTCTTGTCTTGGAAACTTTTTATTTTCCATCCGTATCTCGCACAAGTTTGGCCAGGTTGAGCAGCTTCCAAGAATCTTGAAATTTTTTTTTCCCTCTAGCTCCGTCTTCAGATTACCTTCTAGGTCAAGTGATGCGTCTTCAACTCTTTCTTTCTTCTTTTCTCTATTTCTCGTTTTTTTTTTTTTTTTTTTTTTTTTATTAATCTACTATTTCTTTTTTTACTTTGACGGTTGTAACTTTTTTCAGCGAAATTGTCTCAGTGGATTAAACTATATTGAGTTTAACATCAAAAGTAACTATTTAACAGTCGTGATTTCTACTCGCGATTTTTATTTCTGAAATAATATTTTATTTAACTTTTATTGAGTTATTATAAACTTTTATGGTTCATTTGCGTAAAGGAACTAACTTTAAGTAAAGGAAAAAATTATATTGCAACGTTTACTTTTTATTTTTTTTCATGAATTATAAAAAAAATTTACATAAATGTAACAGTTTCATTTTTTCATTTTGCAGGATAAGTTAAAATAATTTTCAGTGAAAATTAAATATGAATATTCGGGAAGTATTAAGGATGTAAAAATATATAGAATAGTTCATTAATATAAAGTTACACATATGACAGCCTTTTTAAAAAATTCATAGGTCGGGTTGTGAATTTTTTCGAGCAAATTTTATGGGCAGCATATATGTGATATGAAAAAAAAAATTTTTGTAATGTTTAGAAAAATATCTTGTATCAAAAATTTATATAAATATGACAATAATATATATGTAAATATATATATGTATATATTTACATATATATGAATAGAGAATCGAATGCCCTGTAAAATGAATACCCACATGCCATATTTATTTATAAAAATTTAAAAGAGTTATATATATGTTAATAAATATATACATATGAGTATTTACGATAAATGTTAAAAGTATAGCTTGTGGGTATTCATTCGAAAGCGCGTTTAATTTTATATCAATACGTCCACTCATATATATATATTTTGATATATATACTGAAAAAATATGAGGGCTTGATAACTGTTACATATGAGAAACTTTAATATTAATATTAAAAGATCACTCAAAAACGTCTAAAAATCTCTCATTTTTAGAATTTTCAAAATTTGTGAGCGACCTCTTAAAATTTTTCGAGCTGATTTTTGTAAAGGGTTCTTAAAACATCTTAAACCAACAAATTTTCATACGAGACTTGAAAAAATAGTGGGTTTTTTGGGCCACCCTAACATATATTAGATACTATGCACCCGAAATACTAAATCCAACTTGCAAGACAATATTTCAAACTATAAAGTCCATTAAAATACAATGATCCATGATTTCAAAGCAGTTAAACTCACTCTCGACACCTAAATCCTCTCGCAAGACTATATTTCCTATATTTGCTCTGTAACATTGATGTTGACAGCTCGATCATAACTTACCCGAACTTGAATCGAAATGTCAGTTGCCATAATACAGCTTTCGAATATTTAT
This sequence comes from Microplitis deprimator, assembly GCA_964016945.1. Lineage (NCBI taxonomy): Eukaryota > Metazoa > Arthropoda > Insecta > Hymenoptera > Braconidae > Microplitis > Microplitis deprimator. The sequence goes on along the minus strand of OZ024707.1, from coordinate 1,318,132 downwards.
TTTCATTCATATTTATCCAAAAATTCGTTATTCAAAAATTTTTTCCCCTTCTCTTCCTTACCCCTCACCCCTACTACGAGAAAAAAAAATAATTATTATTATTATTTTTTTTACAATAAATAAATTAGCATAAAAAATAAAAAAATGACCTGCAGGATTGGATGCTGCCAGCAGGTGGCAGGTTGCGTCGTTCTATCGATTTCTTACGAATCCAGGCTTTATACTCTTGGCCTTACTGAAATATCTCGCGACTCAATAATTAATATTAAAATTATTTATGGCTTAGAATTGAACGTAGAATCGGTGGAAAAAAAATTTTTTTCAATTTGAATAATATTAGGGCACGAAACGGCCAAAAAGTGACTGTTACATTTATGTAAATTTTGTAAAACGGACTAGATAGCGAAGAAAAGCAGCCGGGAAAAGTAAATAAAGGGTGGGGAGTAATGAAGATGTAAATAATTGTCCGAAAAAAGGTTTGCAATGTCGAATGACGTAAACAATGACCTGGTTGGTGACCTAGGTTATTTTGAGTTAGCCCCGTTTGCAATTACCGGGTCAGAGGAGTCTCGAGTTTGCTGGTTCTGGAGAAGCCACCAGGCTTTTCGCGGCTTTTTTTTACATTTTTCTTTCTACCTTTGTATCATTTTGATGTTTGTGTAAGAGCTTTAATTTAAAAACATTGAGAGTTAACTCTCGGACGATAAGAGTATTGCATTGTTGAGCTCAGCGTAATAAGCTATCGCGATGTGGATGAGTGACTATAATTACGCTGGATGTTTAAGGATTATTATTTTTTATAAGAAGATTAATTATTGTGAGAGCTTATTGATCTTGAATTCAGTAATCAGCTTTAATGGATATTTTTAATTACAGTTTTTTTATTTACTCAGTAATTCTGATATGAGAATTGATTTTTTTTTTCTTGAGTATTTTAATTTAAATCTTCAATCCAAAATTTCCTCATTTTTCTTAAAATTAAAAATAACTCATTAAATTTTCTATTTACGTGAAAAATCAAAGAAACCTTTTTTGTAGACAATTAAATTTCCTACAAAAAAGCTCCTCACAAATTTCTTCCTAAATCCCATAGTTTTCAAATTACCAAAATTTTCAAAATATCAAAATTTTCAAAATATCAAAATTTGGAGATTTTGATAAAATACATATATATGTGTGTATAAAATTTAAAGCCCTTTCATATGAATACCAACATGCCATACTTTGAATATTTTCCAAATATGAGTATATACATATTTATGTATATATTTATATAAATATTTTGAATTTTTGTATTTAAATATATCATGTGGGTACTCATATGAAAGAGCATCGAGTACTGCATCTATTTTGCAAAAAATTTTCCCTCATATATATACATTTATTTACATATATGATATAAATGTACCAGTCGAATCTAAAAAATTGCAAGTAAATTAAAAAAAGAGGATAATTATTCAACCATTTTGTCAATATTTAAAACTCAATTTAAATAGTAAATTCACGAAATCCAAGCTTGAAATGTACCGTAACATTTCAATATATACCGCGTAGTTCCACCGATAGTTGCAGTAATGGTTGAGTTGTGCAGCTGGATTTGAATACCACTTGGATTTGAATTGATACGATTCCAGATGGTTGCTCGCGGTCTTGGTGGGGGTGAGAACGATCGGTATTTCCGATAAATTAATTTTTTTTTCTTAAAGATATATTTCTTTAAGTTTTTTTTTTAATTATATACTACTTTAGATATTAGTCTGACATAAATGTCACAGACACGTTTCGCGTAAAAAATGAGCAAAGAGAACTACGACAATTTAAAATTCTTTATAGATTTTTATGAAACTTAAAAGTTAGTTTTTTTTTATATTTTAAATAAAATAGTTTTTAAAGTTCTTATAAAAAGTGTACAATCTTGTGATTTATGACTTGCACTCATCGATTTATTTTTTCTTTTTTTTTCTGGCTTATTTTTACTGACGGAGATGACTGAAAACTTTTTGATGATTAGTGGCCCTCGATAGAGACCGGGTTTAAGTTAATGTATGGGTAGTTAAGTATTACGATCTACATATTCAAACTAAAGCAAACTAATAATTTAAAATCACCGAGACGTTCAATGGAAAATTGTCATTGTGGGAAATTATTTAAGAGCTTGGAATCCAAAGAGAGTTGACGCTCGTGAGATAATTTATTGGTGGATAAAAAAGGGGTGGGGTTGGGGTTGAAATAAGAAAGTTTATTAATGAGGTGGAGATAAGATGGACATATTTTTATTTTTTATCATGGGAAACTGGAAAAGTTGATGCAGCTATGAGGAAATTAAAGGAAAATATGTTTATGGGAAGTTTTCTTGGAGGAAATTTTATGGGGAACAAAAAAGGTCATGGGTGTTTTTGAGGTATCTATGATAGTTTAGCTGGAATTTACGTTTTAGTGTGAAAAGTCCGTAAGGAAAGGAATTTTTTGTTAAAATCAGAATTATGGGGTTAAACTACCGATGTTACGTAAAAATCATTCAAGACTTTTTTTGTTCCTCACAAAATTTCCTACAAAATCATTCCAGTACGTTTTTCTCCTATCTTTTCTCCTTTCCTCAAAAATTCCCTTTTAAACCTCAAAGCGCTTCCTATTCCTCCTAGTCCTTTCTCCTTTACCCTTCTCTCCTCTCTATCTTCTTCCCTATCATACCTACCTCAAAAATTCATATGACCTTTTTTGTTCCTCACAAAATTTCCCACAAAAATGCTTTAGTCAACTTTTCTCCCAAACCATCCCTTTGGAAGTTATGCCCTCTCAAACCACTCCCTATCCCTTGCTGCGGTTTTTTCGAAAAAGAATTGATAAAAAAATTTTAATAATTAATTTTCTAAATTCTCTATTGATTTTAATTATTAATTGAAGTACTACGGAAGTTGTAGTATTAAATAGACACTCATTAAAGTAAATTAATTAAATTCCAATGTCACATTATCGAGATTGTTTAAGTACCGAATTAACATGAGACTTGATCATATATCCACACACATATATATATCTATAGATATATTATATATAGAGGTTCATTATCGGTAATAGTGTAGTGTGAGTCATGCATAATATTATTTTGAGCAAGATAACGATTTTCTCGCTCTCATGAAAATAATAAATGTGTGTACGAATATCTCGACAATGATCGTGGACCAACAGGCTAACGATTGGTCGGGTAGCTTGAGGGCATAACGAGTCTCTTCCGCTGACAATTTAAATCGTTCATACTCGATTTGTATCATTATTATATTGAAGAGTGTTAGTGATAACTTAAAGTGAGAGAAAGACAGAGAAAGGGAAGAAGAGGGCGAGTGAGTTGAGGGAATGGAATAATAATAAGTTGACATAGTAGATAGACAAATAAAGCAATAAAACATATAAAGACATCGTGGGAGATGCGCTGGAGGTCATCGATTTAATTCTATTGGTGACCTTTAACTTGGCCTGAAATATTATTTTAGTTATTTTTTGGTATAATACTTTTTTTTTTTACTATTCAGTGGCCGTGTAGTCTAGTAGCGTGCAAGCTTTGTCGGCGATGGAATTATATAATGCAATATTGGTTTACAGTACGGATTGTGTCAAATTGAATGGAAACATGCTGCATTCAGGGCAGATTGTTTGTTTTATTTCCTGGGGCTAGTTTTTTTCGAGATAATGTGGAAATAATTTTTTTTCAATTGGGGCGGAAGTTTTAGTCATGTTTAATGTAACATTTTTTGTGAGATATTCTTGATTCTTTTGTGAATAATGTTGACAGATTTCAGATTTTTTGGTACTCGAAGGTTATATATATGGAATTCTTTCAATATTACATATATGTAGCATTGATGTTTGATAATATTCTGTAAAAACATTTATACAATGCTTTGAAATTTGGGGGGGGGGTAATTTTTGCTACATTTCACATGTAACATATATGTGAGACAAATTTTTACACATATGGCAAAAAAATGCTACATGTATGTAACACCTGGCCTTACATTATGTACCACAAAATGTCACATACATGCAAAATTTTCTGTTACACACATGTGACATTTAGTGTAACACGTATGTACCACAAAATGTCACATGTATGAAAAATTTTGTTACATGCATGTGACATCTAGCGTTACACGTATGTAACACAAAAATGGCATGCGTATGTAACACTAAATGTCACATCTAATGTTACATTATCTAACATCTGGCGTTACATTATGCAGCGCTAAATGTCACATTTTTTTGCCATATATGTGTAGCAATTTTTAGGATTACATGTATGTCTCATTTATATCGTTCCATATGCATAAAATTTTAGTGTAACATTTTTTTGAGATGTTCTGCATTTTTTCGTAAAAAGTATTTTTATATTTCTGAATTTTCAAATTTTCGAAGGTGATTATTTAGGGGGTGAAACCTGAATATTACATATATGCAGCATTTATGTGAGATTTAAAAAAAAATGTCAAAATAACTAAATCTTTGCTCATAACAAAATAATGCAATTTATGTAACATTTACATCATCTAAACACAGTTACCAACCATAATTTCATTTAAATTAAATACACTCACCGGAATTCCGCCGCATATCAGTTTCAAAGAACTAAAATATTATAATTTCCAAAATTACAATACTTAATTAACGTCATTAAAATTCCATCCATGTACACAATTAATACCATAATTAGCCTTAACTCAAAGCATAATTATTCGAAATTACATTACTCATTACCGCGCATTTAAAATCCAGAAAATAAATTCTTCTGCAAAAAAAAAATGTTCGAAATTTTTTGGCCATTATTAATAACTTTCTCGACTCTTAAGCCTCGCGCCCAAAATTTGAACCTGGAAATTTAAAAATCTGACGCCTGGAACTCCAAAAATTCATCAAAACGTAACTGTTACATTTATGTAAAAAAAAAAAATTATCAGCTGAGATAAAAAATAAAGGGGAAGGTAATTAAAGTAAATAATAATAATAAAGAAACGCGTTAGTATAGTCTTGAATTGTGTAAGAGTAACCCAGTGGCAGTTCTACTTCACATTGAAGGTAAAAGACGTTAACGTGCGCCGACGCTTCTTCCCTACCCTTAACAATTCACCGTCAAATCCAACCAACACTCGGTGACTCGCTCACTCACTCACTCACTTAGTCACTATCTCGTTCTCTCGGTTAGTTTGTACCCCCACAGGCACATAAAAGAACGTACTAACGCATACACCCACTCATGTACACAAACCAATCCACCTTGTAGCCTAGCTCTTGGTTCAGTTGACCCCGTGCATCGCGGCATGTCGGTCGTAGTATCAGTATCGCGTGTTCGCGATAAACAGCTCAAGTCTAACGATACATATTGTAATTATTTATAAGATATTAATCCGAATTTCATTTTTTATTTTATTTTTAAACTGACATAGTGTTGCAACTTTCAAAAAAAAAAATTTCATTGTCACTGAAAAAATTTTTTTCCAGTGCCCGGCGTTCGAAAACAATCATTTTTAGTGACAGTATCACTACTATAGTAAAAAAAATATTTTTAAACTGACATAGTGTTGGTACTTTAAAAAAAAAAATTAGTTACTGCTATTATTGATAAATAATTTTTTTACAGTTTCACTATTTTTAAATTGGCATAGTGCTGTCACTTTAAAAATTTTTTTAGTGTCTAGTGATAATAATATTTTTTAAGTGACATAGTCTTGTAACTTTAAAAAAAAATATTTTTAAATTGACATAGTAGTGTAACTTTTGTTAAAAATCACTTCTGTATTGACATAGTAGTGTCACTTACCAAAAATTACTTTTAAATTGCCATAGTGTTAAAATTTAAAAATTACAATATTTTTAAATTTACATAGTAGTGTAACTTTTAAAAAAAATAATTGTAAAGTAACATAGCAGTGTTATTACGAAAAAAATATTTTTAAATCGACATAGTAGTGTAACAAAAAAAAAAAAATTGGTAAATAAACTTAGTGTTGAATGAAAAAAAGTGCAATGACTAGAAACTGACCTTGAAAATAAAAAAGGTCTTAATCAACAAGCCGGTCCAGCAAACTTGTTGATCGTAATAAATATTTTCATCGTACTCGAATCATGACTACCACAAAGCCGTCAATACTACTGCTACTACAACTACTAGTAGGACTAATAGCCAACTGTTGTGCCCGCGACTCACGTACAGACCCGCTGGTGGTTGAAACAACCAGCGGGCTGATACGTGGCACGTCAAAGACAGTTCTGGACCATGAAGTCCACGTCTTTCTGGGCGTGCCCTTTGCCAAGCCACCGATCGGACCACTTCGATTCCGGAAGCCTCTGCCAATGGAGCCATGGCACGGAGTTTTGAACACTACTACGTTGAGTAACAGTTGCTTTCAAGAACGCTACGAGTATTTCCCGGGATTTGAAGGGGAGGAAATGTGGAATCCCAACACCAATGTCTCTGAGGACTGTCTGTATTTGAACATTTGGGTGCCACAGAAGTACAGGCTGCGTCATAAAGAGACCCCGGGTGATGACAAACGAGGAATGCCGATGCTAGTTTGGATTTATGGGGGTGGATATATGACCGGAACCGCGACCTTGGACGTTTATGACGCGGATTTGATGGCAGTTACCAGCAACGCGATTATTGCGTCGATCCAGTACCGGGTTGGAGCTTTTGGGTTCTTGTATTTGAACAAGTACTTTGGTCAGAATGAGGAAGCTCCTGGGAATATGGGTCTCTGGGACCAGGCACTGGCTCTAAAGTGGCTAAAATCCAACGCTGCTGTATTCGGTGGGGATCCCGAGGCGATAACAATTTTCGGTGAAAGCGCGGGAGGCGGTTCTGTGTCGTTGCATCTTATTTCCCCGGTAACTAGAGGACTCGTGAGACGCGGAGTGCTACAGAGCGGGACCTTAAATGCGCCGTGGAGCTTCATGACCGCCGAGAAGGCGACGGATGTGGCCAGAGTACTGGTCGATGACTGTGGCTGCAACTCGACCATGCTTATGGACAATCCTGCCAGAGTTATGGCCTGTTTGAGGTCCGTTGATGCTAAGACTATCAGTGTCCAACAGTGGAATAGTTACTGGGGTATTTTAGGATTTCCATCAGCGCCTACTATTGATGGTGTTTTTTTGCCAAAACATCCCCTCGAATTGCTCAAAGAGGCTGATTTCGCAGAAACTGAAATCCTTATTGGAAATAATCAGAACGAAGGTAAATTTTTTATTTAATTCTGCATAATTATTCAGGAATTATTAAAACGGAAATATGAAATTTTTATTTTAAATCAGAATACTTTCCCGAAATTTTAATTAAAAATTTAAAAACAATGACCGGGGATTCTGTCATATAAATATTAAATTTGAAAATTTTTTTAATGTCAGACATTATTTTAGTCATTTTTCAAGAAAATTGAGAAAAGTAAAATTCAAAATAATTAAAAATGAGTGTTACATATATGTTACATAGATTACATCAATGTAACATTTTACCAAAAATATTACACGTCAACATTTGCAGGCTTAGCGAGAATGAGCTGAAAAAAGTCTCGAAATGCCACGTAAAATGTTACATATACGCAAATTTTTATAGCATATATGTCACAATATGTAACACAAATGTTACATATTTTTGAGAAATATTACACTCCACATTTGCAGGTCTGTCAAAAATTTAGCAAAAGGTCTTAAATGTCGAGTAAAGTGTTACATATACGCAAATTTTTGTCACGTGTATGTAACATAAATGTAACATATTTGAAAAATTTTACACGTCCATATTTTCGAGAAGAATAATGTCTTTCTAAATAAATTACCAATACAAAGTGATAAATGTTACATATATGTTACGCATTGTTACATATACGTTACATTCTGTTACATATATGTTACATTCTGTTCAGTATATGTAACATTCTATTACATATATGTAACATTCTATAGATATTTTTGGAAAAATTGCAGAAACTCTACAGTAAATATGATATGTATCATTATGTTACATATATGTTGCATTCTGTTACATATGTGCTGAATTATGCGACATATATGTTACATTCTGCTATATATATGTAACATTCTATATAAAAATTTGGAAAAATTGCAGAAAGTCCACAATAAATATGAGATCTAATATTATGTTACATATATGTAACTTCATGTTACACCAATGTAACATTGACGTAAATTTCCAAAAAAATATTTTTCCGTTCATTAAAATAATTTACTATAAAAAAATTTATTATCATAAAAAATATGATTAATGTGACATAAATGTACCACTCAATATATCACTGTCGCCAGATTACTACATAATAAAGCCATTAAAATTATCCAGCGATGTTAATTAATAAACTAGAAACTAGATCCATGACTAGGATAAATACAAATCGAAAAGCTATGGGTCACTTGTGTCCGAGTTCGTTTACTCACATACAACAGTGACACGGCTTAAATCCAGCTTAACCCCGTAATCCAATAACTAAGAAAAGCTTATTGTATAATATATATACATCATATTGTGACTTCGTTTATTTTGATTACGGGTTTATCTTTTCCCATTAGTGTGTTGGCTCAAAAAAAAAATTCTTCCAAACTCAAGGTCACGATTATAACCTGGTTAAATGATCGAGGTTGAGTTTACTTGTTGATGAAATTCGATAACGAGGACGATATAACATTATAAGCGACATGAGATTGTAAGGGAGTGGCTTAGTTTTTTTTTTATCTTTCATAAAAAGCTATCTACGTATTTTTTTTGTAAAGTCTCTTTTAATATATTTTCATATATATGTATAACTTGAGCATTGAGCTATCTTGACTTTTCATCGTCGTCAATGTAGAGCAGCCAGATAACCCAATCTCATTTTCAATCCCTTGACGATCATAAGCACAACTTTTTTTTACTCATCGATCAATACAACCTATTTATGTATATTTATGTATATATATATTTTTTGTGGTTATTATATAACGTTAATCGATGCTTCAAGCACAGATTAATGGTAATTTTTGGACGGAATATTTTTAAAATGTCATTGTGGGCTGTAATCGATATGCAATATCTTACGAGTGACATAGGGGCTTAATAATTGAAAGACAATATTTATAAAATGACATGGTGACCCAATTTTAATTGGTTTATAAATAGATTTTGTTAATTACTGGTAATAATTAATTTTTTTTATTGAATAGACGGTAGAAATGTTATAAATTTAATTGGAATAATTATTTATAGAAGAGGTAGAATATTTTTCAAAAGCGCACGGATATTAATGAAGGATAGGTTTTAAATGTCATAGAGTTGAAACTCTTAAAAAAAATATTTTTTGATTGACATAGTAGTGCAACTTTTGTTAAAAATCACTTCTAAATTGACATAGTAGTGTAACTTTTGTTAAAAATCACTTCTAAATTGACATAGTAGTGTCACTTACTGAAAATTACTTTTTAATCGCCATAGTGTTACAACTATAAAAAAAAAATCGTAATTAGATCTTTGCCATGGGCAACACTACCAATAATACAGTCCTACTCAAGACAACTGGTATCATAACTATGTTATGATAGTATTTTAAATAGTGGACTTGTATTATGGGCGTATCGAATACGAAAAAAATATATATCCGGATATAAACGGGCAAATCTGCATATATAAGACATATGCATATTTATGCATATATGCATATTTGCCCGGATATACATATTTTTCGTACGAGATGGTCGTGTGGTTACTGATAGAATTGAGTGAAAACTATCAAAACATCTAATTTCATAATAATGATGTAGTGTTAGAGTTGACTTACGTAGCATTGTATTTTTGATTTATTGTCGACAGAGATGTAAATGTTCAAAAAATATTTTTTTCTAAATTGGCATAGTGTTACAACTATGAAAAAAAATTTTTTTGAAGTGTTTCCAATATGAAAAAAATATTTTTTAAATGACAGTGTAATAACCATTTTAATACGATACTCTCTAAATTGACATAATGCTGTTATCAAAAAAAAAAAAAATATTTTTAAATTGACATAGTATTATTACTTTGAAAAATTTTTTTTATTGGCATAAAGTTACTACTATTAAAAAAATTGTTTTGAATGACATAGTGTTACTACTTTAAAAAAAATATTTTTTAAATGACATAGTGTAATAATCACTTTAATAAGATACTTTCTAAATTGACATAATGCTGTTATTAAAAAAAAAAAATATTTTTAAATTGACATAATGCTGTTATTAAAAAAAAAAAAATATTTTTAAATTGACATAGTGTTGCTACTATTGAAAATGAAAATATTATTTAACTGACGTATTGTCACAATTATAGATAAAAATCGTAATCGTAATTCAAATGACCTATATTTTATTAAAAAAAAAAAAATTACGAGTTGCATAAAATTTATACAAGCTTCTTGATATTATATCACTGAAGATATCCTTGAGTTCTATCAAGCGTAAAAAAAAAATTTACAAAGACGAATTCATCTGAAAACAGATAAAAGGATGAAAAAAAAAAAATAAGGAAAAAGCGAATCAAGAAACTTATTTTACTTATTCTTGTTTTATGACGGGGAAAGAGTCTTTTGATAGTTTCTGTAACAATTTTCTAGTACAATGCATTGTACACACGAGCATACACAGTAACCTGTTTTACTAGCAGCCTTTATTTAAGCCTCGGAGCTTTCACAGTGACATTTACAGATGATTTAATGCAAGATTCAATTTCCGAGGCAAAAAGCAATTAGTATAGGTTTTTGTTTCACTCAACGCTGATGATGCTGAGCTTTCATTAATTTATATATTACTTTTCTTTCATTTTTTAGTTTTGCTACCTTGATTACATTTTTTTTAATTAACCATGTTTACAAAAAATTACAGACAATTAGAAGCTCTGCAAGCTCATTAAAAGCTCAAATTGCTCATCAAGCTTTCTTAACAAGCTCTCAATGAAATTTCATCGAAATTTTTTTTTCAAAACACCCAAAAGCGCTCATTTGGCTCAAACTGCTCTAGTTACATTTACGTCACTTTTAAATTTTCCCGCGTATTTAAAAAATCAACTCAACTTTATTATCGTTCAAAATTTTCAAAATTACACTCAATTCATTTTCCTCTCCTATTTTTGAAGCCCTAAATTTTTTTCAAATTTCAAATCTGACCAAAAGCTCACCATGAGCTCGCCAGAGCTCACTAATAGCTCAAACTGCCCACAAAGCTTCTAAAAGCTGCCCTTAGTAAAATTTCATCAAAAATAATGTTTTTACACGACCGGAAGTGCCCAAAACCCTCAAACAGAATTAGTTACATTTATGTCAGTTTTGAATTTTCCCGCTTATTTTTAAATTACAAATAAGCTTATCAACAAGTACAAGTGCCGGAAATAAAAAAACGAAATATTCTGCAGTTTAAGCGAAGAATAGAAAGCACGTAAGACGTAAAATAAATTTATCGACCGCACCTCGTTTAACTGAGGTTGAATCGTAATCCGGCAATTTAACCAATAGCGTACTACTCTATTTTATCATTATATATATATATATATATATATATATATATATATATATATATATATATATATATATATATATATATATTCTTAAGATTAATGTGTCTGGATCGATAAAGAGCAAAAGCAATCAAATTAACTTTATTATTATTATTATCAGCATAACGTTTTCTTGGTCGTAGGCCAGAGCAAACGTGATTTAGTAATTTATATATTTAGTGGTCAGAGGTCAAGACACCTGTAACATTAATACAATTGAGTATTGGACTCCGTATAGACAGAGTGTACTGTCCAATGTGTCCCTGGATAGTGTCGGGTAATGCTGATTGTTCCCATCTGTTGAATCTGGACGCAAGCCAACACACTAAACTTTAATTTAGGCATTACTTTAACCGATACTTTAAATTTATACTATTGTTTATTTCAATTCTGCGGCTGGAGGGTTTCATTGTTTGTTTATGGTTTCGTTGAAATTTTAGTCTAGTGACATTCGATGGTCAACATATTTGGTTTTTTGATGAAATGACCATGGAAAATGGGGAAAAAGGCTTAAATATGACTGTTACATTTATGTAACCCAGCAGATGGTTGTTCAATTTTTATATGAGAATTTTGTTTGATTTCTGTGTTTTACTCAAAAAAAATTTCTGTATTTTTCTAAATCTTCAAGCTGTAAATAGTTTTCTATTTTTCGTCCCTGTACATAAATGTAACAGTAGCATTTTCTCAATTACCGTCAACTTTACCCTATTTCGGAAATTCAAACCACCGAATCACGTTCTTTAGCCTCTTCACCCCTTATCCCAATCAGGTTAGATTAAAAATAAAATGAACTACCCTTTATAATTGCATCCCAACCCCCAAAATCACAATGTCCCCAAACAATGTCCATTAGCGTGCACGTAAAATAGACAAATATTTACAGATAAAATCCATCACTGATTTTTACATATATATAATACAATACAATTATTTATGTACCAATACCCCGTGGGAGCAAAAAAAAAAACTTATTCTGTCACATCTGTCATAACCAACGAATATAAAATGGCTTGTCGATATCACTTGAAATCCAATATATCTTTTTTTTTTTATTTTGATATTTAATCTATTTCAATATTATATACATATATATATTTGCATATCTAAATATATACATATACATATATATGTTTGCGTAGAATAGCAGAAAATAAAATTCTCTTTCAAATGAGTACCAACAAGCTATATTTATTTTTTATATTTTACAAAATTTATATATATTTAAATATATATACGTACGTATAAATTATTTGAATTGTGAAAAATAAATATAGCATGCTGGTATTCATTTGAAAGGGCGTGAAATTTTCTATCGCTTAATATATATATATATATATATATGGAAAAAGAGAGAAAGAAATTAATCTCAGTCATAGTTACGATATGGAAATAATTTTAAAATAATTGAGTTCAATGATTTACTAAAATAAATGAGGCTAGTAAAAAAAAAAACTAAAAATAAATGATTTTAAGTCACGATTTATATATAAAGCTATAAAGTTAATTTTTTTTTGATAAAAATAATAGCGGGGTGCGGTTGAGTAATGAGGGGTAAAAGGTGCGCTGGGAGTAAGAGTAAGTTAGAGCAAGGAGAGAAATAGTATGTGTAAGGCAAGGGGCAGGTACGAATTATAAGGGAAGAGAGAACAGGGAAGAGCGAAGTAATCAAGAGGTTAGAAAACGCGGTAGACCGTTAAAATTATTTCCAGTGAGAGTATGTGCATTTACGGATCATTTGATTCATCTAAGGCTTATTTCACGTTTGAATTTCTTTAGCTTTTATTGTGAAGACTTTTAACGCGGCGCAACCTGTTGCCGAGTCTTAGATTCTATTGATTTGGGATGGTGAGATTTTTTCTTTGATCTTTTTTATTTTTTTTTTTTTTGGGTATGAGGTTTAGGAAGTAGCTCAGATAGGATTCGGAAGAAAAATATTTTTTTTGTAAGCATGGAAACTGAGAGAAGTAAACTGTTATATTTATCTTGAATTTTTCCTAGCGGGAAATTTAACTAAATTATTAAAATTTATTAATGCCCCATTTTACCCCATCAACAATTTTTCTTCCAGTGGTTCATTTTACCCCCATAACAAGATTTTTACCAAATTCAGCCCAAACGTCAAAATTTTTATTACAGTCCATTTTACCTCAGCATTAAAATTTCTATCAATGGCCCATTTTACCCCACTAATAAAATTTATATTGTCTGTCCATTTTACCCTCCCAAAAAAAATTTCCAACTGATTTTACCCCATAATCAAAAATATTCATAAAAACGGCCCATTTTACTCCTTGTCAAAAAAATAACTAAACGGCCATTTTGTCCAAATGAAAAAAAACTAGAGCATTTTTCAAAGATTCTGTCAAGCGTCAACTATATAAGTAGTCGTAACATAAATGCAATCCCCAATTTACCTCGTGAATAATTCAAACATCTCAATCAGTGGATCCCCCAAAATATTCAGCTGCTAGTAATGTAACCATCTACCAGGCCATGATTCTACGGCGATGCCTTACCGCCGTACATAAAGATGATGTAGGTCGATATTTCACTGGCTTATATATATGTACTTATATATGTATATATGTATATATACGTTACTTTGCATTAAGAACGAGCAAAACTTACATTACCGATCTAATTTTATTTCGCAACTTAACTGAACATCTAGACTCCATTTTCATGAATTTTATATTTTTTAAAACAAATATATACCACATATATATAAAATATGAATACCTGATATTTTTAAGTCAACTAAAAGCTGCAGTTACAACTCCCGCTTCAACTCCAAGCGTCAGAATTCAAATCTAATTATTCAAACTCGAGATATTTTAATAAATATAACTGTTACATTTATGTAGTTATATAAATATATGACTTTCTATGATAAAAAAAAATTTTTTTAGGCTCTATTAGTTGGGGTATCTAGTAACCAATAGATCTGGAGGATAAAAAGTTTCAAATATTTTTTTTTTCACCGACAATAGGCAGAAAATGCGGTGTTACATAAATGTCAGCTCGGGAATAATCAGTCGGTTTTTTAGAGACGGGGCCAGTAGGGAATTTTTCTATGGTGGAAAAGCTTTAGGGAAAATTTTGGGAAAATGGAGAGGAAAATGGAAAATTTAATTTTTTTAAAGAAAAGTTTTATCTGACATAAATGTAACTTGTGACGTAATTGGGAAAATGGAAATTTTTTACGGAAAATTGGAAAAGGGGAAGTTAGTTGAGGAAAATTCAGTGAAATTTAGTGGAAATGAAACTTTTTCAGCGGAAAATTGAGGAAAGTCAAATGTTACATATATGTAGACTGATAAATTTTTTGAGATTCTAGGCTGGGAAATTGGGGGGGGGGGATTTTCCATGAAATTTTAGAAAGCATGAATTAATAGTGACAGTGAATGGCAGGGGTAAAATGGGCCATTGGTAATTTTGTATCCTAAGGAAAATTAATGGGGAAGTAAAATTTAAATAGCGGGGTAAAATGGGCCGTAATGGAATTTTATTTCCAGGAAAGATTGGCCGTTAATAAAATGTGAATTTTTGGGCTGAAATGTTCAACATTTAAATTATAAACTCTGGGGTAAAATGAGCAATTTTTTTCTAGTGGGTAAGATGAGCCACTCATGCAGTTATATATCCGGGGTAAAATAGACCATTAATACAATTTTTATTTTTGAGGAAATCGACCATACAAAATTTGAAATTCCGGGGTAAAATGAACTCATTATAAAATTTTTAGTACTGGGGTAAAATGGATCATTAATGCAATTTTACTCTCTGGGGTAAAACGGACTATAAAAAAATTTCTTGTAGACATTATGGAGCACTGAAATTTTTTATTCAAAAAACGGGTCAAATGGGTCATCATTTTTTCCAAAATTCAAATACATACGTTTACTTTGTTTAGGTAAAAAAAAAAACATATTCAATGAAAAAACTAAATATTTAATCATCATGACATTTAACCTTTTCCTTTTCTCTCTGAAAACTTACTACTAAATAGTTAAAAAGAAAAACACTTCCGGTATATAAAATTGCATGTCTATACAAGTTATCCATCTCTCTACATACTTGAAAATATATATACGACCTAGTTATATATACATAAAAAAAATTGTTAGCAAAACACAGTGTAGTTACAGTACTTGCTCATACTTTTGTTAGTACAGCGAGCTTACCTTACACAACTACTTAGACGTGTCATAGTAGGCGAGCCGTGTACTCTAGAAGGGGTAGATAAGGGAGTAAAGTGTAGGTAGTTGTGACTTTTCACTCCGTAACCCCGTGGCCTTTCAATCACTTACTAAATCGATTTATTTTAACCAAAGGTAAATGTCCAGAAAATTTATTTATTTGTCGTTGCACTTATTTAAATTTTATAATTTTTTGTTTTCCATTTTATTATTTGAATAATTGAATTTTTACTATTGCTACTGGATAAACTGCGGCTCGTTAATTGACGAGTCAAAATTGATTGGGATAATTGCTTTTTTAAATTTTTTTTTTCTACGGCTGTAATTAATTTTTTTTTGTGGGATATTGTTTCGTTTATTTTTTTTTTATCAAATAGGATTGCAGGATTGGGAAATAATTGGATTTTTATTTCCGCTACAATTTTGAGGTTAAATTTTCTTTTTTTTTTTTTTGAAAATTTTTTTTTCGAAATTTTTTTTACTTAAGGTTAATAAAGAAGATATCAATTAATTCTGTCAGACAAAAACCGATCACAAAAGCTTCTTAAAATAAACCTCTCAACTGGATAGTAGAAGAAAAAAAAAAAGAAGTGAAATGTTACATGCATTTATGACAGATTAAGAGTATGACGAAAATGAACTTTAACATTTAGCATTTTGACCGTGTAGTTTATTTTCAACACCTGTATCATCTACATTTTCATGTTCATCCCACTTGTCTACGTCTGACACAATAATAATAACAATCCCATATATATATATATATATACATGTATGCTTGACTACGTCACGGAATAGAAAATTTCTTTCTCTTTAAAATGAGTACCCACATGCTATATTTATCTTTGATAATTCAAAAAATATATGTATGCATATATATTTTAATATATATAAATTTTAAAAAATATATAAAATAAGTATAGCTTGATGGTACTCATTTTAAAGAGAATTCAATGTCCTTTAAAATGATTACTCACAAGTTATATTATGTTAACAATTCAAAAAATTTATATACATATTTATGATATATAAATACATATTTTAGATGTTTGAAGTAAGTATGGCTTGTTGGTACTCATTTAAAAGAGAATTAAATTTTATATTCATGTATGAAGTCATGTATATATATATATATATATATATTAAAAAATTTTTATTTTATAAAATACCGAAAAATAAAAATTTATTTGGTTTTTATATATATTTTAAATATAAATATATTGTGGGCGGACGTAACCAAGTTGAGTAATAAAAGTTTTTGATAAAATATGAACGCCAGAATGTTAAAAATTTTTATTATTAATTTTTTTTTTATTAATAAAAAAATTCAAACTATTCGAATAATTTTTCTGAACCTGGTGAACGCTACTAAAAATGACGAATGAAAAATTGGAAATCGAAAAAAAAAAAAAATTAATAGAAAATTTAGCTTGAAGGTATTTGGGTGAATTTAATAAAAATAGACACTGGATGTCCTTTCGTCCTTGGTTTTTAGTTGATAATGCATTAGTGGTTTATATTGATTTTCTCTTTACATCTGCGTCTCGTTCGCGATATTGCTGCCGGGTTGTTCTTGTTCTGGTGGTTTTATTAGTTATTTTTAGGCTCCATTATCTACTAAATTATTTAATAGAGATAAATAGACGGTTATTTTAGAGTAATCGATTATTAATTATTCATTATTATTTTCATTTCCTCATTAAATATATAGGGTAAATATATGTTGTCGATGCTTATTGGAAAGGAAATTTACTAAGCTACAATTTTTGTCTCTTTATATTTTTCTCTAAAACCAACCATTTAAGAGTTACAGTCGATTAATCATCAGTTAATCATTTTTTGAGAATTTCCGGTTAATGCTTTTAATTAGCAATTTCAGAAAAGACATATAGGATAAATATATGTTGTTTATG
The DNA here is from genome assembly GCA_964016945.1 of Microplitis deprimator. Lineage (NCBI taxonomy): Eukaryota > Metazoa > Arthropoda > Insecta > Hymenoptera > Braconidae > Microplitis > Microplitis deprimator. Next base: position 1,300,460 of record OZ024707.1, on the reverse strand, counting down.
GTCATTGGATAGGAAATTTAATAGGCTACAATTTTCTATTCATTAAAAATTTTTGTAAAACCATTCGTTTAAAAGTTACAGTCAATTAACCACCAGTTAATCATTTTTTGAGAACTTTCGGTTAATGCCTTTGATTTGCGATTTCAGACAATATATATAAGATAAATATATGTTGTTTATGGTCATTGGAAAGGAAATTTAATAAGCTACAACTTTTGTATCTTCATAATTTTTTCTAAAACCAACGGTTTGGAAGTTACAGCCTCTGAAGTAAAAATTTGAAAACCAAATTTTCAAAACTCGTCAATATTTTTTCTATAAAATAAAATAAAATAATATATCTTGTCATATCAACCAACTATACATGTGACACCTATTATTAATGGCTAAAAAATGTAAATTTATCAATTTCATTCTCTACAAAATTTCATAAGTACATAAAAGTTTTCATCCCTTCAATCTTTTATGTAAAAAATTCTAAATAAATAAAAGCATTGTTGCTCTCAACTGAAAGAGTCTCGGAAATACTTGTTAGTTAAAATATATATGTATATATTCATATATAATAAATAAACCAGAGCAGATAAAAGACACCGAGGACTTGAGTCTGGTAGTATGCCACCGGAAATTGCACTCTATTGTTACCCCAACAATTTACTTACTATTCAGCTTCTCAACCCCTTGAGCCTAAACTATCATCCCTTTCTCTCTCACCCTCTTTCTTCTTGCTATTAATTTCCCTCGCGTTAACTCCAAACCTCATCCTCGTCGTCCCTATCTTAACCCTTCAGGTCGTATCCCTGTTCCACTTGCCGAGACTCTTTGACATACTTTTAATCACAAAATGTCTTAAACTAAGTTCACTGTACAGCAGAGCTGCTGTATTTCTACAGAAGCTTCGGATAGAGATAGAGATGGAGCTGATTTTCTTATCGAAGGATTTAATTTATGGGCGAGTCTAAAGCAGATGTTACGACTAATGAGATTTTTAATTCGGAAATTTAAATTAAATAAATAAAGTATAATAAGAAAAGTTCTAGACTGATTTGAGGTCTAAGACTACGAATCGATTTAAATTAAATTTTTTTTTTTTTTTAATATTCAATTTTTTTTTTTTTTTAAGAGGAATTTTTGAAAAAATTATTTTTAGGATTATTTTTTGAATAACTGATAGAGAATTTAATGCTCTTTAATATGAATACCCACATCATATATTTATTTATTAATATTCAAAATACGTACATATATATATATATATATATATATATATATATATATATATATATGAATGTATATAAATTTAGATTTTTTTATATAGATATATAATCAGAAAATTAAATTTCTTTTGAAATGAGTACCAACAAGCTATACTTATTTGAAAAAATTTCTATATATATAATATATATATATACAAAAATATATATATGTATAAAAAATGTTAAAAGTAAGTATAGCTTGTTGGTATTCGTTTGAAAGGGCATGAAATTTTCTATATATATATATATATATATATATATATATATATATATATATATATATATAACAACGAATTCGATCGTGAGTAAAACACACATGAGTTGTTAAATACCCGGAATCGAGATTAAATTTAATTTGAAAACCCGTTGATTCATTTCAAACATCAATGAACTCATACATTTTATAAAAATCTATATATAAACGTAAATTTGCATGACGTCCTTTGAAAAATCAAAAAGCCAACAAAAATCAAATGAATTAAAAATTATAAATCTTTACTTAGATAATTTAATCACATCATAATAAATTCACGTTGAATACTAAATATTAATGGAATTTAAATTTCATATCAACAAACTAGAACATACATATATGTTTTTTATTGTTGATTTTTATCAAAAATTGTATTCCTCGGGAATTTTTCCTTGTTTTACAAAAATAAATTGAAAAAAAAAATATATATATATATATATATATATATATTACGATCAATTATTATGAATGACTTGCTGACAAATTTAACTGAGAAAACTTCTAAACTTTCCCACAACCGCAGCGCCACCAGTTCTGCCAACTTCTGTCTCTAGCCTCAGTCCAAATTACCCACCAATTAAACTCATCTTTGACCTTCTGCCCACACGTTGCTCTCAACAACATCTACCACAAACCCCTTCACCCCCTTTTTCTAATTTGACAACAACAAAAACCGCCGAAAATTTCGACTACAAAACTTCAAAGTTGGCTGCCTGCAAATAATTCAAAAATGGCGGGAATAAGCGCGGGAAATTCAAATTCATTAAAAATTTTTTTTTAATTATTTCCGGACGTTAATGCGGTTGCAAGAATTAGGTAATAAAATAATTAGTTAATAGGAGTGAGTAAATAAAATGTAAAAGAAATTTTTAAAAAATGGCGGGAAAGCTTAAAAAAGAAGAGAGTGAAGTTGATGAAGATGAGGCACTTGTAATTTAATGAATAATTAAATAAAGCGATGTATATGTAGATCTATATGTTTAACAAGATGAAAACGGTAGTTGAGTGGATATCGAGTGGTTGTGAGGTAGGGTGGGGTTGGGGGGGCAGAGAGGATGAGGGAAATTCATCAAAGTTGTTTACGGAGTTAAAGTTGTTTAAAGTTACTTTTTAGATGAATAGCTTCTGTAATTAGATCATAAGTTTATTGCTAATGTTTGTTGTTATTAATATCATTGTCTATATACATTCATATATACATATATGTGCATATATACACATACATGTGTTGGCAGGTGTTTAGTAAGTTCGTAAGTACTAAGTTATAATTAAAATTACATTGAAACTACTGGAGATAAAAAAAAGTGTTTAGAATAAAATTTGTAGGGAATTTAATTCCCTATAAAATTGTATTGATGCATTTTTATGGTATCTTTGATAGTTTACCCATAAATCAGATTTTCGGGATTTGAAATTCGAAAATTAATTTTTAGTAATTTTTTTATATTGATAGCTTTGATTTAAAATTACGAGTTAACCGTCAAAGATATTGAAAAAATGCATTCTTATAAATTTATAAAAAATTAAATTTTCTAAAAAAAAGTATTTATTATATTTTTTTGTAAAATCGATTATTGGAGAGTTATATCTAAATATATATTTAAATTTATAACTGTTTCTTTAATAAAAAAATAATAACAATAAGAATTATTACCATGATGATGATCATCATCATGAATATCATAATCGTCATGGCCATGATCATGGTGGTCATGGTCATGATCATGGTCATCATGGTCATCATGAAGACCATTATGATGACTCTGATGATGATGATCATCATCATCATCATTATTATGGTGATCATGGTGTCATGATGATGATCATCATCATCATGAATATCATGTTCATTATCAGGATTGTTATCATCGTCATGGTCATCATCATGATGACTCACATGATGATCATCATGGTAATCATCATGATGATCATCATGGTAATCATCATGATCATGATCATCATGGTAATTATGATGATCATGGTCATCATTATGATTGTTATGCTGACTCCCATGATCATCATCATCATCATTTTCATGATGATCACCATGATGATGATAATGGCTATTCAAAAAAAAAAATATATATATATATATAATAATAATTTACATAAAATTACTTATACAATTAACCGCATACATACGAGTAAGTTGTCGTACACTTAGTACATAAAATTACATCATACAATTTAAATTACAATTTGAAAATTAAATTGTACAGGAGATTGCAATATAGTTTAGTCTCTACTTCTCTTCTCTACACTAGTCTGATAAACTACAGTATATCAGTTAGTACACAGGAAATAGAATAGTTCATTTATCATGGAAATTGCCTCCAATTAGATAATCAATAATTATACCGCCCAATTTGTTGTCATCATATTGTTTAAAAAATAAAAGAAAAAAAAATTTGCCTGAGATAAAAAAAGTAAATTGAATGTTTCGAAGATACAATACAATAATTTATGACTAAAAATAAGGAAGTTGAAGTATGAAGAGGTAGGACGAGGCTCAAGTGAATGAGAAAATGCTTAGCGAGAGTGAGTTGCGGCGCCGGAAATGACGATGATAGCTTGTGATCCCACTGATACGATTAGACAGTATACTCTTTATAACCCTCGATTTAACTTTCAACACCCTCATTATGATAATTCATACTTTATACACTTGGTTCTGTATATTAATGTCATTATACTATCAACATTTTGTTATTTACTTTATTACTTTATTAAGTTACCAAAGGGCTAAGGGCTTCATTCATATCAACTTCACTTCAATAAATATATCATTATTTATTTTATTAATCCATTAGATATAATTATTCTACGCACAAACTTTATATCCCCATAGTTAAAGAAGTTTTTTTCAATCCCATTTCTCGTAATTTTCAAAAAAATATCCGTGACCCATTTTACCCTCAAGAAATCCCGGTAAATTTTTCTTCTGTCGGAAAGGAAATTTAATAGGCTACAAATTTTGTCTCTTTATAAATTTTCGTAAACCCAACCGTTTAAAAGTTACAGATAATTAATCAGCAGTTAATCATTTTTTGAGAATTTTTTATTAATGCCATTAATTGACGATTTCTGAAAATGTATATGAGATAAATATACGTTGTTTATGATCATTGGAAAGGAAATTTAATAAGCTACAATTTTTGTCTCTTCATAATTTTTTCTAAAACCAACCGTTTAAAAGTTACAGTCGTTTAATCATCAATTAATCATTTTTTGGGCATTTTTGGTTAATGCCGTCAATTAACGATCTTGTAAAATTGATAACAGATAAATATATGATGTTTGTACTCGTTGGAAAGGAAATTTAATAATCTACAACTCAGGTCTATATTCCCCCTAAAACATAAAAAAAAAATTTCGGTAAATTTTTCTAAAAAACGAAACTCCCCGAAAAAAATATAAATTAATTAAATAGTAAAGTAAGACATCGGAATGCAATAATGTAACGAGCGAGCGCACAACATAGCAGGTGTAATATTGAACCGATGAATAATTCATCGAGTAATTCCGGATGCCAGTGCAACCGGAAATGTCTCTCGACTCTCCTCCCTTTACTTCCCACTATCCACTTCCATTCGTCTTATATCTTCGCTTAACTTTTTCCTCTCCATTATTAAAATCAACTTGAACTTGGACGACTTCGCCCGTCAAGCTGCACTAGGTATTAGAAAAAAAAAAATGAAAAAAAAAATATGTGAATAAGAATTAAAAAATTTTCCACCAAAGGATAAAAATATGTTTTTAACAAAGAAACCAAACAAGACCGGGTGAACAAAATGTATGACGCTTTGATACGAGTGACTGGAGCACTAAATGACCTAGGGGAATGATAAAAGCTCTTTTGTACCAGGACATAGCACGGACATGTTGGAAAATGCCTCGAGCCCTTTTAAAACTCATTACATATCAGGTGGTTTTGTGTAACTATCAAAATTACTCGTGTCTATATGTACATATATAATGTATATGTTATATGTATAATAATAATGAGTGCTCTCTTCTTCGGCTTCTCAGTAAGCGAAACCCATGATTATATTTATTTAATAATCTTTATTACACAGACTATTTAATTAAATATTCACCCCAAAAAAATATATTTTTTTTGCTTTAGTCGAAAAAAAAAATTTTTTAATATTAAAAAATTTTTAAAACGATAAATTCTTATACTAAATTTTGAAAATTTACTGCCTTAATTTTTTATGTTGTAATCAGATGTAATAAAAAAATTTCTAATAATTTGAGGTAAAATGGGCCGAAAAAAATTCTTAATTTTTATTTTTTTTTGGAAAATTTCATCAAATAATTTTTTGTAAAATGAGTCATAAAAAATGAAATGTATATATACATATATATTTACATCACATTGCAGAAAATTTAATTCTCTTTCAAATGAGTACCAACAAGCTATATTTATTTTTTATATCTTACAAAATTTATATATATTGAAATATATATACGTACATATAAATTGTTTGAATTGTAAAAAATAAATATAGCATGTAGGTATTCATTTAAAAGGGCGTGAAATTTTCTATCGCTTAATATATATATATATATATATATATATATATATATATATATATATATATATATATAAACAATAAAAAGATTGAATATAAAGACTTCGAGATAGTAAAAAAAAAAAGTACAAGAGTTCGTTTTTGTCAAGTCGATGATCATCAGTCTTTATTCTACTCATATATATACTTTATATATATATTTAGAAGAATGACAATTGGGTACTTGGAATAGCATTCAAATGTCTGAGTTCTAGTGCGGTTTGCATTTTTTAAGAGTACACTTGACCACTGGATGAAAATTTTTTTTTTTTTAGAAGAAATTCATAAGGATTATATACATGTATATATATATACATATATATAAATAAAAATTATAATCAGATACATTTGCCCAAATAATTAAAATAATAAAATCCATTTAAACGCCAGCATGTTAACAGTTTGTAACATTAACATAAAAAAATTATTAACCTCCTTTCACCCCTTCCCCCTTCACACTAAATGTCTGCTCATTTAAATAATATAAAACCCCCGCGGTCTTTGTTCGGTTCACAGAATCTCTAATTACTTGACATTTATATATGAATTTAAATTTAAATTCAAATTAATATTAAATTCCATATTTAGATCAAGGTCGTGAAAATAAACCGTCTGATAATAATCAGTGTAATATCTTTATAATAAAGCTCTATTATTAGGATAAAATAATTTATGCATTTTAATTCTTTCATTTATCAATCTGACGTCAAATTTTTTTTTTTTTTTTCTAATGAATGCAATTGATTTTTTTTTTTAATTAAAATTGTAATTTTATTTATTTCATATTTTTTTTTTTTTTTGACAAAATAGAAATAACAGAATTGACAGATTATAAATACAGGAAAAACTATAAGCTAGTGAGTAGTGAGTAGTGAATGGTAGGTGGATATATAGTAGAGTAGAATTGAAGCTGTCGAAAAAATCCAGGTCACAAAAATTCGATTATCGCATTGAAACGAGTGAAAATTCACCCGAGAGAAACCAGGAAAGGGGAAGGGAGAAATCGAACTCAAATAAAAGAAACTAAACAAAATTGGAAAAAAAATATATTTAAGTCCCTGGGGGTCGATGGCAGTGTAAATCGAAATTTTTTACTGGTATTTTAATTAAACCGATTTATCGGTACTAATAATAGTTGATATGGTAATTAATAATGAGAGTAATAACGATAAATAAATTTGCATATATTATATTGATTAATCCCTAGAAATATATGAGATAAATATATTTTATGCATGGTCATTGGAAAGGAAATTTAATAAGCTACAATTTTTGTCTCTTTATCATTTTTTCTAAAACCAACCGTTTAAGAGTTACAGTCGATTAATCATCGGTTAATCATTTTTGGAGAATTTTTGGTTAATGCCTTTATTCAGCGATTTCATATAAGATTTATGGAATAAATATAGGTTATTTATGGTCATTGGATAGGAAATTTAATATGCTACAATTTTCTATTCTTTAAAAATTTTCGTAAAACCATTCGTTTAAAAGTTACAGTTAATTAATCAGCAGTTAATAATTTTTTGAGAATTTTTGGTTAATGCCGTTAATTGTCGATTTTAGAAAATGTGTTTGAGATAAATATATGTTGTTTATGATCATTGGAAAGGAAATTTAATAAGCTACAATCTTTGTCTCTTCATATTTTTTTCTAAAACCAACCGTTTAAAAGTTAGAGTTGTTTAATCATCAGTTAATCATTTTTTTTGTCATTTTCGGTTAATGCCGTCAATGAACGATCTTGTAAAATTGATAACAGATAAATATATGGTGTTTGTACTCGTTGGAAAGGAAATTTAATAATTTACAACTTAAGTATACATTTAATTTTTTTCACGTCCGCACTCAGTCATAACAATTACCATAATAGTACTGTAAACCAGTTTTACATAAAATTAAAGTTCCTAAAATTTCATTCTCATAAATTTTGTTTTACCTTTCAGAGATTCACTATTGTATTAATTTCCTTTTATTTCTATTGAAAAAAAAAAAAAAAAAAAAATACATATGAAATAAAATAAATGAATAATAAAAACAATAATTATTATTATTTAAAATATAATATAATGCAGGTATAGGTATATGTATAGCTTGGATCGATGATACGCTTCCAACTGGTGTAAATAATGTGAAATAAAAAAATGTTGTCGTTGGGAATTACTCAGACAAGTTGAATGCGATCATTTGTTAAAAAAAAAAAAAACTTTAGTTACTACAGTCTTTCAACACATGTGTATTCATATATCAAAAGACATTTTTTATTGCATTTGTGGACTGAATCGAGTAAACAAAAAATAAAATATATTTTTTTTCCCATCCGCGGGTCGCGATTCCGTGTAAACTTTTTTATTGTTTCAAAATATGTTTAAAGCTCTATTTTTATCCATTGTCTGTTTTGTTTACATTTAAATATGTTTTTATGCAGCTGTTATTTACTGGAGTAATTAAAAAAATTTTTTTTTATACAAAAATAAAATTATTTATGGCAGTGGAATGAAAAAATACCGGATTGTTTTATTAATATGCGAAAGGTAAATAAATATATTTGAGGGAAATTTAAAAAAAATTTACGTTAATGTGACTAAAAATTTTTGTGTAAAATCAGGGGAAATTATTTATTTTTTGGCCAGAACGTTGGTTTATACAATAGGATGCCCACTACCGGATAATTTTTGTGGTAAAATTAAATTTTTTTTGACATAAATGTGACGAAGTAATTTTTCATAAATCTCAGGAAATTATTATTTTTTTTTTAACTATAGTAAGAAAATTGTTTTTCCAGAGAGGCACTGACCGATATTTCAATTTTTTTGTATAAAAATTTTGCAAAAAATTTTTTATGACATAAATGTTACAAAATAAATTCTCATAAATTTTTTTATCATGACAGAAAAAAATTCAGACAATAATTTCATGATTAGAATCTTCTTTCAACAAGCAAATAATTTTTAATTTTTTGCAATAACATTAAAAAAAAAATTATGACATAAATGTGACAAATGAAATTTTCATAAAAACCATGAAAAAAATTTTTTTTCGTTACTGTAATGACATTTATGGTTTAACCAACGTTTTACTATCTATATACGCCCTGCAATGCAGTAAAATAAAAATAAATATTTTTATGACGTAAATGTAATAAAACTACAATTAATATAATTTTTCAAATATAAAAGATTCAAATTGCGTTTGAAGTGCCAGTAAACCAACAACTAAAGCAAAACTGGTGAAAATTAAATAAAAGTAACTGCATTTATAAACTACCGGTAAATTTCCGGAATAAAAATAAAAAAGCTTGCGAAAACAAAAATATTTTCTTTGTTAGAAAAAAAAATGCCGTATATTTAAAAATCACTTAGAGTCGTAAAATATAAAAATTGTTACACGGGTAACAAAAACACGGAGATAAAATATAATTAATAGCTGGAAATAAAAAAGTGAATGTTAAAAAAAAAATTACGTTATATATAATTTCGGGATGGAGAGAAAGTCCAGCGAACACAACGGAAGTGTTAGAGGTAGCCAACAAGTTGCTGGTGTCGAATCGATAGAGGCTGGGTGAGCCTGGGGGTAGGTTGTAGGCAGGTGAGAAGGTCGTACCTCCCGGTTTTACCCTCACTATCACGCCACCATGACCATCATACCCAATGCCCGTATATACACAACGATTCACTAGAAATTCACTGTAGACCACTACCAACCTACTTCCCACTGAATACACTAAACTTTTAACTATAAGTACGTACTACATTTACCTTTTGTTTAAAAACAAACCACAACTCAACGTTCAAATTCGGTACAAATAATCACTTTAAATCTCAAAAGCTCAAAATTGTAAAAGCTTCGGCCTCAAACCCCAGAACATAAATATACAAACAAAATTATAAACGAGCTTGCAAGCACGTAGAAATGCATTCGATCGTGAAAGCTCGATGTGGAATCGCAGTATGAGAGGTCAGAGAGCCAGAAAAGATGAGAGCTTGCGAAAAAGAATAATAACAAAGTCGAAAGCTCGCTGCAAGATTAAAAATATCAGTTAAATTCGACTAAAAATATAAAAATGGAAAATCACTTTGAGATTGCAAGCTTGGCGTAATAATTCTGGTGATCGTGAAAGCTCGGTGGTGAATTGAAGGGTGGGGCATCGGAGAGTCCGAAAATCATAGAGCTTGCGAGGAAACATGGTGGCAAGCTTTGAAGCTTGCATCAAGTTTAAAAGCTCCGATTAGGTTTAACTGAAAATGAAAAAACAGAAAAATAAATATATGAAGTTTGAAAGCTCAATCTTAAGAAGCTTGCGGTAGTAAAACCTTGGCATGGAAGCGTGAGTGCAGATGGTAGAGAATCAAAAAAGTTAAGATTTTACGAAGAAACGATAAGAAGATCGAAAGCTTGCAATAAGTTTTGTAAAATAAAGTTGATAGAAAATAAGGAAACAAAAATTTGAAATTTACTAATATTTAAGCTTACGAGGGAGCTTTTAGTCAGGAAAGCTTGACATGAAATCGTAAGTACGGTACAAGAGTTCAAATACCTAGAAGCATCTGAGATAAAACATCAAATAGCCTAAAAGCTTGAGCTACAGAAAAAGCAGTTGCTCTATTTTTATATTATTACTCAGGTAGAACCGCACTAATTTACCTGACCCTCCTGAGCATTCCCGAGTTTTCTCAGTTGGGTATTTTTTTACCTTCAGTTCTTTAAATCCTTAGACATATTCTGAGCACGTATGGAGCTTTCATAATTAAGTTTCTTCAAAAGCTTTCGCTGTAAGTGCGAACAATTAATTGTGTCAATTAAAATATGAAGACCTTTTTGAAACGCCTTTAACGGAGAGAGCTCAGCTTGAAAGCTCGTGGCTGGTCTTATAGTTCGAAGACAGTAGAATCCGAATACCTGAGAGCTTTTAAATAATTGAGTGCATCAAGTAAAAGCTTGTGGGTAACTTTTTTTTTACAAAATTGCCGCAATATAAATTTCTGAACATCGAGCTTTTATGCTGTAAAACTTGAACTAAGTTCAGAGCTTACTAGTTTGGAAAATGCTCTGGAGTTGTAAGCTCAGAGCTTTTATTGAAGTTCTGGTCACGTAGGCACAGAATATCTAAGAGCCTTTGACATTTTTCTTAAACTGAGTGAAAGCTTGCGGATCAAAAATAATTTTTTGTGAAAATTAAACTTGCAAATTTTAGTTGCAGTCAAATGGATCATTTAAAATTACAGCGATCGCAACTTGCAAGCTCGGTTGGGTGTTCAAAAGCTTGAAAGCTCGGGACTTAATCTGAACTTCAATGTCTGTGTATTCAAAAAATGCGCGAGCTTTCGAGAAAAAATAGTAAATTGATTGGAAGCTTGCGAGGATAAAATTATATTAAAAATTATTGAGAAAAAAAATTACTAACTATTTTTTTACGTTGAAAGTTTTGTACTTTAGCTCGACAGTAGTTGAAATTGCATCAACTTCGAGTTGTTTGAGTAGAGTAGGTTTGCTACAAACTCAAGTATTTACTGTAAAGAAGAAAAGACATTGAAGATGGTAGAAAATAGTCCGAACTTACAACATACACACAACTACATAATCAACCTCAACCCTCAGATAAGAGGATTGAGATAAATAGAAAGTTGAGGAAACAATTTTCGTCGTCACAGTAATTTCTGTTTTTTTCAATTATTTTTTTTTTAATTAAATGATTTTTCTCACTTCGCATTACAGGTATCAAATATAAATCCTCAAGGATTGTGGAAATATTCTATAATTTATTTTATATTTTTCATCAATAATGTTTAGTTGAAGCTGCAGATATTTTTAGAAGTTCAAGTTTTTATATAGTTTCTTTTTTAAGTCAATTAAAGAGTTTTTTTGCAGCGAATGTATTTTATTCTTATGTCAGTAGCGCTGTAGGTGTAATTGAATTGGTTGAAGCTTAATTGGGACGTGGTATCATACATCTATATATCAATATACATTTATATATGTATATATATATATATATATATATACATATATTTGAATAGAAAATTGAATGTCCTTTGAAATGAGTACCCACATGCCACTTTTATTTTTAATATGTCATAAAAAAATTTATATATAAATATGTATATATGACAAATAAATATGGCTGGTGGGTACTCATTTTAAACGGCAATTTATTTTCTTCTGTGCATTCATAAATAAAAATATGTAAATATATATGTATATATATATATATATATATATATATATATATATATATATTTATTGACGTCTAGGTAATTGTTGCAAGACACCCAGGTTAAGTTTTTATTGATTTTACGATTATGTTTATAAGGTCGGAGCTTCAATCAATAAACAGACATGACAAGTTGGAGACAGGACAGGAATAGTAATAAATATATAATTTAATTTACTTAATTATTCAATACACAAATAGTGTTGTCTATTATTATGATAATAATAACGATAACTATAATAACAATAATGACAAAAAAAGTTTCAAGGGCGACGCTGATGGCTGGTATATTAAGAGACTAGAAATTAGTGCTTAGAATAATGAAGCATGTAGTAGGGGAAATCGTTAAAGAATTCAGAGAATTTTCATTAAGAAATTTATAGAAGCTAATGGTCTGTACAATATTAGAGTGGGGTAGATACTATTTTTTGTCGATGTAGATGTATAGTTCAGATTATTTTTAGTTGATAGTGAAAGCATTTCTCGTAAAAAAAAATATTCAACGATCTTTCTCTGGCTACAGCTTACAATTTTAAATGTACACACACGCGTACAAATATTGTGGTATGTGATAACATTTACGGTTACCCAATGTAATCTATTATTGCAACGCTCCGATGAATTTGAATGTCTAACTCAATATTCAAGCTCGGAGCCTTTATGTTCAGAAATAAAAATAAAAAAAAGTAAACTTTTTTCGACTGCAAGCTTGCGGGCTAGAAAGCTCATTAGCATGAAAGCTCGATCATTAACGTGAAGCTCTTGGTCTGGGGAATTCGAAAATATGCGAGCTTACAGGGAAAATTTATAATTAACTTGAAAGCTTGCAACCTTCATCATTTACATGGATAATTACTGGATATGATAGTGGAGAGATATCAGTTTAGATACTGCAGTTGGCCGGTTGACGCAATCAATATTAGTTAACATGGTTAAAAGTGACTGCTAAAAGCACAAAAGCTCTAGAATTTAAATTTCCGGATAGTTATGTTTAAAACGAGTTATTTATTTAGATTATCGGATAATAATTGAATGATTGGAGGTCAGGCGGCTTATGCAGATGACAACTGGGAGCCCGTGAGCCTGAAGCTTGCAAGCTCATTTTCCAAAGTATAAGCAGTGTATTTCTTGCACAGTTTTTGAAGCTGTGTAAAAAATATCTTGAACTGTAAGCTTATTGCCCGAAAGCTTGTCAAGATAAAAGCTCAGGGTAAAATCTTTAGTCTAAGGTCTCTCGAATTCAAAAATTCATGAGCTTGCATATAAAGTAATGATCTAAAGTTTACAAATTGACAAAAAAATAAACCAATTTGTTATCGATCCTTGGAAGTTCTAAATGAGACGTGTCTACATCTGAGTGTTTGAGCTTTTGACGATAAAGATCGGGGTTAACCCATCTGTCTCTGAAAGCTTGAGTTTGGAAACTGACTTCACTTTTTGTCAAAAATCGTTGTAACACTTTTAAATTTTGCAAATTCACTCACAGTCTTCGGGCTGCAAGCTCACATTAAAAAGCTCATGATCTTAAAAGCTCGCAGTGTTATCAATAGATGAGAGTCCGAGGAATGCGAAAATAACAGAGCTTGCAAGAAAAACTAATATTGAACCTGAAAGCTTGCAAGCTAAATGTCATTGAACTTAAATAATAATATTAACAGTTGAGTGAAATGAATGTAAGTGTGTATATGACATTTAAAACAAATCAATACGATTTGTTGTGATAATGATGCATTGCCAGTGAATTGAATAGTCGGCTGTAATGACAGGTTGTGATAAACGATAGACACATTCTGGTATAATGATTATAATCATAAGCTAGATAACGATGACAATACGTAACGAGCATTATTGTTCAAGAGTGGTGTGCTGTTGCTGTTACTGTTGCATCTTGTTGGTTAGTGGGTACAGCATAAGCACTAGGGCTGTAAGCTTTAGGCTCCAGACTGTAGACTGCAGCTGATGTTGACGTTACTGATGATCGTGATATGTTACTGAAGTACTGAACATTAATTTCAATTTGCCGTAGCTTCTAGGTTTCTGTCGGGTTGTCTCGGGTTGTCTAGAGGCTAGATATATATTATAGTCCCGAGTACTCAGTGTATACCGGCGGTGAGGATAGTTTGGTGGTTTAGTATATGGTGAGGAAACAAGATCTCACAGGCTTTGAGGAGGATTAATTGATTGAGTGGTGAGCCAAGCTATTGGGCTAAAGGAGTTTATGGATTCGGGGATTTTCTAATTTACGTTACGGTTTGTTATAATAGTTTAACTACTCCAAGATTCTATGGAGACCAATTAATTTGATTTTTTTGCGGGATAAACAATTTCAATTTTTTTTTTGAGAATTTTAAATTTGCTATTCTCAGAAACTAATGGACCGATTTTAGCCAATTTTTTTTTCAATCGATACGCTTTGATCCAACTTAAAATATAAAAAATACTCCAAGTAAATAATGTCATTAGTTTTCGAATAAAAGCTAAAAAAGTATTTTTTGAAAAGTTACATTTATGTCATTTTTGAAATAAATTGAAAATTAAGTAAAAAAAAAATTGTTATAAATTATTTGGAGTTCTAGGTTTCTTAATTGGAACGAGACGTATCGATGGAAAAAAAATTTTGGTCAAATCGATTGACTATTAGCGAAATTAAGAAAAATTCAGTTGTTAGCAACAGAAAATTTAAACGAGGAAACTAGTAGACCAATTTCGATAATTTTTTTTTCAATTGACATGTCGTGACCCAACTAGGCTTTCTATAAATATTTTGATCAAATATTGTCTCAAATTTTTGAATAATCGCCAGAAATATAAATTTTCAAAAGTTACATTTACGTAATTTTTTATTTCTACTGAAAATATTTCATGAGAATTTGTTATTTCTGTCTCGTCCAGTGACAAAGAGAAATACTCTTAGATAGTAAGGAAATTGTGAAAACAAAGAGAGTCTTGAATATTGTGAATACAAATGCACGAGTTGACATTTCTTGTACCTAATATATGTCACAAGCATCTTTCCGCTAGCCAACTAAAAAGAGTGCACGTAAAGTACTTTCAGGTGGTGAAAGAGCATCCTCATTTTCCTAGATACTTTTATTTTCTTATCGATTGAACACGAGTCCGTACATTTCTTTACATCTTTTTCAACCATTTCCTTAAGGGGCTTCTACTTCGATTTTCTATTACACAGACATTTACTCGCTCGAATATATATACCGTCACACACACTCACGCACACGCACACATATATAAATAAGTTGAGAATTGAATTTTCTTTGAAATGAATACCCACATGATATGTTTATTTTTAATAATTTATAAGACATATTCATATTTTATATATATCAAAATATATGTATATAAAAGAATTGAAAATAAATATGGCATGTGGGTATTCATTTAAAGAAGCATTTCATTTTCTATCATGTTATATATATATATATATATATATATATATATATATAATTCTCAAAAAAAATTTTTTGATCATCTCTAATAGAAATTCATTTTTTCCATGCAATAGAATAATATTTGTTACAAAAATTATATTTACATTGAAGACAGAAATATAAGAAAATTTTCCAGAAAAAAAAACGTCGATCTCATGGTAAATTTCCTGAGAAATGGAATTTTAGAAAAATTACATTTATGTCATTTTTTTTTTATTTTCCGTATTTTGCATAAAAAAAATATAGTAGTAATTATTGTAATTTATTCTGTTACAGGAACTTATTTTATACTCTACGATTTTATCGATTACTTCGAAAAAGACCAGCCGAGTTTCCTGCAACGAGAAAAATTTTTGAGTATCATAAACACCATTTTCAAAAACATGACTGACGTCGAAAGAGAAGCAATTGCATTTCAAGTGAGTAATTTTTTTTTTTTTTTTTTTTTCATATTTCTTTAATTAAAAAAATTGAATTTCATATGTTACATAAATGTAACAGTCATATTTTTGGTCACAGCCACCAGGGAAAATTTTTGTTTTACAAACCGATTTTTGGAGGCTACACTATTTCTCATTCCGCGTAAAATGACCTATGACAATATTTTTTTTTCAAAATTAAGGATGTGAGAAAAAAATTTCAAATTTTTTTTTATAATAATTTTTTTGAATTTTTAAATGAAAATTATAAAGTTCAATGAGCATGAGAGAAAATAATAACAATAAATAAAAAATATTTTTATTTTCGTAGTTACCGAATATTTACTGGCGTATTTTTACGAGCATGTTTGAACAATATGTTCATTGTTCGCGAATAAAGCTAAAAATAAAAAGTTGTTGCGTCCAATTTCTTTCTCGAAGCCGCGCACAAAACTCATGTACAAACTTTCGTAAAATTAAAAAAAAGACAAAAAAAAAAGAGTAGAATAACAAAGAAAGAAAAGAATAAACGTGCAGAAAAAAAGCGGAACGCAAACAATGAGCGGAAGCTCAACGAAAGTGACTAGACGGCCATCGTTATCTTTTTTTTTTATTATTGACTTTTTGTTTGTTATTGTTTTAACGTCTATTTATTAGCGAATTTCCTTTGCTGATGGTGTCATATTTTAACGTACGATTTTAATCGACTTTTACATTTTTCGAAAAAAAACAATTTTTTTTAACAAAAGGATGTTTTTTAGCAGAAAAATTTTTTTTGCTTAGTTATGACTAAGTACAGAGTTCAAGAAGTGTTTTGAGAAAAAAAATAATTAATTTAATTTAAAAATTAGAGAAAATTCAATTTTTGATGATTTTAGCTGACATAAATGTAACAGTTGAAAAATATCTAGTTCGGGTATTTCTGAAGGTATTTAAAAAATAAAAAATGATGGAATAGGTACTAAGGGGCCTGTAAATTGATGATTGATGACAAAAATTGATGATTATTAATAATCAGTCCAAAAAAATTACAAAAATATTTGAAACCTTTTGAATTTTTTCGTTTTCCCGCGATTTAGATTCAAATTTCGAGAGCTTGGTTCCATCAAATCTCAAGTAATCGTAGGTCATTTTGTACAGAATTTGATAGAGTTTAAGATAAAAATATGAGTTTTATAAAAAAAAATTTTGCGGAGCTCAAAATGAGTAAAAAAAGTGAAAATTTGGAGTAGGAGTCATTTTTTTTTGAGAGTTCGGAAGGGGGGCTGTAAAAATTTTGGTTAGGTAATGAGTGTTAATTACGGCTTTTGATGGTAGAATTTAATCATGTAAGTAACCGGCCTGTGGACATTGTTCATTTGCTATGGCGGAATTTGAATGACAAGCTTTGCTAAGAATGCTCAGTTTCCCTTTGTCCTTTGTAATTGTACTGACATTACTCTCCCGTACTAGCTTACGTCTCGTGTGTTCTTAAGTCTAGACACATTTCACAAATTACTTATTGTACTTTACATGATTTAACATTAATTAACTCCATAAAAAAAAAAGTTTTTACTAAAATTCTATTTTATCTCTTTGTATCAAGATTGCGGCTCAAGTTGTGCATTTACAACAAAGATGCTCTGATTAATTTTTGTAGCAAATTTGATTTCCTACAAAAAAGCTCCTAAGTAACTTTGACGTAACTCTCATACTTGAAGAGTAATTTCCAAAATATTGAAAAACTTAAATTTCAAATTTCGCTCATTAATATTTCAAACCAACATATCTTATAATATATCAAAAATATGACAATAACATATCAATACTTTTTTATTGCAAATTTAATTCTCTACAAAAAAGGTATCTATAAATTTTTGTCTAACTCTCATATTTACAGAGTTATCCTCAAATGAAATATAAAAATATTCTAATTGGTTCGTTTAATTTTTTTTTTTCATAAAAAAAAAAAAAGCCAATGAATAAAATTGAAAAGAGATTGCAAGTGTTGTTAGTGTGAATTTAATAGTTTAAATGAATTTGAATCGATTGAAATGGGCGTTGGTGAATGTGAGAAAGTAAAGAGAAAGAAGGTTGGGGTGCCCGCGAGTGGTGGGCGAGGGGGAAGAGAAAACGGAAATAGAAGTACTAACTTATTTCATTATCCTAGAGGGCATTTCAACTTTTATATATATATGTATAGATATATATGAAACATAAAATTGGTGGTAGTAATCAAGTGCAGCTTGTGTGCAAATAATTCCTACTTCAAAATTGACTATTGACTATTTTATTATTTCTGTCTATCAATTATCGCTTTTTTTTTCGAAACAATTGCTCGAGTATTAACTGATTGTCTATTGTTACAGTTAAAAAAGTTTCATTGCTAATTTTGAGTCTACTGTTAAATTTATTGCTGTTATTTTTAAATTATCTTCGTTACATTTACGTCGCTGACATAAATGTCACTAAGAAAAACCGTCGATATCTAAGCGACTAATTGACGTGGGATAAAAAAAAAAAATTCGGGTGAAAGCTTAATGTGTGTAGACAAAAGCTGAGTAGTGACCTAGAGTAAAAAAAATTTTTTTAACCAAAATTTTTTAAACTTTTAAAAATAAAAATGTGGCGGGAAAAAATTTTTTTTTGAATTCAAATTTTCCCGGGCTGATAACTTTTGAACGAGTGGTTTTAGGGAAATTTACTAAGAGACAAAAATTGTAGGTCGGAAAATTTCGATTCGATATATGTATATGATGTATGATTACTGTATATATTTAGTGAGATATTTTAAATACAAACTAAAGAGCTTGGAATTGTTCGCTGTTGCGTTTACTCGCTACAAAATATAATAAATTGCGAATCAATTAAAATCTGTTTGCATTGTATTAATTAAATTTACCTGAGTACTCTCAATACCAATGACGTCACGTACACAACAAATATTTATGTTTACACTGTATTGCTACCAGAGGCCACTGTAATTTAATTCTGTGTTTACAATCAAGGGCATCTGATTTCACACACGCAATATAGATTTATAATTATATATTTCATTAATTTTTAAATTACGATCTCTTACTTTTAATTTAATCAACACACATTTTTTTTCATTTAACTCGGATATTTTTTCAGTCACTATTTTTTTTGTTTAACCTATTTAATGAAGTTTAAATACATTAGCCAAGTTGACTAAAGTCTATAGTACTCTGCTGTAATTAGCGTAACGAAAAAAAAATAATTGTGGAAAATTTATTTTTGTTAGAGTATGGGTCGAAATGAATATCGAGACATTCGAGGATAAAAATAATAATAAAGAAGATGTAAGTGAAGATATTGGGGGTGCGAGTCGGGGGAGGGGGGGGGAGTGGAAAGAAAAGACATGAGGATATTGGACGTCAAACATGTAGAATAGTTTTATGAAATTCCTTTTACTTTTTTATGCAGATCCAAAATTTATATATATATATATATATATATGCGTGTAGGGAATTGAATGCTCTTTCAAACGAGTACCCACATGCCATATTTATTATTAATATTTCACATAAGATATATAAAGATCGAAATATATGAAAATATATGTATAAAAGAAGTCAAAATTGAATATAGCATGTGGGTATTCATTTCAAAGGGCATTCAATTTCTTATCATTTTATATATGTATATATATATATATATATATATATATATATATATATATATATGTATGTATGTATGTATGTATGTATGTATGTATGTATGTATGTATGTATCTGGAGGATTGGATGCCCTTTAAAATAAGTACCCACATGTCATATTTATTATGAATATTTTATAAGCGATATTTATATATATTTGAATACATCAAAATATATATATGAGAGGAATTAAAATTAAATATAGCATGTGGGTATTCATTTTAAAGGGCATTCAATTCCCTACACAGAAATATATATCATACATCATATGTGTATGTAGTTTTATTTGAGTATCGAGTGACGTCTTTTAAAAAAAAATAAAAATGTATTTTTAAATTTATGATAAAATATTTGATTTATGTTAAGAGATAGAAATCATTTGTATAGAGATTCATACTTTCGATGTAAATTTATCCCTGCATTTTTATTATATCTGTGATAGTTTTTTTTATCGTCGATTCAAAGATAGAAGACAAAAAAAAATTGCGGATGTAGTTAGCGGCAATTTAAATGTTCTAAGACGATTAATTAGAGACAATTGTTATTATCTGTTTCAGTACACCGATTGGGAACGGCCTAAAGATGGTTACAGATATCAGAAAGCGATTGCCGATATTGTAGGCGATTATTTTTTTATATGTCCGTCCACACTGTTCGCTCAATTGTTTGCTGAACGTGGTATGAAGGTCTACTATTATTTCTTTACACAAGTAAGTACTTTTTTCCATTACCAAAAAAAAAAAAATTAACAATACCAATACTATAAATCGAACTCCAATATCGTGTGCCATCGATTTTCAAAAATCGACTATTTTTCAATCTTTGAATTCAAATTACATCCAAACCATTAGAAATACGAAACAAATAAATAAAAACTTTTTTATAGCGAATTAAATTTCCTATAAAAAAAGTTCTGATAGTTTTTTGCCTAACTCTGATAGTTTACGAGAAATTTTTATTTGAATTCTAAATGTGTTCAAAAAAAAAAAAAAAAATAGTTTTTATGAAGCGCGACAGCTTCCGTACAACTTTTTTATCTCTATTATCACACTATTACTATCACTATTATTTTTATATTATCTATTTTTATTCTATCTCACGGCTACCTTTCAAACGCTTACTTTTTTATAAAAGTTTACACTACGCGCGCTTGCGCTTATTCTGTAAACATCAACATTTATATACACATATATATATATATATATAGTCTATTAACTCTATTTACTCTATTTACTCTAGAGGAATCTTGTTACGTACGCAAATAAAACAGTTCAACTTTTATGAAAATTTTTAAGAAATTTTTTTTTTTTTGAAAATTAAAAAAAAAATTACTCTAGTGATTAAATCACTGATTCTTTACCGAGTAATTAATTCAACTGTAACAAGAGAAAAATACATGACTAATTTATAAAATCCTCTGAAGTTTTCCTTTGATATAAAAAAAAAAAAAAAAAAAAATGAAGTAAAGTAAATTAATTATTAAACAAGAGATAAAGCTGAAGCTTACTGGGTCATTATTATTTTTATTCAGATGTACGTAAATGAAAGAAATTTTTTATTAAGATACTAGTTTCGTGGAAAATTAAATAAAATTAACAAATGTACATTTATTACTATCACATTTTAATAATTCATTTTTTTGATTATCAATTGCTAGTAAATTTTTCTTTTAATTCTCATTAATAGCTAAAATTCTTAATTTCCGAAAATAATTTTTTTCTAATTTATTTCTTTAATATTGTTTTTGAAATATACTAAAAATTTAACAAAGTCAATTTTTTTTTTCATTACTATCCGCCCCTACTTTACTTACCATAGCAACGCTCCCCACTACCTTTAGTCACCATAGCAACGCTCCCTACTACCATTACTTACCATAGCAACGCTCTCCACTACCTTTAGTCACCATAGCAACGCTCCCCACTACCTTTAATCACCATAGCAACGCTCCCCACTACCTATAGTCACCATAGCAACGCTCCCTACTATCGTTAATTACCATAGCAACGCTCCCCACTACCGTTAATTACCATAGCAACGCTCCCCACTACCTTTAGTCACCATAGCAACGCTCCCCACTACCTTTAGTCACCATAGCAACGCTCCCCACTACCTTTAATCACCATAGCAACGCTCCCCACTACCTTTAGTCACCATAGCAACGCTCCCCACTACCTTTAGTCACCATAGCAACGCTCCCCACTACCTTTGATCACCATAGCAACGCTCCCCACTACCTTTAGTCACCATAGCAACGCTCCCCACTACCTTTGATCACCATAGCAACGCTCCCCACTACCATTAGTTACCATAGCAACGCTCCGCACTACCATTTCTTACCATAGTAACGCTCCCCACTACTTTTAGTCACCATAGCAACGCTCCCCACTGGTTAATTTTTATAGCCACGGCCCCCACTACCATTAGTTACCATAGCAACGCTCCCTACTATCGTCAGTAGTCATAGCAACGACCCCGCTTTTACTCTACCCCCACTCCGACTACCATAGCAACTATACCCCATAAAAAAAATGTTTTCTTTAATTTTTTTTAATTTTTTCATCTTACAAAAAATTTTTTATTCTCCCACCCATACTCCCCACTACTCTACTTATCATAGTGATATCCCACTTCATTTTTACTCCCGCTAGGTCTACTGTAGTAACTGTTTTCCACAAAAAAAAAATATAAAAATTTTTAGTTCTAATTTTTTTTTTTCTATAAAGTAAATGAGTAATTAACAAACTAGATAATTTATCAAGTGCACGAGAAAATTTAAAAGGTTTTAAAATTATGACGATGATGAGGTTGCTTTGCGGTAAAATGTAACATATATCTATGTATGATGAGGTAAAGTAATAGATGGTTAAAGTATAAAATGAAGGATAGAGATGGAAGTAAAGACAAAGAGGGAAAATGTCATTACTCATAAATGTCAAGTTAAATCTTGTAAGACCGCGACCAAATCGCGGATTTTCTTACTGGCTTTCAGTCCTTCTTTGTGTTAAAGCTTTTGCTGTCGAGTTATCTTGTCTTTAAATTTATCATCCACGGCAGACACTTTCAACCGATTCATTTAAGTAATGTTATTATTTTATCTATTATTTTACTCATCTAATTTTTGCTGTTTATTTCGAACATTTATTTTAATTATTGCGTTACAAGATTTCATTCAATTATTCTGAGTAATTGTTCACAAGATTTATGGAGGTTATTATACACCATTTTGCTATAATTAAATGTTCTTAAACCTCTATCCATCAATTTACAAAAGTCTATATATATATATTCATGTATATATATTATTTATGAACACTAGAACCATGAGAAAGAAAGTCAGCTTGTAATTACTGTAGTTAATTACTAAACTATTAGACTTACGTGAAAATATACAGATATCTTTTTTGTAGAAAATTTAATTTACTAAAATAAAGTACTCATTACTTTTTTTCATAAATTTAATAGTTACCGAGTTATTATAATTATTAAATAATTTTTTAGAATTTTACGACAGAAAAAAATGATTTTTTCGGAATTTTGAATCGAAACTCGAAAAAAATTGAAAATTTTCTGAAGTGAAAAAAATACTGGTTCTGATGATTGAAAAATTTTTGGTAGCAGCTACCGATTATTTTGGTATCCGACATCGAAATAATCAGTAGCTGCTACCGATTAATTTTCAGTAACTGCTACTGATTATTTTGGTAGCTGCCACCGGTTATTTTGGTAGCTGCTACTAATTATTTCGGTAGCTGCCACTGATTATTTCGGTAGCTGCCACCGGTTATTTCGGTAGCTGTTACCGATTACTTCAGCAGCTGCTACCGATTATTTTGGTATTCGACAACGAAATAATCGGTAGCTGCTATCAATTAATTTTCAGTAACTGCCACCAATTATTTCGGTAGCTGCCACCGGTTATTTCGGTAGCTATTACCGATTACTTCGGTAGCTGCCACCAGTTATTTTGGTAGCTGCCACCGATTATTTCGGTAGCAGTCATGGATTATTTAAGTAGCTTCCACCGATTTTTTTTGGGTAGCTGCTACCGATCAATTTTCGGTAGCTGTTATCGATTATTTTTTTCCATGTACAATAATAATAACTTTAATTCTAGAAGTAATAATAAAATTCAACGGTAACTTTTTCTGTAGAAAGAAAAAATTTTTTTTTAATAAAAACTCAGTATCCAAAGGAATTTTAATAACATGAGTAAATATAATTATTATTTAAGTTTAACAAAACGCAAAGAAGCACAGAGGGTTTAAAAGAAAAATGAGTGACTGCGTAATATTAAATTCACCCGCTAAATGCAAAGGAATAACTTTTTATCCACATGAGATGAAATGAAAAAAGAAAATTGAAATTCTCTAAAAAAACTTTTTCGCGGTTTACTGAGATCCTAAAGCTATTGAAGTTATACATATATACTTCATATATATGTATATAAGGTATATGTCGCTGAAAGTTTTGAATGGATACCAAGATTTTGAGCCAACACTTGAATATTTTAAAGTTTTCATTTAAATACCGACTTTAATTGTCCATTTTAATTATTCTAGTTCTGGTTATATTTCCTTATATATGTATATATATATATGTATATATATATATATATATATATATATATATATATATATATATATATATTTAACACCTCATGGTATTTAAATGAACCACAGATACTTCAAAAATAATTAAATGATTAACTGCTAAAAATTTTTTCCCTAAAGATTTTTTTTTCATCCGTAAATTCTTATTCATTAAAAAGTTTTTTACTTGAAATTTAAATTACGCGGTATCTATCAGAACTATGTAAAAAGTCATAAATACTTATTTTGTGTGAAATTTAATTTACAACAAAATTGTTTCAGTACATTTTTTTCATATCTGCGATAGCTTTTACAGAATTTCAAGTTTTTTAATGAAAAATAATTTTTTTGTTCATATATTTATACTAATCAGTATAGAAAAGTATGAGAAATTTTTTTTTATATAAAATCTAATGGCTTGAGTAATTGCGCGTTTAATACCGAGTAAAATGACCTATTACAACCCCCATTTTTTCAAAAATTTCAGCAAAAAAGAATGATAAAAAAATAAGTTTTGAATTTTCCCGCCAAAAATTAAAATTTTGAATTTTGAATTTTCCCGCAAAAAAATTAAAATTTTTACTTTTTAAATTTCTTGCT
Source organism: Microplitis deprimator (assembly GCA_964016945.1). NCBI lineage: Eukaryota > Metazoa > Arthropoda > Insecta > Hymenoptera > Braconidae > Microplitis > Microplitis deprimator. The sequence continues at coordinate 1,275,450 of OZ024707.1, read as the reverse complement.
GAAAATTAAAATTTTTAATTCTTAATTTTCCCGCCAAAAATTTAAATTCTTAATTTTCCCGCAAAAATTTAAATTTTTAATTTTCCCGCCAAAAATTTAAATTTTCAAATGTCTAGCTTATCAATATTTTTCCCACCTCTTTTCTCACTTTTCTAGCCCGAAAAAAATTTATAGTGTTGATAAATGATCCGCGGACTTAATCCGCGGATCCGCGAGAAAAAAAAATTTTATTGTTATCATTATTTATTATATATTCATGAGTGTCTGAAGCTCTTATCTGAACGAAAGTAACACTTGTCGGCACCCTCTAAACAAGTGGAAAAAAAAAGAGAAATAGTTGAACGCATAAAATAGGCTATTATTAATAGTGAGACATAAAAAAGTATATAAAAGTGTAACTATGGGTAAGAAAATTTTCATATCATAACAGGGACATAATATACGACGTATTTAATGTGCACTGGTAGCACACGTGGGCTTATAAACAGTATAGTCGTAAATTACGCGGTATCTTGTTAGAGCGCGAGTGGTTTCGCTGACAAGAAATCCAGATATTTCTGCTGGAATTGTGTTTCTGGGCAATAACTTGCTATAAATTTAAGTCTTGCTGTGCCAGTGTGTCAGACGTTTGCTGGGTGCATATGTTATTTTACAAGGGGGAGGGAAAAATTTTCAGAGCGGAATATTTTAGTCGAGCAAAAAAACATCTGGAAAAGGTCGACCCCGTGGGCCAAACCTCAGATCTTCCTGCCGTGTAATTAATAAAATTGCTAGAATTAAAATAATTAAAATATGTATATAACTGCAATGGCATTTTCCGCGAGGGTATGTCGATGAAAATGATCAATATATATTTTATTGAATAGGAAATTCAAAGCCCTTTAAAACGAGTACCAACATGACATATTTATTTTTTATTAATATTTGAGGTAATCATATATTTTCATATATTTAAAATAAAATATATATACATTTTTCGGGTAATAAAAATAAGTATGCCATGTTGGTACTTATTTTAAAGGGCCTTAAATTTTCTCTTAAAATATATATATTATATATGTATATATATTTATATGTATGAAAAAATATTTAAAACAAAGTATATGATGTTGGTACTCATTTTGAAGGGCCTTAAATTTTCTCTTAAAATATATATATTATATGTGTATATATATATGTGTATGTATATATATGTATGAAAAAAATATTTAAAAGAAGTATATGATGTTGGTACTCATTTGAAAGCATATTAAATGTTCTACAGATATATGTATATATGTATATGTATACAAAAGGTGGTCATACCCATAATTACCCGTATCAGCAACAGTAACATTCTCAAAGTTAGATAATTACCTTTAAACCGAGTTTAGAATTTCCACCTTAGCCCGCCGAAGCCTTCAGGCCTTTACTCACTCACTACTTACTCTAATCTTATTCTCCCCCTTACCCTCCCCCATCTCACCTATTCACCCTATCCATAAACTTAATGGCACCCATTCACGCACTTATCGCTGCTCATTTAATTTAATTATCAAATCAAATCCATAAATAACTTTACAAATAAACAAATTTATTTTACGCGACCGCGTAAAATTCAAAATTATTTTAAATAAAAAAAAACTTTAATATTAAACCCACTGTTATCTTGATACTGGTACTTGAAATGTATAATCTGGACTTGAGTTATTTTATTTAGCTGTAGAAAATTCCAGAGCTTGGTTGCTTACGCGATCGCGGATCGCGGGACGCGGGGAAATTTCTCATGAAACACGAGACCGAATTCTGATAAAAATCTTAAGGACAAAGTTTGCCCTAAGGATTATTATTGTCTATTGGATTGGGGGAAAATTTATAACTGGATTTGTGTTGCCTAAGTTTTATTTTTTTTTTTTTTCTTATGTTCAGGGCCGCGGAAAAGGGAGTGAAGGGGGAAAGAAATTGGTGGTTTGTTAGTGAGTCGTTTTAATGGGGAATCGATCGACGGTATAATTTAGGGGAAAGAATTTTTTCTTCGGTTTAATTTGGGGTGGAGGTTCTTGGGTATTTAATCCCCAGTAAAATGATGTATAGTAATAATTATTTTTATGAACCGGAAGTCAAGAAAAATAAAATTTTCAAGGCGTAATTGGAGACTTAATTTTTTGAATTTTTGAATTTTTCGGATCGGAGGAGATTTTGGGGATGAAATAAATTTTTTATAAAAAAAAGTTTCAGACAAAAGTTGTAGAGAATTTAATGACGAGTAAATTCATGTATAATTATTATAATTTTTATGGACCGGAAGTGAAAAAAAATAAAATTTCCAGGGCGTAATTGGAGACTTAATTTTTTGAATTTTTGAATTTTTCGGATCGGAGGAGATTTTGGGGATGAAATAAATTTTTTATAAAAAAAAGTTTCAGACAAAAGTTGTAGAGAATTTAATGACGAGTAAATTCATGTATAATTATTATAATTTTTATGGACCGGAAGTGAAGAAAAATAAAATTTCCAGGGCGTAATTGGAGACTTAATTTTTTGAATTTTTGAATTTTTCGGATCGGAGGAGATTTTGGGGATGAAATAAATTTTTTATAAAAAAAAGTTTCAGACAAAAGTTGTAGAGAATTTAATGACGAGTAAATTCATGTATAATTATTATAATTTTTATGTACCGGAAGTGAAGAAAAATAAAATTTCCAGGGCGTAATTGGAGACTTAATTTTTTTAATTTTTGAATTTTTCGGATCGGAGGAGATTTTGGGGATGAAATAAATTTTTTAGAAAAAAAAGTTTCAGACAAGAGTTGTAGAGAATTTAATAACGAGTAGAATGACGTATAATTATAATAGATATGCAGAAACGGAAAGAGAGAAAAGAAGAGATTTCTATAACAATAAATAAGTAAATTATATATTTTAATTAGTTAATTAAAGTTTCGTTTATAATTCTAATGAAATATTTAATTACCTCCTGAAAGCTTGATAAAATAATGAAATTCTCGTAATCAAGCGGTCAAATAAAAGCATCCATTTAAAGTTTGTGGCTTTGTGCCCGTATATGAATTTTAACTTCAATACTTTCTACCCTCTTCCACACTTCCGACCACCCACATTCATACATACACATATATTTATATATACTTATCATTGTTTGGTATCATGAGTATGTACGTTCATTACAGAACAATAGAAAAATATTCAAATAATTTTAAAAAAAATATATTGCGGTCAACTTTTTTTTTCTCAATTATTATTATTATTAATTTCAGTATAATAGATCGAAGAAAGGTCAGATATATCTATATATATGAGAATTTTTATCAAGATGAGAATAATTTTTTATTTCAATCTATTTTTTTTTTTTTTTTTACTTAAATGTTCAAAGAAAATTATTTTTCATAATTCAATTATTTATAAAGAAATATTTTCAATTTATATAATACATATATATATATATATATATATATATATATATATATATTTATATGTTTGTTTAGATACTCAAGAGAGAAGGATTGATCCTTCTTTAAGGTGAATTCTTGAATGTTATTCCATGTCTCGCTTTTATCTTTTCAACCCGGTAGTGATAAAAAAAATATATAAAATAAAATAGAAATATTGGCTTCTTCAGAAATGTGCACTAAAAATAAAAATAAATTAAATGAGATAAAAAAACAAAATAAAAAAAAAAATATATATATATATATATATGTATTTTTTATTATATAAATAAATGAGGATTCAAATTCTCTTTAAAATGAGTACCCACACGATGTATATATTTTTGATAATTTTTTATTCATATATATGTCATAATCAATATATATGTATCAAATAAATATATAAAAATAAGTATGTCATGTTGGTACTTATTTTAGAGCTTATTAAATTTCCTACACTTTCATATATAAATATATGTATATATAGTTATATATACATGCATATATATTTTTTAAATTTTTATAAAGATTTTAAAAGAAAAATTTTATTTCATATTACAGAGATCAAGCACGAATTTGTGGGGTAAATGGATGGGTGTAGTACACGGTGATGAAGTTGAATATGTATTTGGACATCCATTAAATACGTCACTAAAATATACCGACAAAGAACGCGAGTTGTCAATGAAAATAATTTCAGCATTTTCAAATTTCGCTTTCACTGGGTAAGTTATTTATATATATTACGATATTACACCCAAACTATCACACTTACACCAAAAACATCTCAGTAATTTTCTATAGAAAATTAAATTTTCTACAAAAAAGGTATCTATAAATTTTTTCCTAAACTCAGTCGTTAAGTCAGAAAATTGAAGTTTTCAAATTTCAAATTCAAAATCCTGAATTTCGCAAAATCAAATTAATTATTAATCTTTTTATTCAAATATCTACTGAACTATCAAAGATATCGAAAATATATATGAGTACAAATTTGTAGATAATTTTGTGGTCTACAAAAAAGGTATCAATAAATTTTTTCGTAAAAGTGATATTCATAAAGTTACATTAATTTTGAGTAGCAAAAATAATATTTACTTTTTATGATATAAAAAAAAAAAAAAAAAAAATATTAAAGTCTTTAAAGAGATATAACCAGGTAGAAAAAAAATATGTGAAGTATAGTGTTATAGGGGATATAAGATGAACCGTAGACACGTTATTTTAAAGATAAAAAACCAACCCTCGACTCGAGTCTTAACAGTTTATATTTACCTAGTATCTTTACTAGGGTTCACGTTCTTCTTTTATTACATTCGTATATTTTTTTTCGATATATAATGTATATAAAAATTTTATATAAATAAATAATATATATATTTTTACAAAAAAAAAATTACTTACAAGAAATTTTAAAAATATTGAATTTTTTATTTTAGTCAATTTTGTCATCAAAAAATTTTATTTTTGTAAAGAAAAAATGAGAAAAGAAAAATACAACTAAACAAATGATTCTTTTTCCGCACGTAAAATCAATAAAAAGTACTAAAAGACACCTGAGTTAATACTACGTGACTCTGAGGTGATGTCTTACTAGAACGTGTACTCTGTCAAGAGACAAGTGTACCAATTGCACGTTTTTTTCCAATCGTTAGAATAAAAAATATTTATATCAACGAATTTGCAAGAAAAAGCTAAAGAAAAAAAAAACAGGATCGGTGTTTGTGGAAAAATTTTTTTTTTCTAAAGACAGTAAAAATTTTTTGTTTCATTTCCGGTCGCAATTAGTACTGTGACCTAGAGCTTGAAATCCTGATTAAAACGAGTACCCACACGTCATTTAAATAAATAGATCTTAGGCATAAAAAGTTGATTAATAATTTATTAATCAATTAATCAATTAATGACCAATACATAACATAGTCAAGTGGGTAGTCATATAACTCGCAATTTACTCCTCTACACGAATATCTTACTCTTTATTAAAAAAAAAATTACTTGTAAAATAATTACTGCATATAATTAATTAATTATTTTCATAAAAAAAATTTTGCTCAAATTTTTTTCTAATGACTAGTGCGACCTAGATCATTTTATCCTGAATAAGATGAGTACCCACACTACACTAGAATGAATACTTCTTAAGTAAGTAAAGCCCATTAATAATATATTAATCAATTAATCAATTAATGACCATTCCGAAACATAGGCATGTGGGTACTCATTAAACTCGTCTCCTCGCTTACAAGTAAAAGGTTCCACTAATTTTTCTCACAAAAATTACTGTCTACCTTTCTAATAAAAAAACGATACTTTTAATTAAAATATCTCGACAGGGTCCACTGCCTAGTAAATTCATAAATTATTAATTTAATTTGAAACATTATCAGTCTTTTATTGCAATATTTAATATCAAAACTACATAATTAAATAAAAAAGCTTAATATATTAATATTACTTTATTGTTTAATTACGGCTTGTCTTTCGCACCTTGCAAATGTATGAAATATATTTGGACAAGTGCCTGCTAATAAAATATATAAGCCAGCGTAAAAATTCCGTGATAATTAGTCGTTAATTTAACTAGACATTAAACTAAAAAATGTTTCGTGTCTTAATTATTTATGTACTTATCTCAAGTGCTTCTGCTATAAAACTTCAACCTGGACCATGTCCTATTGTCACTGCACCTCCAGTTGATTTATGCAAAGCAAGTATTCTATAATTCTTAAATATCTAAAATATAGTATCTTATATATTTATATCTTCAGGCGTCCGGAGATTGGTTTGAAATTTTACGCAGTTCTAATATTTATCAAAATTTGGACAAATGTAATAAAATTTACATGCATGAACCCGTAAACGGTGTAACTAAAGCTGTTTACACCACTAACTCAAAATTGTAATTGAAAAATTTAAATTCACTTTTATTATTTTCAAAATTTAAAATGCATCATTCTCATAGTTTTTATCTTTTTCTGAACTTCAACTGCCGATAGCTTCTAAACTATCAGAGTTACAGTGATTAAGCTTAAGACTTTTTTTGTAGGAAATTAAATTTTCTACAAAAAAGGATTCTTATAAAATTTCCATAAAACCATTAGTTTATAAGTTATGTTCATTTGAAGTTTGAATTTAAAAAAAAATGACTGATTAATTGACAATTAATAACTTGAAATATTTATCAGAGTAAACGCGACGCTAACGATGGTCACTGAAAGCTTTGTAAGCGACGAGGGTACAGGAATTTACTTTAATTTACCTGTTGTGGGAAAAATATTCAACAAATTTCCGATTCTTGAAATTGATTATGATAATTATTGCGTTGTATATAATTGTGTTAATGTTGGGAAAAAACAGTAAGTTATCGGATAATAAATATTTTTAATTAGTATAAAATGGAATAAATTATTTACTTTCAAATTTTAGTATCGAAAGATCTTGGTCGTTTAGTCGGCGGCCAAAACCCCCAGCAAATTTGAAGGAATCGACTAAATGTGCGTTTGAGAAATACGGACTGAAGATGCCGAAAATGGCCAAGGTTGATAACGATTGTTGTTGTTTTTAAATCAATGATTTGTATATATATTTTTTCAATTTTTTAGTTAATTATGTATTTTTAATTAATAAAGAATATTTGAAAAAAAAAAAAAAAAATTACAAAATCTATTAAGCCGCAAAAATATTTATATACTGGATACAGTTTACTAATTAATCTAAAATTAATATTTTTTTGTAATTAATAGTGTGGGAAATTTTTTATTAATACATGAGTAAGATATTTGTATAGAGGGTAAAATGGCGAGTAAAATGAATACCCACATGATCATATTAAGAAATGGTCATTTATTGGTTAATATATTATTAATTGATTAATAAATTATTAATATGGTTTTCTCATACTAGAGTTCATTATTTATATAGAGTATGGGTACTCATTTTAATTGGAATTTTATGATCGAGGTCGCAGTATGTCTTAGATATAGAATAAAAATAATTTTTTTTTTATAAAATTAAAAAAAGTAATCGGTATCAGAATAAAATAAATTTCACTTGTAAAATAAATTTATTAGTTTTAAATTTGATATCGATATAAAATTATATAAAAAATATTAAAAATAAGAAATTATTTTTCAATAACAATTATCATGGTCAATTTCTACCATTTCCGGTATCTTCAGGCCGTAGGTCAATAGTGCACATGCCGTTAATTCATCTAAATTTAATGACGTTTTTGGCTGTCGACTAAAAACATAAAGTTTCTCGATACTAAAAATTAAAATGAATGATAAATATATAAATAAATCAACTATATATTTATTTACTCAATTTACAATTATCAACTTACTGACTGGACCCTATTTCCATACAATGCCATGTAATGCAATAATTATCATGATCTACACCAAGAATTGTAAAATCTCTTATCATATTTCCTATGGTAGGTAGATGATAAGTTATATGGAGCTTGTCATTTTTCATAATAAAATTGGTCACCATTGTTGTGTTAGCGTCACTTCTGAATTTTAAATTCATATATAAATATATACATATATATTATTGGATAGGAAACTGAATACGCTTTCGAATGAGTACCAACATGATATATTTATTATTAATAATTTTTCATACCATATATTTTAAAGAATATAAATATATAAAATGAGATATATCATGTTGGTACTCATTCGAAAGCATATTCAATTTCCTATACATTGATATATGTTATAATTACATTAATGATTTGCTTTCGAAAATAGACGATGATGAGCCCTCGACTGGCTCATCAATTACTAGACGTTGACATTTGTCAAAACTATTTCCAACATTGCAACTCCGACTGTACTCATACCAAACTCCAACAATCTATAAGAAGTTCAAACAGTCATAAATTATAGTTTAACGATTCTACGAAAATTTTACGTCGAAACTTTACCAAATGCTCACTTACTTTATGAATAGCGGTTAAAGGTACTGTCACATTGGGACAAGGTCCGGGCTCAAGGTTTTCACCAAAAGTACTTGTGATAATTAAAAAAATAACTGAGACGTACAACATTTTCAGTTAATGACTTGACGAATTAACGACTAACTGTCGATTAATTATTTAATGGCTTTATGTATTTTTTATTATGCACTTGTTTAAATATATACTAATCTATTTTGCAAGAAATTAAAATGAGACAAAAAAATTTTAACATATCATTAAGTCATGAATATTTTGATTTCATTTCATTAATTATTTGTAAGATTTTGAATGACGAGTGAAACGAATACCCACATGACTATATTATAGAAAAGTCATTATTTGATTAATTGATTAATAAATTATTAATGTACTTTAATTACTTAATAAATATTTATTTAACTGTGGTGTGGGTACTCATTTTAATCGTCATTTCGTGATCTAGGTCGCCGTATGTATGAGGAAAGAAACTGAAAAAGTTTTTTTTTTTTATAAATCGTTCCTTTAATCAATTCATATACAAAAAAACTATTAAATGATTAACAAGTTTTCATCGCCGAAAAATTAAAGTTACTGACATGTGTGAGGACAATTTTTCTGATCAGCCCTGACCATCTTCGGCATCTTTAGCCCGTAGGACTTGAGCGCACATTTCGCTAATTCGTCGTAATTTGTTGAAGGATTCGGTTCTCGTGTAAGCACCCAAACACTCTCGGTACTGGCAATCAAACAGAAATAGTTATTTTACTAATTATATATTGTAAATTAAAACAACTATATGGATTATGATTGAAATTAATAACTCACTGGTTACTTCCTACGTCTATACACAGCCATCCTATTACGTAGTCATTGTAATCTATATCAACGATAGTCAATTCTCTTACCATCTTTCCAACTACTGGTAAATTGTAAGTGATGTCAAGTCTTCCATTGAACACAGTAAAATTAGTTACCATTGTCAGAGGTTCGTTAGTTCTGAAATTATATAAATATATATATATATATATATATATATATATATATATATATATATATATATATTTGTGTAGGGAATTGAATGTCCTTTTGAATGAGTACCCACAAGGTATACCTATTTATATATATATAAATATAGTTATATTTATTAATATATAAATATATATCAACTATAATCTTAAAATAAATATATCATGTGGGTACTCATTTGAAAGGGCATTCATATCTCTATCTTTCTAAATAATAAAATATGTATATATATATATTTATATGTATATAGGTGTGAACTATAAAATTACTCTTTTGAAATGCTATTATAAACTGTAACTGATGAGCAATCTTTGGGTTTATTAAGTTGTAGATAACCACATTTTTCTAAATTATTCCATCTATTAGAACTGCGACTGTACTCGTACCAAGTTCCAAAAGCCTAAAAAAAAATATAAAGCAGCAATAACTATTCAACTGATTATTTATGTAATTTTTAAATGGATCACTTTTGAAGACTCACTTGAATAAGTTAATGATATTTAATAATTTATTTAATACTTACTTTTGTAAGATCGACTGAAATTGCAGTGACATTGGGACAATGTCCAGATTTGAGTTTTGTAGCAAAAGTGCTTGCGATAACTAAAAAAATAATCAAGACACGAAACATTTTTTATTTGAATTTCTAGTTACATTAACGACTAGTTATCGTGTAACTATAATGCTGGTTTATATATTTTATTAGCAGGCACTTGTCCAAATATATTTCATACATTTGCAAGGAGTAAACAGACAAGCCGTAATTGAGCAATCAAGTAATATTAATATATTAAACTTTTTTATTTAATTATTTTGTTTTGATAGTAAACATTGGCAATAAAAGACTGATAATGTTTTAAATTAAATTTATAATTTACGAATTTACTAGGCAGTGGACCCTGTCGAGATATTTTAATTAAAAGTGCCGTTTTTTCATTAGAAAGGTAGACAGTAATTTTTGTGAGAAAAATTAGTGGAACCTTTTACTTGTAAGCGAGGAGACGAGTTTAATGAGTACCCACATGCCTATGTTTCGAAATGGTCATTAATTGATTAATTGATTAATATATTATTAATTGAATTTTTTCATACTGGAGGTACTCATTTATATAGGGTGTGGGTACTCATTTAGATCAGGATCTCGCGAACGAGGTCGCTGTTTTCATTTAGTACGAATTAGAAAAAAAAATTTTTAATCGTTTTAATATAATTCAAGTTTGCATTTATATTAAAATCTAAAAATTCACCAACAATCTTAATTTAAAATAGTTATCATTCAATTAGATCCCTCGTCCCGACAATTCCAAGCCACGCTTCAAGTGACTTCTTAATTTCAGTGTAAAAGCAGCTTATACTTATTTAGATTTTTTCTAACCGAAAATTCTCAACCGATAAATAAGCCAGCGAAAGATTTATAAGCTAATAAAGGAACGAGAAAAACATTAGGAGAAAATAAATAAATTATAAGTTTTGTATCGAAAAAAATATAAAAATAGCAGGTGGCTAAACGACAGTATTTCTCTTCAAATAATTCCCAAGTGGCACATATAGACTCGAGCCGCACATGTATTTCTCATTCTTTTATTTTTATTTCTCATTTTACTCTTCGCTAGAATTCTTTTTATTATTTTATTTAAAAAAAAAAAAAGAAAAAAAAAACTATGCAGGTTAAATCCGATGATAAATAGCTTTCGAACACAAATAAAACTTAGACGATTGCGCATGCAGAATAGTGATCGATCTATTTATTTTCCGGAAATAAACAGATGTCTATTTTAAAAACATTAGAATCCAAAGAAAAATAAAGTTTATACAAACCGATTAGTATCTTGATATATATATGAGATAAATATATATCTTCTATGGTCCTTAGAAAGGAAATTTAATAGGCTACAATTTTTGTCTCTTGCAAAATTCTTCCAAAATTAACCGTTCAAAAGTCACAGCCCATTAATTGATTCGTTTATTATTTTATTAATTCATTAATAAAATATTAATCAAGTTTTCATGATTTTTAAATATTTATTCAAATGGAGTGTGGGTACTCATTTTAATCGGCAGTTCATGAACTAGGTCGCAAGCTAATGATTATTCAAAAATTCAAAAATTTTATTTTTGAGTTTCATAAAAAAAAAAAATAAAAAATTTTTTTTTCCAGTAAACCAACAGAAGGTGATGACTGGCCGGCTTACACTCGTGACGAACCACAGTATTATATTTTCAATGCAGAAACAAACGGGCTTGGTACCGGACCACGGTCTCCAGCTTGCGCATTCTGGAATGAATTTTTACCTCGATTGGCAGGCGTACCAGGCATGTATACACCCTCTAAATATATATACACACATATATAAATATGTACCCAGTATGAAATTAATTTGTATTCAAATCAGTTCCTAATTTCTTCCCTTCTCTCCTCTCTCTATCATTAAAATCACATTACTGTCGTAATTCAATTTTTTATTTATTGCCAATCTTATATATATTATCCTCGAACATATATCATCTTGGTCAATATAAAAATTATAATATTAATAATAATGGGGGGAAAAAGTCAAGTCTAGGTTTTTTTGTTAAAATTTTTTAAAACTCCGTCTTTAAATGCGACAAAGGCAGTCAAATAAATTTTTTTCTAAAATAAATATATAAAGCTTGTAGAATATTCAATGCCGAGTAAAATGATATACAATAACATATTTTTTTACTAATAATAAGTTTGAAAAAAATTGATTTAAAAAAACCGCGAAATGATTTTTTAATTCCGCGGATTTTTAAATTTGAATTTTCGCGGGCAAATAAATTTTTTTCGAAATACTCATAAGTGGGCTCTATATTATATTAAATGAGCTTCAAAATGACCCGTAAGTTTTTGTATTTTAACCACGACAAGGGTAAGAAATAATCGAAATTAATTATTTCGCGGTGACATTTCGTGGTTCGAAAAAAAATAAATAAAAAATTTTTTTTTCTACGAGGATTGATCGGTTTATGTTACAGTTTTGATTGACATCAATTCTTTATTTATAGTGTCGGACAAAATAAATACGTTGGGAGAGAAAGAGAATTAAAGTGGGGGTTGAGGGTGGGGATGGGAGAAGAAGTACGTCATTAAGTTGTCTGTGGCCAGTCGAGTGGGCACTGGTTTTATTATTGAATGCCATATTAAAAAAAAATTTTTCCAAGTGCCAGTAAAAGAATACACTAGTAGTTTATTATTTTTTTATTTTTAAAAGACGTGACATGAAAATCAGTAAATGATAAAATAACAAGCGTTCCAATTAGAGATGACCTAGTCTACTTTTGTTTTTAATATTTTACTATACTTTTGCTTAAATAATTTTTTGTCTCATTAAACTTTACTATTTAAATAAAAACAAGAACTGGGTACTTGTTATTATTATTCTTCTACTTTTTCGCAACGGGGATGATAATTTTATTACAGACTATATATTTATGAGTTCCTCGTGTGATTCCCAGTAGAACGAGTACCCACATGACCCCATTCTAAGTAACCAAAAAAATTTCAAAAATGAAAATTTTCAAAAACTTTTTTTTTTCAAAATAACTACATATTCATATTACCCATCAAATTTCCTCTGGAAAGAGTACCCACATCCCTAGTCTTCGAGCCCATCAAAATTTTCCAAAATCCAATTTTGAAAAAATTAATTTTTTCAAAAAAATAACTTTATGCCTATTTTTCTAATGAAATTCTCTCTGGAACGAGTACCCACAACCCATTAAAATTTTCATCATGTCATTAAACAATTTCATTAATTACAGATTCATCACCAGAGGCCTGTAATAGCGCGATAGCCTCCAGTGTCTCTGCCGGTGCACAGAAGTTGCGTTCAACCGTTTTACTGATGATCGCACTGATAGCATTCACTGGAGTCATTTAGGTCGCGATAACAACGGGAATTATAATTAATTCCAGGTCATTGATAACCTAAAAATTAATTAACCAAAAAAAAAAAAAAACAAATAGACCAGAACTAAACGAGACAATTAAATAAGCACCAAAATATTAAATGGTCAAACGACTTAGTGACAGAATTTGCTGTCTTGATTTAAAAAAGAAATCATCATGATGATGATTGATGATTAATGATTAATCATGATCATTAATCCGTATGTAGGATTTGACAACCATTTTTTTTTAGTATAGATTAGAGAGTTTAGTAAAAATATGAATTAATAATAAATAAAAATATTTTTTAAATAAATAATTAAAATAAATATTTATATTAATTGATTAATTAATTAATTGATTGATTAATTAATTAATAATTTAATGCCTAATTGATTATAAAGAGTGACAAATATAAATGTTCTAAAAATAAATAAACGCTTTTAATTATTAATTATTAATTATTTATTAATCATTAATAAATTATAAAAAAATATATATAGATATATATAAAAAAAAAAATTAATTAATTAAAAGCGTAAACTTGAATCTTCCATTTGGTACATATCACCTAAAAAAATAAAAATTACAAAAAAAAATATTAATGAAGTTGAATGTAATTAATATTTATTAAATGTTTTAATATTAATAATTAATTAATGAAAAATAATAATTTTAGAATAAATATTAATTAATTTGTTTATTATTTCCATAATTAATTGTAGAATTTAAAAAATGTAAAAAAATAAGTAATTGAATATATAGAGAATATATTAGGGTTAAATAACTTCTTTTTTTAAATATTGGTAGCATTAGCCAAAGGCTAATGCTGCCAAATGGTAGTACTGACCTTTAGATTATGCTGCCAGTGACAGTACTAGCCTTTGGATTCGATAACAGAACAATAGTGTCAGTCATTAAATTGTTCTGCCGTTGGTATTAGTAGCCTTTGGCTAATGTTGCCAAATGGTAGCATTGACCTTTAGATTATGCCACCAGTGGTAGTACTAGCCTTTGGATTCGGTAACAGAAAAATAGAGTGAGGCATTCAATTATTTGTACCATTGGTAGCAGTAGCCTTTGGCTAATGTTGCCAAATAGTAGCATTGACTTTGAGATTATGCTGCCAGTAGTAGTTCTAGCCTTTGGATTCGATAACAGAAATATAGTGTAAGGCATTAAATTATTCTGCTGTTGGTAGCAGTAGCCTTTGGCTAATGCCACAAACTTAATATATTTATGAATGGTATAGTGTAATTAATTAACGTGGCCATAGAATAAAGAATTAACATACCAGCCATTTTTCGGATAAAGGATTAAAATTAGCCTTAGGCTAGTGCAGCAAACGACACCATTAAATTCTCGAACATCAGACAAGACGTTCACTGGATTATTTACGCGGTGGACGGAATTTACCATCTTATTTAAACTTGGTAGCAAGAGCCTGAGGCTCATGCAGCAAACATTGGCAGCATTAGCCTTCGGCTTTTGCTACCAAAACTTTGATACCCAATACTATTATTAACATTTTATTTTTTTTATGGAAATTAAATTACTTTTTACTCTAATATATATATATATATATATATATATATACATATATATATATAGTTACATTACAAATATATATAAATATAAAAATGATAGACCTAGTGTAATTTGTCAAAGACATAATATATATTATAAATATAGAAAATATAATTATATATATTATTTTATACTTATTTATTGCTAATGAAATAAGAAATAATTATATATATATAAATATATTATAAAAATTTGTTTTTTTTTTTATAAAAAAAAGTCATAATTGGTAATTAAAAATAATTAATTACTGAGGCTGGACCTCATAAATTCTTTTTTATTAACAAATAAAACTAAAAATTATTTGATTGGTTGATGAATAAAATTATTTTATAAATAGAAAAAAAAATAATTAGTGTTAAATTAATTAATTAATTAATTAATTAAATTTAGAAAATTTTAAATAATTGATTGTAAAATTTATAAATTTTAAATATTCTGTTACTATTAATTATTAATTAATCGAATATATAAAAATATATAGGGGAGGGGTAAAATGGTCACCTCAAAAATTGTATTTTTTGTAAAAAAATTTTGATTTTTTTCCACAAAATTACCATCAGCATTTTTTGTTAAATTACCGAAATTTGACATTGGGGTCAAATGGGTCATAACAATTTTTTTTTCTGAGCAAATTTTCTGCTGGCTAAAAAAATTAAATGATTTGTAAAAAAAAAACTAATCGAAAAAAATTTTTTTCCACCCTCACTATATATATTTACATATATAAATATACATATATATTTACATAAATTAGCTTCACCCGCCTTTACTTCCTGTCACATATCACTAGTGCATCAAAATAGAACATTACATTTAAAAAAATTAATTATCTAATTAATAATAATAATAATTATGATAAAAATTGGAAAAAAATATTTTGAGTGCCTGTGCAAATTTGAAAAAAAAAAATATTTTTTTATTTAAAAAAAAAATTAATTATGACTGAGTATGTAGACTTAAGAATGATAATTCATAATTAATTATTATGATAAAAAAACATCTTTTATTTTTCTTTTTGTAAAAAAAATTGAATTTATATTTATTATTAAGATATAATTAAATGTATAAGAAATTTTTTTCGTTTATGAAAGACGAATTATTTACATTATTAGTAATAATAATAATAATAATAATAATAATAATAATTATAATAATAATATTGATAATTTATCGATTAAATTTTGTTGCCAAATAAAAGAAAGAAAAAAAAATAACTAATAATAATAAAAAATAAATAAATAAGTTTTCATTGTCCCGTTTGCTCGCTATATTTTTTTAATACTTTTTATGTAAATTTACTCGGTATTGAAAAACTTTAATAACAAAATTTATAATAATAATATTCAAGAATAATTTTAATTCAAAATATAATGAGCGATATCTCGGAAAATATATAATATTAGTGTTGTATGAACTTAAGTTTGTTGAAGAAAAAATTGCATGAGCTTTTTTTTTTTTAATACAAAAAGTTTGTATTTTATTCCGCGTATGGCTTTTATGTAAAAAAAATTTTTTTTTTATTTTCTGACATGCTCAGGTCAAAGTACATAAAATTTGCTACAAAAAAGTCTTATACCGCGAGCCCGTAGGATGAAATGTGTAGAAACTAGAGAACCCGCGAGATTTAAAAATTAAAAAAAAAATTTTTTTTAATTTTTTTAACCATGCAGGGTCAAAGTATATTAAATTCACTACAAAAAAGTCTCATGCCGCGAGCTCGTGGGATTAAAAACGTAGAAGTTAGAGGACCCGCGAAAATTAAAAAATCATAAAATTTTATTTTTTAATTTTTTGAATAATGCAGTGTTCAAGTACATAAAATTTGCTACAAAAAAGTCTTATACCGCGAGCCCGTAGGATGAAATGTGTAGAAACTAGAGAACCCGCGAGATTTAAAAATTAAAAAAAAATTTTTTTTATTTTTTTTAACCATGCAGGGTCAAAGTACATTAAATTCACTACAAAAAAGTCCTATAGCGCGAGCCTGTAGGGTCAAATGTTTGGAAACTAGAGGTCACTTGAAACAAAATTAAAAAGTGTAGCTAATTAAATTTACATTGTAACGACTAGCTCATAATTCTCATTATCTCTGATATACCCAAAGTAATTGCAATCTAAATCATTCATGTCTGTATCTCTCATTTTCCATAAAAAAAAAAAAAAAAAAAACAAATAACAATAATAATTATTATTATTATTATTGAAAAAAATAAAGCGAGCAAATAAAGATGAAACGGCAAAGCTTATCTGAGATTCGCAGCACGTAAACACCTAACTCCTTGTTGTACTATTGTATATTGCATTGTATTGTTCTGTATCGTGTAGAAGTTAGTAAACAAAACTAAAAACCGTAACATTGTTTACGCCGGCTCTATACTCGAGACTCGAGACGAACTTGTGAGACGTAAATTAAAACTTTACGACGTGTCATTGTCTTTCGATGCACTCATTTTTTTTTTTTTTTTTTTTTTTTTATTTCAAACATCAAGATGAAATAAAACTTGGGTTTTTATTATAACCGGGATGGGGTACTTGTATATACTAGGGTGTGTTATAAATAATTTTTTTTTATTTGTCATTTCATAAAACTTTGGCTTCAATTTATCATAAGGGTAAAAAAAAATTTTTTTGAATTATGCAGGGCTAAAGTACATCAAATTTGCTACAAAAAAGTCTTGTCCCGCGAGTCTGTGAGATGCAGTGTTCGGAAGTTGGAGGACCCGCGAAAATTAAAAAAAAAAAAAATTTAATTTCTTAATTTTTTGAATTATGCAGGGCTGAAGTACATCAAATATGCTACAAAAAAGTATGATGCCGCGAGTCTGTGAGATGAAGTGTATGGAAGCTAGAGGGCGCGTAAAAATAAAAACAAATTTTAATAAAATTGGCAACGGCGTAGTGGAGGTTAATTTTGGTCTAGAATTTTTTAAAAAGAGACATTTTCATAGGAAATTTGATGGACTACAAAAAAGGTCCTAAGCATATAGTCGTTAAAATGGATAGTTTTAAAGTTATGAGTGTTTTAAACTAATTAGTAATGTCGCGAATTTTAAAAAAAATGCTCTAACTTCTTAGATTTTGAAAATATCAATTCGCGGGATAGGACCTTTTTTGTAGATCACTAAATTTCCTATCAAATTAAAGAAAAATATAAATTTATGACACACCCGCGAAATAGAATTAAAAAATCAACAATCAATAAATGATAAATAACGAGCTTGAATTCGGCATTCTATATTTATGATATATGTAATAAATATATAAATATGAAAAACATTTCTTTTTTTTTTTTTAATAAAAAAAATATTAAGAAACAAAGTCGTAGTTCGATATCTGTGAGGATCAAATGAATGATAATAATTATGTATAAAATATATAAAAAATAAATATATAAATATATCTTTTTTTTTTTACAAAATATATGATAATTGTAGCTGATCCTCACGACTCCTTCTACAAAGTCAAAAGACAGAAATAAAATATAAATAATAAACTCTCTGTACGTAAATTTTCAAATTTATTAATTTTATCGATACGACTTTAAATCGATATTTCGGCTTAAATATTGAATTCACAGAAAAATTACATTAATACTTTTTTATAGGAAATTTAATTTCCTACAAAATTGAATGAGTACATTTTTTACGTATCTTCAATATTTTGGCCAGAAATTAGAATTTTTCAAAAGAAACAAAATTCTGATTGATTGTCAACAAAATGGCGGTTTCTTTCAAAATGGCGGGCATTTAAAAATGGCCGCCCTTAAATATATTTCATATTGATTTGCACAGAGGGTTTATTTAATCTATTGTATGAAATATATAATTATATGAGGCAAATTCTATTGTAAAAAAAAACATAAATATATACATATATATATATCTATATATATATACAAATATATGTATGAATAACTGTATTATATATATATTTATATTTCCTGTCGAGCTTGCAAGATACTATCAACTAGAAATTAATTATAAATAATGAATTGTAATAATTTACAATTGAAAAAAAAAAAAGAAAAATATATAATAATAATTAATGAGCAAATTTGTAATGCTTGCTATCAAGAAATAAAAAAATAAAAAAAAAAAATAAAACCAATTAACAGTATAAGAAAAATGCTTGGCTAGTTTATAAAATACTAAAATGTATGATTATTTTAATTTGTTAGTTTTATTGTGAATAAAATAATGATAATAATTAACAATAAAATTAATTGTGTAACGTGAAAAAATAATAATTGAAATTAGGAGAAAAAAAAAAGTGGCAGGGACCATCTTAAAGATTTTGAACGTTGCACAACATTTTATGGAAATATATATAGAGTAAGAGAAGGTAAAATTTTAAGTATATAAAATGTGTTGGTAGCATTAGCCAAAGGATTATGCTGCCAATGGTAGCACTAACCTTTGGATTTTGCTGCCAATTGTAGCAGTAGCCTTTGGATTACGTTGCCAATAGTATCATTAGCCATTGGCTAATGCTGTCAAATAGTAGCAATGACCTTTAGATTATGTTGCCAGTGATCGTACTATCCTTTGGATCCATTAACATAAGATTTGTTTAAGCCATTAAATTAATCTGCCATTGGTAGCATTAGCCTTTGGCTGCTGTAGCAAACGATGTATTTATTATTGAGATAATGTAGTTAATCAACGTGGTCATTGAATAAAGGATTGAAATTAGCCTTAGGCTCATGCAGCAAACGTTGGCAGCATTAGCCTTCGGCTTTTGCTACCAAAACTTCGTATCCTCAATATCGTTAGTAATATTTCGTTATTTTTTTATTATTTTACACCTTCATTGGCAAATTTTATCAGTTTAGCTCCATTTTGGTAGCCCGAGCCAAAGGCTTAGTCGACATTTTGTAATCAATTTTACCTTCTCGCTCTACATATATATAAATAATTAGATAGAAAATATACTATAAAACATATATGTATAAGAGTAAATATAAATAATAAATGATAATAATAATAATAATAATAATAATAATAATAATAATAATAATAATAATAATAATAATAATAATAATAATAATAATAATAATAATAATAATAATAATAGTCAATTACGACAGGCTTTAAAGGTCGTAACACAACGATCTTCGCGTGCAATCTCGGCTTCTAATGAAGTTTGTACCTCTGTAATAATTTTTTTTTTCCACTTTTTTTCCTCCCTTATTTAGATTTCCATTATTTATTTTATTATTATTATTAATGTCTTTTTTTTACAATGAATTACAATAACAATAATATTAATATATATAGATATATATGTATACATAAGTAACCTAAATATATATATACGATAAATTAATTAATTTATTATATTAAAAAAAAATGGATGTAATAGTGTATGTAATAGTAGCTAAGAATAATATATATAAATAATATATATATATATATATATATATATATATATATATATATATATTAAATGAATAAATAAATATTTAAAAAAATCGAATTTTTCCTTTTTTATTTGCTATTTTTAAAAATGACCTCATTATCATTAAAATATAATTAATTATTAAGAAGTCATTTAGAAATAATTATTCCGGAGGCATAAAAAAAATTTTTTTTATATTATAAATGATAAAATTAATTGATAAATTATCAACTTCCTTGAGATAGAAGGTTATTTCTTTAATTTTACAGTGGGAAAATGTTTCTTATAAAATGATGTACATTCTTAACAGATAATAAAAGTACTTCATTAGTAACGTCATATACATTAAAAAAAGAAAATAATAAATATGGTACTAAATATTTTTTTAACATCGTTATTTATATTATTTTGTTTGACAAAATACTCAGAAGAATGCACGTCAAGGTATTTTACTTATTTATTATTAAATATTTATTTACTTTTAATTTTGCGCTTAGATTAATGGGTAACTTTTTGTGAGCTCTGACAATTTTTAAGGTCTAAAGTGATATTATTTGAGTTCTCTGAAGCATTTCCGGTGGAACGAGTACCCACACGACTATATTTAGATTTAAAAAAAAATGTTGAAAAATCGAAATTTTGAAAATTTGATTATTTTTCAAATTTTCGTTTTTTTCTAAAATTACTTGAGTGTTTTCTTCTTGTTGATTTTTCTTAAGAAAATTTTCTAGTTTCATTGTAAATCTCATTTTGAAAAAACTTCGAAAATCGACTTTTTGAAAATTTTCAAATTTTCAAAATCAACGTCATTTCTATATTCAGCACTAAATTTCCTCTCGATCGAGTACCAACATGACCATATTTAAATCATAAAAAAATTTATCTAGTTCCACTTCTCCGACGTTAATAA
The DNA here is from genome assembly GCA_964016945.1 of Microplitis deprimator. NCBI lineage: Eukaryota > Metazoa > Arthropoda > Insecta > Hymenoptera > Braconidae > Microplitis > Microplitis deprimator. The sequence continues at coordinate 1,254,248 of OZ024707.1, read as the reverse complement.
AAAAACTGAAAACCGATGATATAACAACTTCAATATACCTCTTGAATTTACTTTCAAAAGGTAAAGCCAATGTTAATAATGAATTTGATTATTTACGATTCAAAATGCTAAATTGCAAAGGAAATTATAATAATGATTTTGGAATTATTTTGGGTCAATTATGCGAAAATTGTATTTTTAGTCATCCGTCTATTAGAGCTATGCAAGGAAAATGCATGTAAGTATTGAGAAAAAAAATAATAATAATAATCACAACATTTTTTGATAAAAAAAATACTAAAAAAAATTATTTTTTTAGGGGAAATTGTTTTTCGTCAGATAAATTTCATAAGTGCGTTGAAGCTTACAGTGAATCAGTAGGTAGAGATCTACATACCGAGTTTGAAATTTTGGCTGCGGAATTGAATGGGACAAAAATAATAAAATAAAATACATCTATTTTTTTTTATATCAGCAATTAATTTTTCTATTTTTAATTTTAATAAAAATTTTTTTAAAAACTCGTTTTCTTTTTTTTCAATAATTACAAATTTTGTGTATTCATATTTTTTAAATAAGACAAAAAAATTTTAACTGATCAGATATGATCATATACTGCATCATATATGGTCAGATATAATCATACATATTATCAGATATGACCATATGCGATCAAAAATCATATATAATGGTATATGATCCAACATGATTCAGATATGATCCATAATATCAGATACGATTATATATAATCGATAATTAGTGGTCACACATAATATCATATATGATTTAGCATTAGATATTATCAGGTATGGTCAACTATCGGATAAGATCATATATATCAAGTAACAGATATGATCACATAGCAAGTAAAATCATATATGGTCACATAACAGATATAGTTCTATATAATTAGTGATCATATATGACCATATCTGTAATGCAATCATAAACCAGTGATCATATATGGCCCCACACCAGATATGATCATATACGAACACACACCAGATATTATCATATACGAGCATATACCAAACATAGTCATATATGATCACATATCATATATGAGCACATACCAAATATGATCATATATCAGGTATCAACATATATGATCACATACAAAATATAACGATATATGATCACATACCACATAGGATCATATATAATTACAAACCAGATATGATCATATATGATCACATACCAAATATAACAATATATGATCACATACCAGATAAAATCATATATGATTACAAACTAGATATGATGATATATGATCAATTATCAGATACGATCATATATGACATCTAAAATGATCATTTTTGTTGATATTTAAAAATTCTATCCCGTATAACTCAAAATGGTCAAATTACCGCTTAACTATTAAACTTATAAAATATTTATATAAAATCTTTGTTTTAGTTTCATTTTCTACAAAATTATTATCAGTTAATTTTTTCATATCTCCGATAGTTTACGCAGAATTTCAACTTAAAATTTTATATTTCCTATCTCGTTTCAGTTTTAAGTGATCGCTTAATTCTTGATTAAAAAAATATTATAATAATAATAATAATAATAATAATAATAATAATAATAATAATAATTTTATTTAATTAAACTATAATCTATCACAGTAATAGTACAATGATCTAAGAGTATAAAAATAACCAGTGGTCGAATACTTTTTGTGCCTCCAAGTCGATAATGATAAAATTTAATTGGCTTATTTTTTTCTTTTTTTCTCTATAAATAAGAAATTTTTAAGAGCCCACAAATTAGTTATAATTTCTAGTCTGTTCGACGAGAAATTGCGCCGAAAAAAATTATTCACCGAAATATCCCCATTTTATTTAAAAAAAAAAAAAAAAAAAAATATGATGGAAATTAAAAGTCAAAGGTTAATAATTTTCTCACTATTGATATTCGTCTCCGTATTGAAGTTAACTGAAGGATGTCCCCCAAGGTATTTTTCATACAATTTTTTTTTTTTCCCGGGAAAAAAAATTTAGATCTGTTCTGATGAAATTAGATCAGCTCAGATCAAATTTGATCATAATTGATACTGAACTAATTTGATCTAAACAGATCTGGCCAAAATTCAGATCTGTTCAGATCTGAATAGATCTAAATTTTTTTTCCCGGGTTATGTTTATTACGAAAAATCCGCTGGAATGAGTACCAACAACATTATTTTCAAATTTTCAAAAAATTCAAATTTCAAATTTTCAAAAAAAATGTTTTTTTATAAAAAAAATGTAATTTTCATGTCAATTACAACATTTTCTTTAAAATGAGTACCATCAAGACAATTCGAATTTTTCAAAATTCGTTTTTCAAAAAAAAATTATTTTAAAAAAAAATTACTTTTTTTGAGTTCAGCATAAAAATTCCTGTGGGACGAATACCCACAACACTATATTTAGACTAGAAAAAAAATATCTTATAAATTTTCAGTCCACCAGTCGTTGAAAATCTCGATGAACCTGAAATTGATGAGCCAATCACAAACTCAGTTATTCAAAATTCACTTGCTCTGAAATTGATACTAAGACGTTCAAAACACCATAACAAGCGTCTTAATTTACAACTTTTCAATACATTATCCTGTAAAGGGATTTTTAACAACGACGCCATGGCAATATTGAATTCTATGTGTGATGACTGTTATGAAGCCAATCCTTCAATGACAACTATCCAATACTATTGCTCGTAAATATGACAAAAAATAAATTATTTTATTTGTAGTTCCTTTCATATATTTTTTTTTTTAAGGCTGGATTGTTTTACCTCACATCGATTCGATCTCTGCAAGGAATTCCATGGCAATTCATCAGATCTATACAAGGACATCATACACGAGGCTGACTTAATTGTTGAAGAATTAAGTGGAGTTAAAGTTGAGGAATTTTAGAAAAAGAAATATCGAAAATTTAAATGTGAATTTAAAAAAAAAAATTTATGATACTGTTATTATATTTGTAATTGTTATAAAATTTCCTCTGGAATGAGTACCCACATGATTATATTCTGATGTCAATAAAAATTTTCATTAAAAAAAAAATGTTTTTTTATTTTCAATTAAAATAGTTATGATGTGATATCAATTTTTTTAATTCTAATTTTAGTCTTCAATTTACGACTCGTTAAATTTTTTTTTCGATAACAGGAAATGGCTTTTTTTTATTGGGGTTTTTTTTACGCAATTAAAAAAAAAAGTCATTAAAAGATGTTACTTTTTATGTATCAAGTAATTAAATAAAAATCTAAAATTATATATTAATTAATTACTTTTTCTGTAAGTGCGATAGCTTAAGTATGATAAGAACTTAAAAACTATAAAATAGTAATTTGGAAAAAAATGTATTTTTAAACCATGGAAGGAAAAAAATGTAGAAATATGTTATAGTAATTTTTTATTATGGGAGTTATATTCATTAAGCATTGATATATTGATATATATATATATTGGAAAAATGGATATTTATTATCGTAGATTTATAAGAGAAGATTAACGTGAAAATTTTGGTTTGATTCCACTCAATAATTGGATAAAATGTGGGATATATTCTATTGGCTGATCGATTCTTTCTTGATAACTGGATAGACAATGGCCGAATTTCAGTGGCGTGAAACAACCATGCCTAAAAAAAAAAAATTTATCAATTTCACTAATGGATATATCGATATTAACATTGAATCGATGCATTGATATTAATATTACATCGATATATCGATTTCAATATTACATCGAGATATCGATTTTAATAAAAAATCAAGACATCGATTTTAATCCAGAATCGAGCTATCGATTTTAATAAAATCGAGTTCGATTTTTATAGGGCGACAACTGCTCAGGTAAGTTTAATACAACCTCTGCACTAGAAAAATTATACTAGCAAGTATGGAAAGCCATGGTCTTAGTAGAAGAGCCATTGGCCTCCAAAATGGCCAAAAATGCATATTCTGGCCACATTATCTTCGAAAAAAGTATCAAAAAATGGAGTTATAGGGTGAAAACTGCACAAATGCGTTTTAGACGACCTCCTGCACAAAAAAAATGATAACAGCAATTAAGTGAAGACATAGAATTTCAGCAGGAGAGCCATTGGCTTTGAAAATGGGCAAAAACGGGCAAAAATGCCGATTCTGGCCACGGAATCTCAGAAAAAAGTATCAAAAAATGGAGTTATAGGGTGAAAACTGCACAGCTGCGTTCTAGACGACCTCCTGCACAAAAAAAATGATAACAGTAATTAAGGGAAGCCATAGAATTTCAACAGGAGAGCCATTGGCTTTGAAAATGGGCAAAAACGGGCAAAAATGTCGATTCTGGCCACATAATCTTAGAAAAAAGTATCAAAAAATGGAGTTATAGGGTGAAAACTGCTCAGCTGAGTTCTAGACGACCTCCTGCACAAGAAAAATGATAACAGCAATTAAGGGAAGCCATAGAATTTCAGCCAGAGAGCCATTGGCTTTAAAAATGGGCAAAAACGGGCAAAAATGTCGATTCTGGCCACATAATCTTAGAAAAAAGTATAAAAAAATGAAGTTATAGGGTGAAAACTGCTCAGCTGAGTTCTAGACGACCTCCTGCACACAAAAAATGATGACAGCAATAAAGGGAAGGCGTTGAGCCCTAGCAGAAGAGCTTTTGGCCTCAAAAATGGGCAAAAATTCATATTCTGGCCACATAATCTTAGAAAAAAGTATCGAAAAATGAAGTTATAATGCGACAACTGAACAGATGCAATCTTTACGACCTTCTGCACTAGAAAAATTATATTAGCAAGTATGGAATGCGATAGATTCTCTGTTAAAAAAGCTGTTGCCATCGACAATGGGGACACGTGCCATTTTGTTGCCATTAGTAATTTTGGCTTACGAGTATAAAAATTTCGTCAGTGCTATTTTCATTTTGTTATTTTAACAAATAAATTTTTTTACTGTAACAGCATTTTTTTCACAGGGACAAACCATTGCTAGTCGCAACAAAATTCTCAGAGTTGCAAAAACATCGTTTTCATAATTCGTTCACTATCCGGATGTTTAGGCATAATTTTGCTACCAAAAGTTATTTTATCTTCTAGTCACAAAAATTTGTTTTCCATGCGATTCTGATAAAAAATCGATGTATCGATTTTATTAAAAATCGATGTATCGATTTTATTAAATATCAATTTATCAATTTTATTGAAAAACCAATGTATCGATTTGATAAAAGAATCTTTTTTTTTTTAGTTCGATTAAATTTATCGATTGATCGACTAATTTAGCATTAATTACTAAAGTGTTATAAATAATAAAAATGATAATTACATGCATCTCCAAAAAACATTATTTTTAGTCGGCTGCAATTCGACGCAATACGAACACAATCCATGCAATACTTTGCCAATATGGACATCATAAGTACCATTGCACTTCAAATATGAAAAATATGACTCATCGAAGACGTGATGGTTCGTCATCGCCTCGTAATGACGCAAGAATCGCAAGTACTGAGTCCTTTCGATAATATCGGTAGTATTTATCGATACTATTTTTTTATCAACTTTAGGGGCTTTTGTCTGCGGGGGTGGACTTGAAAAAAAATTTTTGATTACTTATAAAATTAATAATCATGTGATTAAAAAATTAAATAAATACCTTGGAGAGCATTGATGAGTTCCATGAATTTTTAAAAATATATAAATTATAATAAAAAAAATATTTAGTAAATTCTTATTCATTTTTTTAAAATTTCACTGCTATTCGAGTCAGTGATGAAAAGAAAATATGATGGATTGTATTTTTTAAAACTTATTTATAATTGTATAGTCAAAGGGTCATTGGAACTAATATCTAATAGTTATTTTTAAAATATAAAAATTTCCAATCGTTAATTTTTATAACTTTATAAAAATAAATATGTAACAAACAATTTTTATTAAAATTTATTTAACAGACAACGTAGAAAAAAATAAATTTTTATAGATTTTTAATATTTATTTTATTAATAAGTCATAGGAGTACAGATAAAAACGAGTATATGATCATATGTGACGTCATATATATCTGAAATTTTTTTTCAGATGGAATTTAATTTAATTACTCGGGAAAATATCATGTCATTACAATATATGATAGTATATGAGGATTTATGACATTATGTGCGATATATGACAGTATATAATGCAATTTGACGATATCTGATGGTATTACGTCCATTATTCGCAAGAATATACCAGTAAAGTGTAAAAAGAACATATATGATGTATATGTCAATATATGTTCGTATATGATAGTATATAATAAATATGACAGATAATAATCGTATATAATCACATTTGAATTTATATGACATTATATACGATCATATATGTTGCTTTGACTTAAATCTGTAATTTTATCAACAATAATCACTACAATATAGTGTCATATATCGTCACATAGATCATATATCGTCATATATAATCAGATATCGTCATATACGATCATATATCATCATATATAACCACATATGTTGCTTTTAAAGTACGAATAGTATTTTTATTGAAAATCGCACCGTTCCATAGCATCAGATATCGTCATTTACGATCATATACCGTCATATATGATCAGATATTTTCGCATATGATCACATATGACCATATTTGTTGCTTTTGAGGTACGAATAGTATTTTTATTAAAAAAAGTCACCGTGCCATATGATCAGATATCGTCA
>OZ024706.1:26278727-26466399 GCA_964016945.1 Microplitis deprimator | reverse complement strand
GTCCAAATTCAAATTTCGTCCCTCCAAAAATTGATAACTTTTCAATTAAATCTCTGACGTGATTGAGACCAATTACCCTATAAATTTCACCTATTGAACACATTGTGCATCCATAAGTGTATCATCAACGCAAAAGGAAGTACGTAATAGTAATATGAGGTTAAATCTATAGCAATGGACGTCGGTACACTCATAAGTAATAATAAAATGTTAATAAATGGCAATATTTAAACAATGACAGGCTTCGAGAATAAAGTTTAAATATGAGCTGATAGTATTATAGGTTATGCAGATAAAGTTTAGTGCATGTTCATGTCCGCGTCCATGTCCATGCTGATGTGTGGGTCGTAGATACTATGCCACTATGGTACTATGGTAGAGTACAACTACCAGTGAACTTACTAGTATACAGAGTAGAGGTCATGGAGTAAAGAGTAGTAGGGTGTGTTAAAAAATTCATACGATACTCGGGTGTACGTCCTATCTAGAAGTGGAGGTCACCCAAGTTCACTGAACTAGTCCAGTCAAATAGACTGATAAACGGAAACAGGTCCAGCCAGGTCTGATTTTTTGAGGTAAGCTTCGGAACATGATTACAAAACATATACCAAAAAATCAAGGTAAAATTTCAATTAGACAGGTGAAAAAAAAATAAAAAACACTTTTAATTAGCTTTTTATCGAAGAATTAAATAAATTTCGGCGAAAAGTGCTATATAAAAGTTGTAGAGAAAAAAATATAGAAAATTATGAGTACCCTCGGTTTTATTGTAGACAGGTAGTAAAGGTAACAGAGCACCTGAAAGTTTAAATGGAGAGAATCATACGTAAAAGCCCCCTTGCTCTACGCTTTTGGTAAGAAGGACATAAATATACGTCTACACCGTAGCAAAAGAAAACTTACGCGTGCGTATTACTATAGAGACAGCAATATAGACCACACTATTCCCACTTATATATTAATATTTTCGGGGCCTAAAACCTACACCAAGTGTTGTTTTATGTTTGTGTCAAGCAAAATTCAAGTCAGAGATTCTATGTCTCGAAAGCTAATAGAATTTTCATTCATTTATTATCTGAAAGGAGATGTCCGTATGCATTTTGATTGCCAAGGGTTTTCGCAACCGTATTTTGAGTAATGGATTACGAAAATCAAGTTTATTTTGTTGAAACGTAGTACCAAATAATTATTATTAACAATTATATTGTTTAAATCGTCATAACTCGCAAACCATTGATTGGGCAGAGAAGTTTATTGGGAAAATAATTTTGAATAAGAAAAAATACACAAAAAAGTTATGCACACTTTTTTTCTTATCTCAATTATTTCGTGAGATGTAATGATAAAACAAGCCGGGCGCTTGGATTTCTCACTTTCGCACGGCCAAATCTCTACTGCTCGCGTTTTTATTTTAGAATTAAGGAAAAAATTTTATTATTTATAATTAAAAAGAAATTATTAGTTTTTAAAACTTTTTTTTTTTTTTTTTTTTTTTTAATACTCAATTAAATAATTTTTTTACATGATATTTATGTATTCCTTAAACGAAAAATGGCTCTAGCAATTTGTATGTAAAAATACAGCAAATTGATACGTCTTTTAACTTAAAATAAAATATTATTTAGTATATTATATATTATTTATCATATTATATATTATATCTACGTTAATTCCTCAACTGTGATGTCAAAATTATCTTCATCTGAACTATCTGACAGTAGAGAATTATATGTTTGATACCGTGATGTTTCCACCGAATCGTCGATATCAGAATCTTCGTCAAGCTCATCTACTTCATTAATAGCATCTACATAATTTTTTTTATTTTTATTAGCATTCGTGCAGCATTCTCCATGGCAATGCTTGCACAGCTGAGTGCAATGAAGGCCCGCTTTTCGGCAGCTACAACGAGATGTACTGCAATCGGTTTTGCAACCACAAGCAATCTGTAAATATATTATGAAATTTTTTTATTTGAGTTACTGATGACCTGACATGAAAATATATTTCACTGCTAAAAGATTGTCTACAAAGTACAAATTTGCTTACCAAAGATAGTAGTGAATCCGGAGCTGGTTCATCTTCTGTCATTATAGGTGTCATCATCATTATTTTTCGCCTCCACCCCCATTGTTCTGGTTGCAATTTATTACCTAGCCATGATTGTACTTGATAAAAAACTCGCTTGATGTGCTGAATTAGGGCACCTTTGGTTGGAGGTAGCTGGCTTAATTTCATATCTGACGTTTCGACACATCCAGAGTTGTCAAAACGTTTGCATCTGAGCTCTCCTGAACCAGATATGTCACCATTTGCACCGTATAAATTGAAGATAATTTTTTCAGCTACTGGATACAAATCTTCAGGTGTGCTGTATATATTGTAGTATGGCAAAATTTCGTGCTGAAGTTCTGAATTTTGTTTCAATAATTTTAATAGCATTTTCTTCCCTTTACCATACATTGCATTAGTTGTATCACATCCTGCAAAAGCGTGGGCAAAAAGAATAAATGGTTTTATTGAAATGTTATTTCTAGTAGTGTACCACGTATCTGGAGTCCTGGCATTGTTACACTTTCTAAAATATATTTCTTGTTCGATAGGAGTTAAGCCGATTAGTAGTACGAGTAAATCGATGTCTGTACCAATAACTACAACTGATTTATCCGCTGTATTTAAATCAATAGCTGTCTTCACAATTGAAAAGTCAGCAAAAAAGTATACAAGTGAAGATAGTTATTTTCAGAAAATAACAAGCAGAGTTGTAAATTTCACTAGAAAATTTTGAATTATACTTGCTTCACTGTAAATAGCGTATTCCATCTGCATTTCTAAATTATCAAATTTGGAAATACAGTTGAAGACCACATATACAATATATAATATACTAAATAATATTTTATTTTAAGTTAAAAGACGTATCAATTTGCTGTATTTTTACATACAAATTGCTAGAGCCATTTTTCGTTTAAGGAATACATAAATATCATGTAAAAAAATTATTTAATTGAGTATTAAAAAAAAAAAAAAAAAAAAAAAAGTTTTAAAAACTAATAATTTCTTTTTAATTATAAATAATAAAATTTTTTCCTTAATTCTAAAATAAAAACGCGAGCAGTAGAGATTTGGCCGTGCGAAAGTGAGAAATCCAAGCGCCCGGCTTGTTTTATCATTACATCTCACGAAATAATTGAGATAAGAAAAAAAGTGTGCATAACTTTTTTGTGTATTTTTTCTTATTCAAAATTATTTTCCCAATAAACTTCTCTGCCCAATCAATGGTTTGCGAGTTATGACGATTTAAACAATATAATTGTTAATAATAATTATTTGGTACTACGTTTCAACAAAATAAACTTGATTTTCGTAATCCATTACTCAAAATACGGTTGCGAAAACCCTTGGCAATCAAAATGCATACGGACATCTCCTTTCAGATAATAAATGAATGAAAATTCTATTAGCTTTCGAGACATAGAATCTCTGACTTGAATTTTGCTTGACACAAACATAAAACAACACTTGGTGTAGGTTTTAGGCCCCGAAAATATTAATATATAAGTGGGAATAGTGTGGTCTATATTGCTGTCTCTATAGTAATACGCACGCGTAAGTTTTCTTTTGCTACGGTGTAGACGTATATTTATGTCCTTCTTACCAAAAGCGTAGAGCAAGGGGGCTTTTACGTATGATTCTCTCCATTTAAACTTTCAGGTGCTCTGTTACCTTTACTACCTGTCTACAATAAAACCGAGGGTACTCATAATTTTCTATATTTTTTTCTCTACAACTTTTATATAGCACTTTTCGCCGAAATTTATTTAATTCTTCGATAAAAAGCTAATTAAAAGTGTTTTTTATTTTTTTTTCACCTGTCTAATTGAAATTTTACCTTGATTTTTTGGTATATGTTTTGCAATCATGTTCCGAAGCTTACCTCAAAAAATCAGACCTGGCTGGACCTGTTTCCGTTTATGAGGTCTATTTGACTGGACTAGTATGTCTGCAACTAATGACCGAGCTCTGGGTACTGTATCTCCTCTGTCCCTTTCCACCAGATCGTTAATGAAACATTTATGTTGTTACTGTCATCTATATATGTAATTATTTTTAATGTTTTTTTTTTTAAGTTGCCCTGGTTATTACTTTTTTTTTTATATAAGGAACCTCAAAACCTTGGGGTTGGTATGCAACTTTTTGACTAATGACATTTATCGTAATAAATCGGTTGCAATGACTCGAAAAAGAGATATAAAAAATTTTAAATGTTTCCCAAGTCCCTTGGTTGATGTAAAGCGTCTAGCGTGGATAATTCAAAAAGCGACTGCAGTTTGTGCCGAATGCATACGTACATAATATTTCGTCGAGCGTGAAGTGTACCAGAGAGAAAAGGAAATAAATAATAAATGAGAGAGGGAGAAAAGGAAGGAAAAGGAAGGGCAAAAAAGTTACCACGGGGCCATATGGCGTTGTAGTCTTTTGACTACCCGACAGGCCCCGAGAAAAATTCCAAGACCGAAATTTTTCTAACCCCCATCAACCATCCTCCGACTACTGATTAAATTCTTTTTCTTCAGTACCCTCTAAATATTATTTCTAGTCCCCTTCGAGGACCCTTTTTCTTCTTGACAAGCTTCTGGAAAAAAAAATCATAGAAAAAAGATAAATTTATTATTTTTATATACTCATTCATTCATTATTATTGTTTATGTATCGGAAAATAAATATTGTTTTAAAAATTTAATAAAATGTCAGTCAGTAAGTGTTTTTATTATTTTCCGAGCAAGAGCATTTCAGTGAGTCTGAGATAAGACGTCCGCATATTATTTCCTTCTCACTTAAGAGTTTAAACTTTTCATAAATATATTGTGTGCATCATACACATAAAGTAGTGGTACCTTTCAGTACCTGACTCTAGATCGCAGATCTCCCGACGGTTTAGCCATCATACTATTCAAAATATTAAACTTTAATCATAACAAAATACCACACTATCGTAATAGCACATAAATATTATTTTTTTTTTCTTTTTTAGTATTCTTGCACACGAATGATTGCAGTGTCTTTTAAAAGTTTAGATTTTTTTTATGTGTTCAAGTGATGTATGATGTCTGTGTGATATATGAAATAAACGGATTATAGTATGTACAAGTATATATATAGACAAGAATTGGCCTCTAGTGCCAATTTATTGACTTTTACTATAAATAATTTTGCAATACATTTGTACAACTCGACTTATAAACCCCCTTCGTAACTCGGTATCGCGTTTACTTTCGATTCTGAAACGACAATTTATTATGAAAAAATATTATATCCAGCTATTCTGGTATGTCGTGGCTATTGGGGCATGGAGCCATGTATGATTTAAATAGTACGTTGGGTGAAACACTAGTCCAAGTACATACATACGAACATACAAATACACAACTTGGTGGTGGCTACTATGAAAAAGAATAAGAAGAAGAAGAAGAAGAAGAAGAAGAAGAAGAAGGTACTAGCGAGCTTCGACTACGCCATTGCCCGGGTCATTTCCTGAGTGTCGAGAAGGCTTTACTTTCTTCTTGTTCTTGTTCTTGTTCTTGTTGTTTTTCATTTTTTCATTCCCTTATTAGTTTTTTTGCTTTTCCTATTTCTCTGGTCGGACGGTCGGTTGGTCCATGTTACATCGGTTTAAACCACCCGCCGTATAGGCACCTCTTATCCAACAGAGAAAATAGTCAGGACCACTGGAAAGGAAAATTACGAATGTAAAAAAAGGCGGAGTACAGTGAAAAAAAATTTACGGGACGACCACAAACCCTGGAAAGCATTTATCTCCAGCTGTGGGTTTCTATCTTATATTACACTTATAATCTCTCGAGCTTTGGCTCATCCTAACATTTATTTAAAATTTTTTTTTTTATTTTTTCCATCCCTCCCTCCCTCCCTCCCTCTTTATCTTTTTTCTTGATTTGTTTAATGTTCTGACGTAACGGCAACGAGATTAAAATTCTTTTTTTTAATTTTAATTTTAATTTTTTAAACTTGTAATTAGCAAAATCGCATTTATAATTTCTTGCTATATTGGTTAAAATTAAAATTTTTTTCTATTTACACAAGTGTGTCTTTAGCTTTTTAATATTACAAGTATATGAGATATCAAGTTAAGTGTACAAGGACAAGTTGAAATTTTTTCGGCTCCACATCGATTATCCTACAACTCAACTTGATAAAAAAAAAAAAACACTCCACAGTTTACTTATTAACACTATCAATTTTTAATAATATATATATATATATATACATGTAATTGTTGAGGAAACATTTTATCAACTACACAGAAAAATTGTATGATGCAAAAGTGTCAAGACCCAGCTTACAGAAAATAGTAAACTGCGGTGCTAAGAACTGGTTGGTAAATCCGCCACTAATCTTTGAGACGTCTATTGTCTCCGAAAACTGGTGGTAACTTTACCGGTAACACTCAGTAGTATACCTGTTGTTATTATTGTACTTGTTGTAGCCTAGAAAAGATAATAATAATATACCATAATAAAATAAACGTCAATACTACTAACTACTGAAGTTGTAAGTAGATTTACCTAAAGTTTAGGCAGTCTTACAATTTCATAAAGTAATACATACTGGAAAAACATCAACCGTTCAAACGGTAAATGTTAATATATATTTCTTCCGAGTTCCGTTGGCACCCGTATACATACAGAAGAATTTATATATAAGATATGTATATACATATATAAGCTGCTGCTTAACGCAACACACCAAGACCTGCGATCATGTTGTGTTAAGAGAGCGCGTGCGCTAGTATTTGTGAGCCGAGCAGCTGTCCGCCAGGTGCTCGTTCGACCGGCCAATCGGCAGACATATAAGGCCTTTAGGGCCCAGAGAACCCCACCAGGGTGCTTAACCTTACAGAGACCAGTCGCCCCCTCATTTACCTGCCAAGGGTGCTACGTTTGCAGCCGAGGGAGGACCTGTCTGTAAACCTTTATTGTATTTATATGTCTCTTTTTTTTTCTTTTTTCTTTTTTTTTTTCTTCTTAATACCAAACATTTGAACCATGTGACCGGCTACTAAATCAATTCCTTTTGATGTGAGAAAAAAATATGAAAAATCATTATTCTTTTTTATATTTTTCTATAGCTATTAAATTTAACGCCAATAGATATTTTTATTTTTATCATTCCTATATAATAATGCTCACTTATTTTTTATTATCATAAATTAAATTTTTACTTTTCCATAATCAATATTTACAACTTGTATAAATATACATTGAGTTTATTAAATATTTTTTAAGTTAATTCAAAATAAAATTATTTTTATAGGGTTTTAGTAAATTTAACTACACTTACGATATAAATTAATTATATATTACCGAGTAAAGTTTAAATGTTTTAAAGGAAAAAAGTTATTTTAATATTTTATCGGGATTTAAAGTTTAATAATTGTACAAAAACAATTTGTTGATTTACAATGACATTATTTATCTAAGTTGTACTGATTGTCGCTAAATTATAAGAGTACATATGTGTAATTTATAGTTGAAATAAAAATGAGATTAGGTATAGAGCTAAAAAGTACCGTTTGTCTGATAACCGTTTAGGGAAACGTCGGTGCCTTTGTCACGCCCACGCATACCTCTTGGGCGGTCGTTGAGAGATAGATTCTCTTGGCATGTATGTTTTGTTGTTGTTGTTGTTGTTGTTGTTGTTGTTGTTTAAATAAAACATTATCTGTCGCTTAATTTAGCATTAAAACATAACTGGGTGCACGTGTTTAGCGGCAAATTAAAACAATTAAATAGTGAGTGAACTTATTGTATGACGTAGTGAGAAAGACATGAGAGAGTTTTGCACCAGGAAACAGAACATATTCACCCTTTTTATACGTACATACCGCACGTGGCATTATTCTAAATCGTATAAATCAGATAAACCAACTTTACGGTCATGCCGTTATTTGAATACAATGGTACCGAGTGTATGGATTATTTTATTTATTTATTTATTTTTTTTCAAATTACTTGAAATATTTAATATTATTATTTATTTATTTTTATAATTCAAATTGTCTGTGGATTTAAACGGATAAATTATTTAAATAAATGATATATATGATGTATTATTTATCTAGAAAATCGTTTGCACCCTCTCTCTCTCTCTCTCTCTCTCTCTCTCTCAACTTTACCATCGATCGGTGACACGAAAAGCCAAATAATTATTTACGTCACAAGACAAGTCCCAGGAATTTTAAGATAGATTTACGTCAAGACATTAACTTGCAGTTTATTTTTTTATTAGAAAATAGAAAATACAAAATCCCGAGTAGATTCATGAGTTGGTTTGTTTTTAAATTATTTAAATGTCATTGATGTTTATTTTAAAATTTGTGTTTTACGATTTAGCTGCCGGCGTTTCTTAGGGTATTTTATTTAATCAAAAGGCGAGCTTTAAATACTTACAATTAAATTAAACGAAAGGAAAGACAAAAAAAGTATATATATATAAAGTGTGACGTGAGCTTAACTTTTAAGACAGCGGTTGAGCTTAAGACGCGAAAGATGTAAAGAGAAATGAAAGGAAAGGCGATAACCTAAGAGCGTACGTCTTAAATATATCTATACATACATATATTTATATAAAGATTGAGTTTTGTGTTTTAATGAGAATAAAATAGCATTGATGGCTCTTTTAAATGTGCGTCATATTGCCTGGATATTATTTATCACGTAAACTTTGATCATCGTTTTATATCTACTAGAATTCAAATTCAATATTTTAATATTTATTTTTATTTTCACTGTCTATATTTTATTTTTCACAATATTTATTCATATCGAATTAAATACGCGAGTGGGCTCGGAATTTTTTTCGGTCTATGTAAATTTAAATCTGAAAACTAGCGCTTGCGGGAACCGGAAAATTCAAATAGAATTATTGCGGCGTGGTGCGGACGCAAGGGTGCCTAGGGGTGCTCTGTGAAATTATTACATAATTGTTATTCACACTCGGAAATCTCTGGGGATATACGTGAGAGATTAAAACCAAATCGAGAAATAAAACCAAAGTGGACAACCGGCAGACACACCGGCTCTCTATAGCCCACTTTGTTCGTCGAATGACACTAGTAATATAGACAGAAATGCTCGGATGTAATTCGCTGGGGATGAAAACAGTTGTCGCACACACTATATATACCTTTATTCTTATACTTGCTTATTAATAGTATCATTTATTTATTTATTGTTTTTTTTTTTTTTTTATTTTTATATCATCAATTTCGCGGCATATTCTGTTGCTTACAACCCTCGGATTTTTTTTTTTTTTATTTCTTATTCAAACAAAATTGAATATTTTATTGAATTGATGTTATGTCATTACGCTGTTATCGGTGTAATGATTGCCGTATTCATCATATCGAAAATAATTTACTTAACTGACAATTGGTAAGCTTTACTCTCTGGGGTATTGATTTTTTTAAGCCATTTTTTCATAGCACTTCAATTTATCTCTCTGGACAATATGAAAAATAAAATGAACGATATTTTTTTTCTCTCTGCGTCAAGCGTACAGTCCAATTTCACTGGATAACTGCTTCGATTTACCCTCTTTTTTTTTTTTTTTTTATTTTTTTTTTTAACAGGGATTTACATATTTCGGTGTGCGTTTGACCGGTAATAATGTTGCGCTCGTTTTCAACGAATGACTTTTATACAAGTTAAAACTTTATGGAGTTGACTACTCCGGGGGTTATTGTGTGAGCTTTGAAAAATCAGCCCCTTCCTGTACTTTCTATACACATAACCATTGCAATACGCCCTAGACATCAGCCGTATAGCAGAGGGTGTGCAACTTTTCATATAACTGACCGGTACACATGAGCAATTGATCAACCAGAATCATGGTAGTTGAATTGTGAAATAACGAATTTACTATAAACTGTTCATTGTGCGATTTATTATTTCTCATTTGCTACTACTCTACTGTATGTTATCGTCTCGTTATTCAACAGCAAATCAAATTGTTTATAAACCATTTATATTTTAATTTATTTCCGTTGTTTTTTTTTTTTTTTTTTTTTTTTAATCTCCACCAGTTTATTTGCAAATGGGTAATTTATAAGCGAAAAAGAGCCCATTTTGCCGTGACGATAAAACGATAATCTCTTGAGCCATGTAGAGAGCTACTCGCTTTAACCCTTTAGATTTAACTCTGAATAAGATCGAAATAGCGCGAAAAGGAAAGAAAAGGACACGAAAAACTAGTACTTTAGTTAAATATTTAAGGAACAAGATATTCTACTCCGGAAAACGTGAAGGACGAGAGCGACACTTCTCGTATTTCCTATTCACCAATCCCGTACTTTTTTTTTTTTTTTTTTTTTTTTTCTTTTCCGTCATCTTGTTCTTCTTAATGCTTTTATTCCATTGCACCCTCGAAAAGCCCAACGCGCCTTTAAGTAAGTTCTTATGTCTTTGAAATTCTTATCTTGAGTTTTTTATGGATAAAAAAAAAATTTTTTCACACTTTCTCTTAACAATTTTATCAACTCAACGTTAATCCATTCATATAATACTCTCTGCAGTTACAATTAGTTATTACAATTTTTTTTTCTCCATGATCCGACTTTTCAATTTAAATAAATTTTAATTAATTCCTTTGGAATATCCGGTGAAAATAAATAAAATAAAAGGTTTTATGGGATACTCTAAAAATAAAATTGAAAATATATAAAAAAAAAAAAAATTAACAATAAAAATATTGAAAATAAAAATAAAGTTTATTACATGGTCGATGGATCACGTTTAAACATCAAGATATCAATATATCGTAGTGAGTGACAGCCGTTCTCAGTGATTAACCGCACAAAGCTGCGCACAATTTCCACAGAGAATATAACTAACCTTCCCTCTGTCCTCTGTCAGACATATACAGTGGCGCCACCCTCTTCTGATATATATATAAAATAATAAATATACCTTCTTTATATTACATTATATTATATATGTCGTAAATGCACAACTCAATGTATACTTATTTACATTTTTATAAACACGATTACAGACGAGGTATACTTCAAGATATATATTAGTTGATTTATTACATATTTGTGGCTGTCATGAACCTATCGTAGCTCTGCAGTAATAGAATATTTGAAAATGTCAAGACTCATATATATATATCTTGAATATATATATTGCTTTCTTAGGTTTTTTTCCATTTTCGTGCACTGCTCCACAAGTAAAAAGTTGATTATTCTATTGAACTTGTTGTAATAAATTTTATTAACGCTTACTTAAAAAAATATATTGAAAGACACGTCGTTCAGTATAATTATAATTAGATTTGTAATTATTTAAAATCAATAAGCTTAGCATTGTAATTTAATCAAGCTGTCTATTCCATATAATATAAGAATGATAATGCAGAATTTGTCGATTATACGTAATAAATTTTTAAATCTCGACGGTTTTTGGTTGTTTGGTTTCTTTATTCATGGATATCAAATGACAAATTGATAGCAATTTGTATATCTTATAAAACATAACAGAGCATCATATATTACTTTTGTGATCTCTAGAGCATATCAAATAATAAAATATGTTTATCTGATCAAATTTGTTGTATACGAAGAAACAGGATAATTTTCATCCCTGTATAATCTTCGCCATGGGGGCATCCTGGCTACCTATTGTATTCTCCCCTTTTTGCCAACAAGAGAATAATAAGATGAAAAAAGAAAAAAAAAACTTACTCTTTTTATTTTTAGACTCGCGCAACAAATCCGCCCCGACGCGTATAATTCTATCGGCCGATCAAATAATTGAAACGCTTAATGCGTAGGTGACGCAAGGAACCCTCGGGCAATGCTTTGACAAAAAGGGATAAATCTACACAGACATACATATACTCACTCACTCACTCACTCACTCACTCACCCCGCTAATACAACTAAAACTGAAACTACCCTGAACCTTGTCTCGTCCCTTTTCCATTTTCCCTACTGCTTCAGTTTGCCGAGAAGCAATCTTTCGCACGGATCACATACGTCGAGCGTCGTCGTCAGAGTACGTACCACGCCCTTGTCGAAATTCACCGCTAAAGTAGCACAAAGGGATGTATATATAGGATACATGATGCTAAGGCGTGCACTACCATTTCTAATTCGCGACTAAAGATTATTTTTCTTAATTCTTTCCATCATTCACTGAAATACAAAAGCTATTCTATTTTTTTTTTTTTTTTTTTTTTTTTTTTTTTTTTTTTTTTTTTTTTTTTTTTTTTTCTTCAGCTATACGGCAAAATGAGCCACTTAACAATCGGAAGTTTACAATTGTAATAGCAACAGACTAACGGGCACCCCTTTTGGACAGCGGTCACGGGGGTGAGCGACATAATTCTATGCGGCATTGCCAGCAAGTGCGACGGATTCACACATATATATCCACACAATCACACTGAACAGTGAACAATGCTATATATGTATATTCTTGGTTGGATAAGACAGAGCCGTTATAATGCGACAGTGTGTGTATTTGGAGGGTGAACAGGAGAGGGTGATACACCGGAGGGTGGTATAGTTGAGGCATTATAACGCAGCTACAAATCATAGGGCATACCCTCTACGTGGAAGGGCCTTTCTGACAGTGGGACGTTACAACGCTCTGTGTACAGTATACTCTCTCTTAGTGTTTGGTGTGGATGGGGAGTTGTTACACCCCCAACACAACTCACCCTACTCAAAATGTCCGACTAACCCATACTATCGCCTTTATCCCTTCTTGTTGGGGATTCTAGTACTATACGCGTCGTTATACTATTTTATTTTTTCAAGCATCTACAAAAACATTTACCGCAACACTCACACTACTAACTACCCTACTAATACTAATACAACTACAACTATTTTTTTTTCCTTTGTTTTTTGTAATTTTAATTTTACTCAATAATAGTGAATTGCAAATAAAAATACATTTAAAATAACATCGTAAATAAATAATGTCAAGGTAAAAAGTTTGTTTTTGTTTAGATAGATTTTGAATTAATAAATCATTTTGAGTATTGATAGAAATAATATCCGTAGTAATGGTTTCCACTAGTGAGTATATAGTATATATTATGATGCATTTGATGAATCGTTGATATTATTTTTGTTGAGTCTATATGGTAGAATTGACCAATACTAGCCCAAGGTTTATAAACGTATACGTTTATTGGCGCATCCAACATTGGAAAGCTATAAAACTCGTAAGATCAACAAAAAAGAAAAAAAAAATTATAGCACTTTAGTTGTATAATATACCGTATGTGAGAAAATGAAGAGAAATAAAACTATAAACGAAAATCATGGTATAAATGGGAAAGCAAAATACTAAAGTACTAAAACTCCGGTCATATTATATGTATTACATATATAGAGAGAAGAGAAAAGGGGGAAAAATAGTCATCATCTGAAAGTTTATAGTTTGTATAATTATATTTAATAATTAAACAATGTTTTACTTTATTCTCAGTTTCAAAAATTTTCTCTATTCCTATTAATAATTAATAACATTATAATTATAGGTTTAGAGTCTAGTTATAATGATTGCTAGAATTAAAATGGGATTCGTGTTAATTTTAAACAAAACAGTTTTATGATGATAACCACTGAGTATAATGCCTGAATAAAAGGGTATAGATCGGGTCTTTATTTCTGGCTCTGTATTTAAAAGATCCCTCGATAGCTGTAACAACTTTTGTCGAAACGAGAACCCGAGTTTAGTAGCTATAGCGTGAGGTGAACCAAGCGCGTTATTAAATTTTTAATGTGTCTAAAGTTGGTACAATTCACCGCCCTCTAGGTGCAGAAACCCAACGATTCATCCCCTTTGATAAAATGGACGGACATTATACCGGGTAAAAAACGGTGAGATATAGTCCTGGCAAGAGGGATGAGAATACTATAATATGCAGAAATGAGAAAGTAGAAAAGAAAAGGTCATGTTGTCTGTCGCAATAAATTTATTAATTGCTTCCAATTATAACCGTGGCTGTCATTTAATTTAATAAATAACAAAAAAATATTTTTATAATTAAGTCGTTATTTTTTTTTTTCTTTCTATGAAAATGATATACAATATTGTGCAATATGTAATAAGTTATGTTTTATATCGTGAATCAAGTGTATCAAGAATGCAACATCATCAACATTTAATTCTTTGTTGCGGACATCTTAAAATGATGAGATTTTTTTATTTACTTTTAGTTTTATGGTGCATAATGATGTCACTTAAAGTGTTGAATGACGATCAAACAATTTATGTAGATGACATTCTCAGTTTAGAAGATGATACATTGTTTATAATAATTATGAAAATAATGAATTTGATTAGTCATACAAGAGCAGATCATATTTTCAAGGTACACATAATAAAAAATAATAATGAGGATTTATTTAAAATCCCTAAATGGTTTGAATATTTCGAGGTCAGATGGATAATATGTTCCGTGAGAATAAATTTCGAGGCTATTATAGACTGCTTCGTCATTCATTTTTCCAAAATTGCAACTACTGTTGTTGCTATTTTTCTTATAAAACCGCAATTTAACCTTGAAGTAAAACCAATTAAAACGTTTTTCATTAACTCGTCTTACTCTTTACTTGATATAACATCATATGACTTTAAGAAATACAAAAGAAGAATTGAGAAAAAGATTGATGAAAATGATCAAGAAAAAGCAGATAACATTAGTGTTGGTATATATATATATATATACGTATAAACCGGATAAAAAAGTAACATCATCTCTTGTTCCTGTCGAGAGATGCGGTTATACACATTTCAGGGTCGTTAGTCTTATGTATCCGATGAAAAATTCATCGGATCGTTCGAGTGCCATATTAGCCGTTGTCAAGAAGTACGAAAATGGCGGGATGGCTTGTTGCCTGCTTTGGGAAAAACTGGAGATTATAAGTCGTCGGACCAGTCTCTTTCTCTCTGTTTTGATATGTGTATAGTAGTAGTGTTGTTGTGGCTATTGTTGTTGTTGTTGTTGTTGTTGTTGTATGACTCGCGTGTGACTTGTTTCATCAACTCACAATCGTCCTTGAATGAGTAGAAGGGCTTATAAACATAATACATATCTATGCATAATAATAATAATAATAATAATAATAATAATAATAATAAAAGATATTTTACAATAAAAGAGACATGGATTATGGGAATATCTTCTATCGAAGTCCAACTATTGTAATTACTGCGGTTTTATATCAAGGTCGACGAGCTTAAATTATGTATATATATTTGTAGGTAGCAGTATAATAATTCAGCAATGTATGTATATTGTATGTAATATTAACGGTTTATATCGGTAATCTAAAGAGAACAAAAGATACCAAACAAGAGAGAAAATATTGAATAAAGGGAAACAGTGTGACAGGTTAGTATTGTTTGAAAAAGGCTAGTGATAAAAGTGTCAAACGAAATGCTCTGTCCACCAGCGACAAAACTAGAGAATAATACAATGGCCGCCGTTTGGACGCGAGAGATTACGCGCCATCTATGTGCGTCCCATACGTCCCATACGTCCATGGATGTATAAAACAAAAGCGTGTGATGCATGACACACCAGTTTAAATGTCCTGGCGAATATTTCATTCCCCATTTTCACGTTGTCCGGTCATATAATAAAATTTTACCTGAAAAATTGCATAAATATCATTGTGTACTCGGTACTTTGTTAACATCACAACACAAATTTAAGGTTATTTTTATTATTCTGGCTCATACAAATATGACAGATATAACAAAGTTACACATATTGTAACCCTAATTTCTAACTTTAACAATTATCAATTACTGTCTTAAGTATGTACCTATATCAGTTAACTAAATTTTATACTCTGAAGAGAATAATAGTGTGCCGGTTAAAGTCTTCTATTCATAGAGTTGAGACTGTTGAACCGTAATTATTTTTTTGATTGACCATCCTCGCTAATACTTAGACGACATTTAAAATCTTAGCTTATTAAATAACAAGAGTACATCTATTAATTAGCGATGCACACATACATGTATTTCACAACAGTATATTTAATATATAAATATATAATTACAAAGGGGTTTGAATTGTGTTAGAAATTTGTGTTAAATATAAATTTAAAAAAATAATAATTATTTTAGTTAAGTAACAAATTGTTGAGATATAATATATAATGTTACTACATTGGATATGTCTCTTCATCTTAAGGTAAATCGATTAGACTAGCTATCAAATGGCTTTCTCTCTCACTCGATGGGTGCAGTGTTACGTGAACGGCGACAGGCAGTCTGGCCAGTTTGCCTCCTTGGTGGCTAGTTTATTCTCATCCTTCTCAGACATAAATGCCTTCTCTCTTTAATGTTCAGTGTTATACACCTTCACCGGCGAGTCTTGGACGTTCTCTAACTCAACAGTGGGCGTCTCATACACAAGTAAACGAAACTACATCTACAGTATACATATATATATACATATAAGATGTATAGGATAACATGGACTAGTCCTTTGTAACTATAGCTTTCAAGTATTAGTTTATACCGTTTATACCTCTCAAATGAAATTCTGAACCAAGTGGTTCCATGCTCTGGAGTATATAATCCCTTTAGTATTAAGGACCAAAGCGTTTCTGTTATTGACAAATATAAGGTGATTCACGAATCCTAAAAGGACTTGCGAAACCCTTACGCCAATATGTCTTGAGCACGTGCGTCGTCATTTTACGGTACGACCTGTTGCACGATTTTTTTTTTTCTTTTTTTTTTTTGTTTTATTCTCCTCATTTCTTTTCATTCATTAATTATTCGAATTATCTTTTTCTTTTTTTTTTGTTATGTTTTTCACCGTCTGAATTAACAATTGCCTTGGTTAAATTGATGCACACGATATTTTTTAGTGTGTTATTGTCAAGTAGTGTTGATGTAGATTGTAGAATGAAGGGCTCTCACGCTTCCGTCCTCGAAAATCCTCAACTCAGCTCAACTCAACTCGGTAAAGTCTTACGCGCAATGCTAGTGTTTACTTAACGACCCCAACTTCAAACAAAACGCCCGGTTCTAAAGGCACAGCACGGAAATGCCGAAGCTTAAGTACAAATACACATAATCCACTATTTTTTTCTCTTTAGCTTAATGTCTGTATTTTTTATTTTTTTAGTCAATTTTATTTTTTTTTTTTTTCTATACTGGCAAAAGGAGAAAACGAAAACACTCACATACACACAAGTTAAGAGAAGCACAATAAAAAATATTTTTTTTGCATTAGGGCTTATGATGTTTATAGATTTGACCAAGTATCGATATACGTCTGGTAATAGCCAGAAACTGTTAATTATCATAAATGTATTGTAAGATAATAAATATTAAGTTCCGCAATAAGAAAATGTCTTTGTCTTGTACTATAGTCAGATGATATTATACATTAGATGAGTGTATAGTTTAAGATTGTAGCAGTAGACGTCTCAGATGAATCTGTGGGTAAGCATTGATATAAAAAAAAAAAAATAGAGAGAGAGATAGAGAGAAGGAGGAAGTTGGTGGGGATAAAACGCGTTACTTGGACCCCAACAAGCATCAGCAGCCTCCTTTTCTCTGAGAGTTGTGAGTTAGCCAAAGCCAAGTATCCGAGTAACAAAATCAGTCGCCTCGGTACTACCAGCAGCGACAATCAAGCTGCCCGTTTTACCTTCTAATTTGTTAACTTGTCAACTAATGCGTCCAATGTTTTCTGTGATAATTGTTCAATAGCTTTATTTATTTATTTAACCTCCAGTGAGCTAATGGTTACAAGTTTCGTTTATAAAATAAATTTATGTTGTGCTACAATTAATAAAAAAAATAAAAAAAGGGTTTAGTATGTGAAGTTACTCTGAAGACTTTAGAGATCGGTCAGTACTGGCAACTAGAATCGTGTCAAGGCAGCAATGCACACTAATGCAATCAATTGATTGTCAAATGTATTGCAGCAGTAGTAACAGCAATAACAGCAATAACAGAAAATAACAAGCTATAATTCATTTCATCGCTCGTGCCACGTTCGTGCCGACGCATTCCTAAGCTCAAAAGACTGGGAAAGCTGAATGCCTACATTTAAATACAACTCTCTATGATGCTTTTTTATTTTATTTATTATTCATTCAACACCACTCATTGTCTTGCTTACTGGTGTCATTAATTGGTATAGACATAAGACATGAATAGAAGCTTTAAACATAATCCTGATTTAAAAATGAATCAGCAGAATTTTAAGCTTTGTGATTTAAGAATCGATAACATTAAATCAAATAGTTCAAATGAATTTAAAGACTTAAATAATTTTTATAATAACATTACGTGTGAGTATATATCAAACACAAAATCATGTAGAACAACTCCGAGTCCTCGTGCTTTAAATAATTCTGGAGCACCTTCCCCGCACTATTGGAAACAGCAGTGCGGCGGTCAAGAAAGTGGGGTAAATAATTTTATTTAAAATTAAAAAATTTTTAAATTAAATCACTTGAAAAATATATTAATTTAACAGGTGAAAAAAATTATTTATTTATTTATTTATAATTGATTATTGTTTTCTTAGAGTATATTTAAGGTTTTGTATGCAACTGCAAGTTTTATCTAACACCCAAACACTATGCTACATACTAATTAGATTAAGTGTGTACGTGCCGAGAATAAAGTGAAAAAAAAAATATAAACTGCAGGGTTAAAATAACTCGGAGATTTAAGAAAGAGAAAAATCTAAAGCTATATATAATTTAATCAATATAAAATTTTATTTGTGTGAATTATAAAGGGATTGTCAAAACGAGTTCAGTTAGTGGTTTTAAAAAACTCTTATTCACATTTATTTAATCTCTGCCATAAAATAATTTTAATTATTTAAACTCACCAGCACAAAAAATAACAAAAATAAATAAGTTGATAAAAAGTAAAAGTACAAGTTTAAATAAAATAATTAAAAATAAGTTAAATGTTGAACAGTTGTATTAGCAGCTCGCTAAGCCTAGTAAAAAAAAAAAAACTACTGTTAAATGATGACTGGGTGTGGCAATATGTATCCGGGATGTCATTTATATAATTACGATTTTGTTAATCCATAAATTGTTGAGATAATTAAACAAAAGGTTGACATAAAAAGTGGTTAATGTCCAGTTGAAATTGATAAAAAGACAGAATGTAGTTAAATATAAAAGAAATAGTAGTTTGTTTGAAAGAAGAGAAGGTGGAACGTCGTCGGGTCGAGTCGAGTCAAGTCGAGTCAAGTCCGAGTCCTTCGCCAGTAATTGCACCAATTAAGGCTATTAGGAATATAATAAATCCAGGAAAATGCCCAGCCTTCTCTCTAAGATCTCTAAGAAGTCTCAAAGCAAAAGACTAATAAACGCCCAACCAGCAATCTCAGCATCTCAAACTAAAACTCGAATTCTTTACCGTGCGCGGTTATTTATTTTATTAATCTTACACGATCAAGATGCACACCATTCTTTTTAATAATAATTAAAATTATTTTTACGTTTCATCACGAGATAATTGATCCATGACATGACAATTATATACAGAACAGAGATCAGAATCTCATTATTCAGTTAAACGCGGTTTATTATAATTATGAAATTCAGGTTTATAAGAAAAAAGTTGTTTAAATTACAACATGCCATCTATATCATCAATATACAATTTAAGTATAAGCTATAAAATAATAATAATAATAATAATAATAATAATAATAATAATAATAATAATATTTATTCCTAATACGACACACCTAAAACTCTAAATGATCGTTTATAAATGTCATCTGATCAACAAATTAATTTGTATCATTGTCATACTGATCACGTAGATTATTGCTCGCTAATTGTCGGGTTATGCAGCCACACATTTACGTGGATGTGACTGAAAGGTTCAATCGTTCACTCACTCACTTATTCATTCATTCATTCATATTTATCTATATATATATATATATATATATACGTGAAATATACAAGAACCAAACGATCTGATAAATAATGTAGGCGATGACATTTATACGCCCGATCAACGTCGACACAGACAGAATTGTATATGCACACCTGGATGCATCGTGACATGCACAATGAAATACCCAAGAAAATATAAACAAAATAAATTATAAAACTATGTATAGTTTTTATTTTTTCTCTATTATAAATTCTTGAGCTTCCGGCGCTTCCTTCCGATGCCACTGACCGCAAAGCTGAAGAGCTGCTCTCTGAAAACCTCAACTCTCAACTTATCGTGCGAGTGCCAAAAATTCAATGAGTTTTATCTAAAATTAACTTTTATTGCTATACTTTTAAAAAAATATTCTAAGTACTTAATCTCTTTGTTTTAACAAACATCTCGCCTTGAGTTGGGTCAACACTACACTGTCTATAATTATAATCTTTATAATGAGCATATATGTCAGCAATAACAGGATCCAGTGGCGTATAGAATATCATTGATATTAAAAAAAAGTTGAAATATTGTTGAGCTATGACGATTTAGCTGACATTTGTTTTGAAAACATTTACAAACCGTTAAACCTATAGCATCATCAATGTTTTGATTACTATAACTTTAGTTTTAAGTTTACTATGAGAAAGAACACACAAGAGCAAGATGAAAAATTATCGACTGTCTCAACGAAATTCAATATCTTAAAACAAGTATAGATTATTATTATTCTATTTTAATTTACTTTTAACTTATCAAATATCATCATTATCATAATAATAATAATAATGATAATAATAATAATTAATATTATTATTATTATTATAATCGCCATCTATATAAATTTATATTTCTTTTAAACTTGGCTTTATTAAATACACATTGATGTATAATTACATAAACATAATTATTATCCGAGGTATATATATTTACCGTATAGTTGAGATCGTAAGTTTAGCACTTAATGTATTACATTAGTAACACCATCATATAATAAAAAGAAACGGAAACGCTTGACTTAAACACGCGTCATCCATTTCCTTTATTATAAATATTAACTAAAGATACTTTTTTATTCTGTATTTCTTTTTTAATTTTTTAAAATATTAAAATTTTTGGGATATGGGTAAAACAGAGGACATAAAATAACTTATATACTGAGTAATTTGTGTTTATAAATACATGGATAGTTTATTCGTTAGTTTGTTGAAAATAACGTACAGTTAATGGACACACAATTTGAGCGGTATGTAGTTTTTTGTTTTTTTTAATAACTATACCCAACGGGGTTAATTGCTGTAAAAATAAAGACACTGATGGTTACAAAATATACTTAGGTACCCGCATGTATCTTGAACACCTGTCGGACATGTCCTGTCTTGTGGATATGTATCATTACTACAATACATTTAATAAAATATTCGGTCCACCTATAAAAAGGACATTGGGAATAAAGATCGTTAAGATAGTAAGCAAACTATTAAAACCATTAAACTATGAGGGTTCTCACGGTTGAAATAGAAATAAAATTAAAAGCTTAGCTAAGGACACCTGGATCTCATAATAATAATAATAATAATAATAATAATAATAATAATAATAATAGACTTTATAAGTGTTTGAACTAATCATTAGGGTGATTTTCTTTTCCGTTCAGGTGGATTGTTAATATTATTGTAGAGCATATAAAGATCTTGCATTTTGTTGAATTTGAATTGGTAAAGTATTATAGAAATAACTATATCAATGTAAGACATTTATATTGGCGAAAAAAATGCTGACGCATACTGGACATCGACGGCGAACATATTAAGATTTCTGATCCACTGCTGTACATTTTTATTATTACACGCTTTTGTTCCTAAAAGGAAATAAAATATGAAATATTGGTCCAGCTTCTGACGTATTCATGCCTTTGATTTTTTTTCTTCTTATGATATTAAATGTATATATTAAATAATTATAGTGACTCTGGACTCTGGACAATGGGGAAAATAATAATTGCCAGTACTGAAAATTAAATAAAAATAGTTTATTCCTTTGTTCTCATTGTTGATAATAATGTATAGACTAGTATTCTGGTTATACTTTATCAACAGACCCCATTGGGGTACATTATCTCATGGCCGAATTCTTTCATACTCCCCTTGTATTCTAAACACTAGTTTATCTGATTTTTTTCCACTCATTTTCAATCCAAGTATATTTTCATGTATATATATATATATATAACCACTCAACCGACTGAATACCAGCGCAATCGTTTATCTACTCAACTTCCGCGTACGAGTGAAATGCAGACTCGATAGATGTAAAATAACCACAACTAAGTGCGAGTGTAGACGATCAAGAGAATTAGAATTACAATAAGTTTTAAGTAAAGAGAATAAATAGAGTATAGGGAGAACTAAACCCAGAATTACAAGACAAAATGTTACAATACGAAATTGTCGGCCATTCCAAATCTTAGATCACTTCTCATGTCTTAGCAATTCATTTTAATTAATAGCTCTAGATATCTACAAGCAAGCGGTTCCTCTCTATATCCTACCATTAACTTAAAAACGTCAAGTTTTTTATTATAAATTCGATTTTTCTTTACATATTTACAATGACGATTTATTAACACCAGCTTAACGCTTATCGTTCACCAGTATTTAGTATTGGAACAATTTGTTAGCATAGTTGTTTCTTTAAAATTTTTTTTTTTTTATTCAGATAAAAGATAATATTCTTTTTTTGACTTTATTAAACCAATATATATACACACATGCACACAAATAGTTAATTACTTACAAGATGATTACATTGTATGGTACATTACTTGGGAGCTTATTGGTCAAGAAGTTACCCCCACTTTAACGAACAATGTCTTGCGCGTGAACGTCTTTGTATCGTCAAAAATATGGCGGCAGTATTCGATCTTCATTCACGCGCGTTGCGTCTTAACTTAATTTTCAATACGGGTTACTTATTAAAACAATAAATCTTAATAATAATAATAATAATAATAATAATAATAATAATTTCAGTTAAATTATTAATCGATTTGTTAATGATGATAAAGTTTTAATAAAAATGAATATATAAACTAGTGACATTAAAAGTATAGTGACTGAAAGACTAAGACTATAGTCTTAGAAGAACAAAGTACTTTGAATTCCAAAAGGGTAAACTGTCGAACTCAAGTTTCTCCCTGAATTTTAGTGGATTCTCGCCAACAAGTATAAGTTGGACGATTCTTTCATGGCCCCGAGAAGCCGTTAAATTCTCTTGCGCACCCGAATGGCATCGTCATCGTCCTCGCGTTAGTCCCATACCAAGTTTACTTTTCCTGAAGCGACTTATATAGCAAAGTGTTATACTACTACGAACCTGCTTACTCTAAAACTATTGAAAAGACAAAGCTAGATTTTGTGAACAAGTGAAATAGAACAAGACACTAGGGGTGTAGTACGCGTTCGCTTCAAAACCCCGTTTCCAAAGGGAACAAGAAAACTTTAATACTATACACTCACCAAGACTGAATAACAAAAGTCTTAAACTCTAGAATAATTTACCATACATATTATCACTAATATTAAATAACCACAGCTATTTATTTTTACTAATTAATACTATTTTTATTCCATTTATTAAATATGTTTGTTTGTTATTCTGATTATGCTAATTATAAAATGGTACTATTATTATCATCTAAATTTAATCAAATAATTATTTTCGAAATAAATTATAACTCATTTGTTTGTTTTTATAATTTATTTTTTAGTATGGATCAGATGAATTTGGTCAGGATTCACCCAGGTACACATCACCAAAAGCTGCCACTCTCTACGCAGAGCCGTACTATATCGGTAAGTTTAAAATTCAAATTATGGTAATAAAAAAAAAAGACAGTGTTATAAATATCAGTAATATTAGTGCAGTAAAAAAGATACCACCGAGTACGTTCATTTTAGTAGTAAGCGAGAAAAAGTTTTATCAGACATCGAACGAACGCCTGTTAAAAAAAAAAAAAAAAAAAAAAAAGAAGTAAATACAACAGTTTGGCTTAGTTTTACCAGAACGGGAACAACCGGGTCCTCTATAGCTGGTATAGCTATGGTGTAGCTAGTCCAAGCACGAAATTACATAAAGCAAAGTATCAAGAAATACGTTCTCAAAGCTTATTGCTGTTGTTTTCAACTGAAATA
Organism: Microplitis deprimator; assembly: GCA_964016945.1. Classification (NCBI taxonomy): domain Eukaryota; kingdom Metazoa; phylum Arthropoda; class Insecta; order Hymenoptera; family Braconidae; genus Microplitis; species Microplitis deprimator. The sequence continues at coordinate 26,442,221 of OZ024706.1, read as the reverse complement.
ATGGCCCATCTCGGCCGCTTCGCTTTACGACCACCCGGTGGTCGTTTCCTTTTTTTTTATATATATTTTTTTTTTTACTTTCGTTTATCATACGCCCAATATACACACACCTACAGTACCAATTACTCTATCAGTTAGTATACCAGTTTGTAAATATACACTGGGATTTTTTAAATTATAATTAAATATACATGACACGTGCCGACACGTGCTGGAAAAAAAAAAAAATACCGTCAGTAGCTTTATAAAAATTTACCTCGAAAAGTAAATCATTGATATATTTTTATAAAAAAAAATTACAGATGGAAATTCAGCGGGAACGGGTCCCGGTGATCCATGGAATGGTAGCGGAGTTCAGCCACCATACAGTGGATACGCACCACCACACCTGACACAACCTGCCTACCCCATGCACATAGCCCACGACCCCATGGTAAGTATCGAAATCTTTTAAACTATCCAATTGTAATGTATCCTAGGTCATTACTTAATAATTCAAAGAAACATTCCCCTATTTAAGTTGATTTATAAATTTACACACACACACACCAATAGTTATATTTATATATTTAATAATAAAAATAAAAGCCCATTTGGTACACGGAGGTTTCATTTAGCTTGGATTCCATTGAAAGATGGTTGGGAGTCACTGATGATAGTGCTAACACTCGCTAACACTCGCTGATGGTGGAATATACGCCAAATGAGTCACGGTCGCTATATATAGATTTCAAAATCCTCCTCCATCTTCTCCACCTCCATAATTTCTACCACTACCACTACCACTACCACTACCACTACCACTACAATATAATATAATATAATATGTTTCTAGTCAAGTGCACGCGTAGCGTCCATTTGATTTACGCTATCCACTGATACCCATCACCTACTACACCCTAATATTATCACAAACTAACTATCACTTAACTAACATTTGTAGTAATTAATTCACATCAATATGATAATGTTGCCCTACTATTATTATATATCACTCATGTACATATAATTATTAACTTATTAGCTGCAGACTTGTATGCTAATACAATAAATAATAAATCAAAGGAATTTACTAAAATCATAATAATTTAGACACTTGTCTAAAATATTTAAAGTAAATTAACAGTTATTTAAATATATATATTTCTTGAAACTCGTGGAACGTCGTCATATTTCCAAGTAAATCTTTAATTAAATCTTACCACCAGTTAATGTCCAAAAAATGAAAAAAAAATATAAAATATTTTCAACAAGTTTAAAATTTTAAATTATTTGGTAAATGTTGATGTTTTTAGTCATATTCGGCGATATCACCAAACGGTGAACCAGCAGCACCAATACTTGGATCAACGGTGACAAGTGCGGCCTCATTACCACCAATGTCAACCTTCAGAGGTAGTGCAGCAGTTGCTGCATCCGGTGGTACTGGCGCACCATCCCCTGCCTCGTTACAGTACAATCATAGTCCCGGAGCACCAGCACCCGCACCACCAACGGCCAATAATCCACCACAAAATCAAACACCCACCGCTGATAGTCTAGGAAAAACACTTGCATCTGTAGTAAGCACACGAGTATGTAAATCATATTCCTCTTTATTTATCTTATATTATCAAAATTATAAAAATATTTAAAAAAATATCATCATTCATTAATATTTAATATATTTATCTATACAGATCTATCCAACAGACCAATCAGTATCAAGTTATAGTAGTAATCCATCGACACCAGTGAGTTCGCCGCCGCCATTAACGGGCCCAGCGCCAGGATGGGCGCCAGGTGCTACCCCAGTCTCGCCTCACTTTACCGCAGATCCAAATCGTGGTACCATTCACATGGTAAGTTTTCCATTATTATCTAACAAGCTTATAAACTTATTGGCTTTTTTTTTTATTATTAAAATTAATTGTTTCACCATTCAGTGTCATTCACACGCACCATTAGTTTCATTTACCACCAAGTTGTTAAAAATTAAATTTATTATTTATCGGATCAGCCTTTATTAATTACACGTACTTGAAAAATTTAATTATATAACACTATCCTAGCTTAAATGTTTTAAAAAATAATAAGCTCCAGCTTTATTTTAAATTAAAAAAAAAAAAAAAAAAAAATTATATATATATACCAGCATGTTTCGAATTTACATCGTATATTTAATAAACCGTTTATTGTTAATTAATAAATAATATTATAATCATATATGTATATATATATATATTTTAATAATTTCTTTTTGTTTGTGTACGTTGTGTTTATTTTACTTGGTTGTTATTCTTTTTCTTTTTTGTTTTTTTTTTGGTTTTGTTGTTGCGTTGGTGTTGTGTGTAAAGCCGGCGCCCGAACAACAGAGGCTAGACGATGCCATCGGCTTTCTTCGCGACCACGCCGAGGTGAGGATTGCCGATTTTCATTTGATTTCTTTTTCTTTTTCTTTTTCTTTTTTTTTTTTTTTTTTTTTTTTATTCCTAATTCGATTTCACCTCATTGTTCATTACTTTGTAATTATTAATAACATAAACTATAATATTTAAAAAATTAACTGATATATATATTATGCCATTGTATTTTTTTGTAACATGACTAACATTCATGCACAAGGCATTATCAATTTGCTTATATTTATTTTTACTGTACAAATGTATATTAACTATTATTATTATTATTATTATTATTATTATTATTATTAAACTTAAACTTGAACAATAATAAATTTATAAAATTGTGTGATTATTATTATTATTCTTATTATTATTATTATTGTATTAATTTTATATTATAATATAAAAGTTAAAAAACTAAATACAGAACCAGCGTAATCGAGACGATGTTTGGGTATTCTGTTGGTACAGGGATCGCGGATGGAGGAACGGCTGGATGATGCCATAAATGTACTGAGAAATCATGCTGAGAGTCAGCTTAGTCTTCATTTAGGTCCTGTAGGTCCACATGGTGGTCTTTATTCTCATACATCTCCATCACAATTAGATCATCTTGTAAGTATTAAAAAATAATTTACTGACCCTTTAAATAAATTTATTTATTTCCTCTAGTACATTTTAAAATAATTAAATTAAATTAAATATTTTAGTCGAGTCCACATCCTGCAGTAACGGTCGCACAACCTCAAGGAACATATCCAGGTCTTGCACCAACGCCTGATACTGATGGATCTATTAAAATTGAAAGGTTACCTGTTTCCAATGCAAGTAAGTATCCATTTAAATTTTTATATTAATTTTTAATCGTTTAAATTTAACCTGCAGGCAAAATAACCATTATTATTATTATTATTATTATTATTTCAAAATTTTTAATATTCCCACGCATTATTAATGTTCGATAAAACAGTTTCACACCATAAATATCTTTACAATAATAATTAGCGATCTTGTGTCTAGTTTCACGGCGATAATATATACGGATATTTTAATCATTAGTTTATTTTGTCACAGAAAATAAAATTTATCCAAACATTTAACCAATACAATATAAATGATTTGCTGTTATAAATATTAAAATACTTTCTCTATATAAATATTCCATTATTGTGGTCGCATCATTGAACAATCACTTTTTCCCATGGACATTAAGGGAATAATAAGAAAAAGAAAAAGAAAAAAAAAGAAAAAAAAAGAAACAAACAGAGCTCCCAGGTGTTCTCTTTAGCATTCGCCCGATAAGGAAATATTAGATAAATCACACGACAAACCGCTATCGTGTAAGCATTCCTTTGGCCTTTATTATCTACTCTCACTAGTTTAATCGGCATATCCAACGCAATGTAATGCAACACTGAGATTAATCGACAGAAGATTCTTTTCTTCTCTTTTGCTTTTATAATTTAAAAAGTTAGCAAAGTTAAATTTTCACAAACTAATGTCTAAAATATCCTTCCTCGGTTGCTGGCAATGAGAACATTACGCGTATTTAAACATTTAAAATACACCATGTATGGATGTCTTGGCATTCGGAGCATCGAAGCACTCTGACTACCCAGAGAACCCTTTTAACCGAGGGATAAACTACTGAATGCTCTGAACAATCGACCAACAGCAGACTAGCTCTGATTTATCTTTTATTCTCTCTTGGTGAAACGCACCACAGCTAATTTTCTTTTTCTCTCTTTCTATATCTTTACATACTTACTGTTTAGCCTCCTGGTTTACTGTAATCTTTTAAGGAGATATAACTATATCAGGGGGAACTTGTTGTATAGCTTCCTACTAGTAATTGACTTGATTTTCATCTTTTGTTTACTTAACTTTAAATCCTTTGTTTAAGTATTTTAAAATATATATTATAATAATATGTTGTTGTTTTGTTTCCCCATTTAAAAATTATTTTAATATAGCAAATCATTTATATTTATAAATATAATAATAATTAATCATAAATTATTAATCAGCAGAATACATATCTCTAGAAAAGAGAAAAGATCCACCAGATAGCAGTGGTGGTGAAACAAAAGCATCGAGTAGTGATATTGGAGCTGGAGTTATTGCTGGTGCTACTGTTAATTCAACATCACAAGGAAAAGGAACTAAACGTTCGCGCAGATAGTAAGTGTTTTTATAAATTTTGCTTTATCATTTTTTAATGCGACGAGTTTTAAGACAAAGGTAACAACAATTAGTAGACAAAATATACAAAGAAAAATAAAAAATGTTATTTAAATTGCCTAAAAAATTGTTGCCTTTGTTCTCTAATCTTGCGATATATGATATATGTATGAAATATATTTGACAAAATTAAACTAACTTGCTGTGTCTTTGAACAACCGTTGTTCGAGCGCCGACGAAGACTGCGATGATCCTGGCACCAAAGCGGTGCGCGAAAAAGAACGTCGTCAAGCCAACAACGTTCGCGAAAGGTTAGTGAACACACGCAGTACAATGCAATCTTCCATTACAATTATTTAAAATAATAATAATATTTTATAAAATCGTTGGCAACTCTATTGTTTATATTTATTAATATCTCTAGATCTGAATTCGTCAATTCATTTCTTATTATCTTTATTTCAATATACATTAATATTATTATTATTATTACTATTATTATTATTACTTACTTGCTTAATAATTATTGTTTTTATTTTTATTCCATAGGATCATCAAATTTGAATTGTATTTAGTTTTCAGGATTTTATTTATTTAAAAGAATCAAGGATTACACTCAAGTCTACAAGTCATCAATAATAATAATAATAATAATGATTATATATTTTATTGTTTAGTCTTAATACTGAAGATTTTAATATTTTGTGATTGGTCTTAAATCTTCAGTATTAAAACAATTCAATTGAAAAAAAGCTTCAGGCTATTAAATTTACAGATGTAAACAGAGAAAAGTATTTTAAAATGAATAATTTAATTGTAACGTTTATTTAAATATTAAATATGACTTGAGTGTAATTATTTATTACTCATAAATAAATAAATAAATAAATAAATAAATCACGAATTCAGTACAAAGAATACGGCCCTTAAAGGTTTTTTTATTTTTTTTTTTCTAAATAAGTATCACCTGCGTGTGTTCAAAAATAAAATCATAACAGAATTTTGTTGGAAGCTCGAAAGTTGTTCAAAATAATAAAATAATAATATAGTTTTAAGATTTAAGTTACGTTAAATCAGGTAATTAATCGAGTATTGTTATTGCAAAACTGTTGTTCGAGTGCTGAGGACGAGGATGATGATCCTGATGTTAAAGCCCAAAGAGAAAAAGAAAGACGGCAGGCTAACAATGCTCGGGAAAGGTAAGAAAGGGAAAATAATTTAGGATTTAAATTTTATTATTTTTTTCTTATTTAATTTTTTTTTTTTTAATTAATGGGCCCGTATTCTATGTATTAATCGTGTATTTTTATTACTAATATTGAACTTGTGAGTTTGCCGACAATTTTTATTGGATTAACATTTATTATTATTATTATTTTCATTTGTTTTAATAAAGACTAACGATTATTTATTTAATTCATTTTATTGATTAAATTGTTTAGGATACGTATCAGAGATATTAATGAAGCGCTGAAAGAGCTCGGTAGGATGTGTATGACACATTTAAAAACGGACAAACCACAAACAAAGCTGGGGATACTTAATATGGCTGTTGAAGTGATAATGACACTTGAACAACAAGTCAGAGGTATTTGTTTTATAAATTTATCTAATAAATGTAAAAAAAGTAGTAATAGCAGTATCTAATTAAGATGATTATTGTATTATAGAGCGAAATTTAAACCCAAAAGCAGCTTGTTTAAAAAGGAGAGAAGAAGAGAAAGCTGAAGATGGACCTAAATTACCTGGACATCTTGCTGCTCACATAGGTCATCCACATTCTCATCCACATCCACATTCACAACCACCATTTTCGACGATGCCCGTAAGATTTATTCCCAATTATACTTTATTATTTATCCTTTAAAGTTTTTCATTCATTTCGGTCTTTATAATTCATTAAATTATTTTTATTTTGCGTTGATTTACAAAGTTGAAAAAATTTACTTGGCAATTATAGTTCCCGCGGTTGGTACCAGGATTTTAAAATTAATTAGCCTCATAAAAATTTTAATTATACAAAAATTTATAAAAAAAAAAAAAAAATAAATAAACTTTAAAGGATTTAATAATAAATATCATTAATAATAATAATAGTGATAGACAACTAATAATAATAATAATAAAATTAAAATTAAAGGGTCCACCTCCATCACTTCAACACAATCAAGTACAGCCACAGTAGCAGAGGTTAAATGACGGCATCGTCCTTTGTTAATTAATGAAAAACTAAAAAAACTGAAATAAACTTATATAAAAGTGCAGTTTGTGAAAAGCCTGTGAAAGAGACTTTTAACAAATTAATAAATATCAAGACTTCAGGTATCAAAGCGATTTGCCCACGTTTACTTATATTCAATAAGAGAATAAAAGTTATTTATATATAAACATATATATGAATATGAACGAAAGAGTATATATTATCATGAAAAAAAGAAAAAAGTAATAATAAACAGAAAATAAAAAATATAAATTCGGTATAAGAAACGTCATATGGTCTTGACTATAACCCGGTGATGGTTAATCTAGTAAATGTTTGCTAGAGGGTGCTCTTTTGTTCTTATTAATTTAGTTTATAATATTTTATTTCTTTATAAATAATTCCAATAATAAGATTGTATTAAATAACAATCAACATAAACAATTTATTTAAAATTATTTAAATAATTGTATAGCAAAGTTATTTAATAAATAACTTAATTACAATTTAACTTGATATAAATATTGGAAATAATTATTGGGACAAACCGTTTATAAATAATAATATTAATAACAATAATTAAAAAAAAAATACCGATTGATTTAAAAAAAATAATCATATCGGGATCTAATGACAATAAATAAGTATTATTCATATATATAATTATGAATTATGAAATTAAACGGGACTCCTGATACGCTACAACGTTTTATTTAATAAAAAAACATTTTTATTTAAAACATATCAAGGATTATGAAAAAATATGTAATAAATGAATAAATAAATAAATAATTATAGAGAAGAGAGGGAGTGATTGAGAGAGAATGATAGTTGTAATTTGTGGTATTTCAAGTGGAAGTATGAAAGAATTATCTTGTATAAAGGGATGGACGATATTCTAAACGTGAAAGCAAACCAATCATCGTGCATCCAACTGTAAAATTACGCTTCGATCAAGATTAAGATTTACATCCCGTTGAGTTTAAATTTACCGATAACAAAAAATAACTTAAAAAAAAATAACTAATGAATATAAAAATAAATAATAAATATTATGTAGACTCGAAAAGCTGGAACCGTCTACATTGGAACTGTAGAATTGTGTGTCCGCTTATTTTATAAGCAAATAAAATATATATATAAATTTAAATATAAATAAAGTTAAATATTTACAAATGATAGCGCCCACCATCATTGTAACGGGGGAAAAAAAAAAAAAAATAAAAAAACAAAAAAAAACTAAATAAACTTATATATTATAAATATTTATAAATACTGAGAGGGATAAGTGATTTTTAAAATCGATACGTTGAACATTTACGTGCAACAATTTTATTAAATCGAGCTATTTTAAGTAAGACAACAATATTGCTTTCCAAAAATTACTTGATGTATCTATTAATTAATTAATTTTTATGGTAAAAATTTTATGTAATTAATTTATAAAAAAAAAAAAAAGAAATATTATTAGTTTATAAATAAAAAAACTTTTTTTTTCCAAGAAATAAAATTTTTAATCATCAAGAAGTTTGTAAGGAGAGTACTGTAGTTGTGATCATAGAGGACAATTTTAAATAATTAATAATTGCTATATATAAATACGGCGGCTTAAAATTATTTTTATAAATAGCGAGAGACTTAAGATTACGATGGTTCCTCTTTTAAAATATTTAAATATATCAGAGAAAAATTAATAAATCAATTTAGTGCTCGATTTTGTATACAATCCACTTTGTAACAAAAAAAATATTCAAGATTTATTATATTTTATATATTTTTGGTTACATAAAAAAATTTTATTTATTTAAGGTAAAATAATTTTTTTTTTATTCATAAAATGGATGTATATCAAAATAACGTAGTTCTACTGGAGTCAAAATTAACAAATATTCATGTTTTAATATTTTGACTTTGGTTGTAAACAAACAAATTAACCTCAAAACTGTAAAGTTGATGAAATTATATATAAAGTTTTTTTTTTATTTATTTATTTTTTTTTTTTTTAACCAAAAATATGTAAAATTTAGTGCAGAACTTCCTACCGTTCCTCTGATTACCAACGAAAAGAAAAATAAATGAAAAAATGATTGTATTACTTGTAAACGATATTTGTTCTGTAGCAAAACAATTGGACATCAAACCAAGAGAATGCAACAAAATAAGATTTAAAAATTTGTGTAATTGTAAAAGAAATAACAATTGTATATATTATATATACACACATATATATATATATATATATATACATATATATAAAACAAAAAATTGATTAAAAATAAAATGGTAATTGTTCTTGTTCTGACATGACGACAAGGCTCCTTTGGACGTAATAATTACAGATAAATTATTTTTAAATTAAACATAAAAAATAAATTAATATTAGTAATAGTAATAATAATAATAATAATAATAATAATAATAATAATAATAATAATAATAATAATAATAATAATAATAATAATAATAATAATAATAATAATAATAATATTAATAATAATAATAATATTAATAATAATAATAATAATAATAATAATAATAATAATAATGATAATAATAATAATAATATTATTAAAATCTGCTTTTTATCGCGATTGTATTTGTACATAATAGTCTCAGTCGTGAACAAAGCGGAACAAGACTTGAAAATTATTTTTTATTAAATTCGTAATTAATTTTAATAAAAATAAGATGAATAATTTTTTTATCTTTTTTTTTTTTTTTTTTTTTTTTTTTGTTAAGTAAGTTATCGTGATTACCGTGCTTAGTACTTATGTAATTTATAATTATTATTAACTTGGGAGCCTTGTTTAAAACTTAAAAAGAAGGTTAGGTTATTAAAATTAGCCTTCAAAAATTGCCGTGATCTCTAATTAATAAAATAAATCTAAACTTAAATTTTTAATAAACAATGGGCGTTAGCGAAAACTGCTAAGCAATTTAATGTGAGATAATTATTATTAATAATCAATAACAAAAGTTATACATAAAAAAAAATATTAATAATAAATGAATTACTTGACGGTAATATTTACATAAAAATGATATCATCGAATCACATTAAACAAAACATATCTCGCGTAATTGTAAATAAATATATTTAAAGAAAAAAAAAAAAAAGCAGTATCGCATGCCTAAATAATTATAATTACGATTATCAATATATTATAACGTTTTTTTATTATATCCGTTACTATTATCAGTTATCAATTCTTATTATTATTATTATTATTATTATTATTAAATTTGAATATTATTATTAATTATTGTCATAAATATTAATTACTATTTTTATTAAGTAAATAAATTTATTCGTGATCAAGTCAAAATTATAAAAATGAAAAATAATGTTTTGAAAAAAAATATAGCTCAACAATATTTAAAATGTATCCCAGTTGCCATGTAATTTAATTTATTTAGATTTTTAAATAAATTTTATTGAAAACAAACTAACAATACAGTATACTTGTTTATTTCAATATTTCATTTTGTTTTTAACAGCAGCTATATTTTTATTCAAAATAATTATCATATTTTTATTTTATACTTTTATAGGCAGACTATATTTTACATTACCATTAATATTACCATAACAACTGGTTTTATTTTTTTATTCACCTTGAAAATGAATTTTTTTTTACAAAAAGATCATATATATATATATATATATATATATATATATATATATATATATATATATATATATAAATTATTGTTTGCAACATCAGAGTCGGAAATAATAATTTTTTTTTATTGTTTACTTTTGCCTTAAATTTGAGTATTTTTTTTTAATTTTTTAATCGCTAATATTAATATTCATGATAAACAAACGATATTTTGATTTTTTTTAATGCTTATTCATTATTATTATTATCAAGAATTTAAATTTTGTAAATGCACTTGATGACAGGTAAATAATTGATGATTAATTGACTTATTTAGTCATTTTTTTTTTCTTTTGTGGCTAATCACAAATTCCTATAAAAAAAATATGTGTTTATATTTTTAGGTTATTGAACTTATCTGTTGTAGTAAAAATTAAAAAATTAATTATATCTTTCAACAGTTTGACGACATTTTAATTTATCGCTTACAATTATACATAAGGTTAATGATCTAAATAATTCAAGGTCATATCTATGATCTTAATTATATCTACATAAAAAAAAAAAAAAAAAAAAAAAAAAAAAAAAAAAAAAAGTAATAGATTGATAACTGTCAGTCAATTAAACTCCACACATATAATAAAATATATTATGAATTTATAATAAAAAAAAAAGTGACAATGGTTAATAATAAAAAAAATCAAATTTATTATAGATATAAATTACATATTTAAAAAATAATATTGATGAACATGAGTTGATAAAAAAAAAAAAAAATTTCAAATAATTGTTGATGTAAGACAAGTTATAATATCGGTGGTTATAATATCGTATCATTTTGTCAATTATTTACATATAAATTCAGTTAGACCTTTGATCTATTACATATATACTTATTAACTACATATTACTGTACATGGTTTATGAAACAATAGAAATATTTATCGTAAACGTGTAATGCATACTAGTTTTAATTACGTAATATTCGTAATGAGCAACTTAAAACCTCGATTTTTTTTTTCTATATAAATGCTTTTATATTTTTTTTTTTTTTTTTTTTTTTTGCTTTTATAGATTAGATTACAATCTATAATTTTTTTTAGCATTGAGTCTTAATATATAACTGTTGCCAAATCACTGTCGGACGTAAAATTAAATATTAATTTATTATTAGATTATTACTTAACAATTAATGGAGGTATTTTAATTACTGAGATTAATTACAGTTTTTGTTGGTAAATTATTATATTATAAATTACTTGACAATTTTCTTTTAAGTGTACAGTAACCAATTAATCTAAGAATAACAAAGTAAGCAAGTAATATAATAATATCCATCCAGAATTTAGCGTCAGCCATTGATAGTTCATTGAGAATACTCGAGGGTGATCGGTAATGACAGTAGTCAACTTCAGATGGGCATGGTAATTTTTCACGGTTATAACCATAAATTGCTTGAACAAGTGCCTCCAGTGCGTATCTCAAGTAACTCATATAACTAATGTAGTACATTATTTTAGGCATATGCCGTAAAAATACCAAAAAACCAGCAAATATTAAAAATACAGCTGTTGAAATAGCACCAATAAATGTACCATTTACTGGACTTACCATTGTACCAATAAGTAAACCAAAACTTTCAGCAATAACAGTAGTTAATATTGTCACAATAAGAAACATTAAAAATCTATAAAGATCAAGTGGTTGGCTACTCATAAAATAAGAAACTGATGAATATACGATGGCAAATATCATTTGTACAGGAATATTTGCTGTTAGAAATGCAGCATAGTATGTTCTTAGTAAATACCAATTATTAAATTTTTCTTTTTTTAATATGGGTAATTCCGTTGGAAATCTTAATACCGCAGGCATCATACTTGTGTAACATAAATATATTACGGTAATAAGTAAAAAACTTACATTATTTATAGTCTTAGAGCCATCAGATCCAGCGTCAACAAAAACGAGACCAAGTATAACGGCAACAAGAAAGTGAAGGACGACTTTCAAGTGCGTCACCGTCCAATCACGATACAATTGAACTATACACCGATTCAATAGTATCCAAAAACGCGTTATTTCTGATGGTTGATTTATAATAACAGTTGCTTTTTTACAATTATCATTTATTGATGATTTATTTGGTAATCCATTAACATAAATTGGAGCTTTAACAAATAATGGAGTTCTCCAACAACGTGATCCTGAAGCAGCAATGGCTAATTGTTTATTAAAATTACCATACTCTTTACTAACCACTTCAATCATATAATCTGCTGGATTATGATACTTTGGACAATGTAATCCTAAATTACCAAAATAATTAATAGTATTTGACGGCGCTCCTTGATACATACAATATCCATCAGCAAGTAAGTAAATGTGATCAAACATTTCGTAAATAGCAGCACTGGGTTGATGAATTGTACAAACAATTGTTCTTCCATCATTTGCCAAATTTCTTAACATTGCGATACACTGCAACGTTGATGATGAATCTAATCCAGTTGTCGGCTCATCCAAAAACATTATCGGCGGATTGTCTATCAATTCTAATGCTATACTCAGACGTTTTCTTTGACCCCCACTTAATCTGTCACAACGAGTTTCTTTAGTTTTAGTCAAATCAAGGGTTTCTAAAATATCATCAATCAACATTTGTTTAGCTTTATCATTCAAACTGCATCCAATTTTTAAATTAGCTGCCATAGTCATTGACTCAATAGTCGTAAAAAGTGAATGTAATTGATCATCTTGTTGAATGTAACATGCAGCTTTTCTATATGTATTCCATCCCTGTTTATTTTGCTCACTGGTATATTCAATGGTACCTTTAATATTGTAATCCTGGAATCCAGTAAGAACATTAAGTAGCGTTGATTTTCCGGCTCCTGATGGTCCCATTATTGCTGTCAACTCTCCTGATTTAAAACAACCGCTGACTCCTTTTAAAATTGATTTTTTAGGTTTACGAAAACCAGTTTGCACTTGATAAGACACATTTTCAAATTCAATGTCTATTGTTTGAGCTTTTGGCAAATTAATCAATACCGCTCTTTGATACATTTTAGAATATTAAATAATTAATGTTACGAAATAACACACACTTGATTATTTATTTAGTATAAACTTGCTCTGATATTTAATCTCCAGTAATTTCTTCACAAATTTGTTACAAAAATATTTTCCATGCTAATTTTAAACGAATTTGTTTTAAACTCTGTCACGACCAGAAGATTAATACTTTCTGGTGATAATGTCCTTCTAGCAGAGTATGCACTATCCAAATGACATCGCAGATCGCACTCACTATTAAACAGCAGAACAACCGGTCTCGGTCACCTTCGCGTGAGCATCTGACGGCCAAGTACCGATCGCATTCTCAGATCTACCACCACCTTTATTAATATAGTTTTTTTTTTTTTTTTTTTTTTTTTTATATATGTTTCTACTTCTCTGGTTTTTTCTTCGTCTTCGTTTTAATTTAATTTTTTTTTTTCCTTTCTTTTGTTCTCGTTCGTTTTTTTAAATACAAAATTTTCCAGAGCCCATTGGTTGTTATTTTCCAGTTATTTAGATTTTATATTAAATTTATAGTTTCAATAGTTTCATTATCTTATGTAACATTATTTAAATTATACATTGATGTTAATTCATTTTATTACAGCATAATTTCCTGTTTTATGGTTCCTCAATCATCATCCTTTTATTTTATTTCAATATCCTATACGTCCCTGAAAATTTTTTAAGTATTATCATAAGTTTAATTTCATTTTATTGTCAATAATTTTATTTTACTTTGTTTTTTTTTTTCATAATTTAAAAGTATTCTTTTCCTCAATTTTGTCAAAATTTTTTTTACCGGCAAGAATGCAAATTTAATATATATATATATATATATTATCAACGGAATTAATTAAAATAATTTATAAAACAATATCTGATTTATTAGACAGATATTTTTTTTGTTACAATTACAAGTATTGAATATGATATTTTTAAAAAGGTTAGTCAGTTAAATTATTTTTAAAAAAATTTATTAAAATGTCATGTTTAACTTTTTTTTTTTTTTTATTTTAAATTTCAAATTTATGCGGGAAATAATTATTTAAAAAAAAATTGATACATCATCTACGTGATAAATCCGCACGTGGCTGACACATTTGTCAAAAAAATAAAAATAAAAAAAAATGTGTAATAAGACAATTATATTTTTTCTAATAATTATCCTATTATCTAATTATATATTTATTACAGATAATTGTTTTTATGCGTCACTAAATTGGTTATTAATTACAATACTATTGTTTTAATTTAGTCAAATAACGAGGACTTTTTTTTGTTTTTGTTTTTTTTTCGTCAAAAAAACAAACGATTTAAATAAACTGTCATAAATATTTAATTATGAAATTAATTATGCAAGTAAGAAGAATAATTACCATACATTTAAATATTTATTGACATTTTCACGATTATCTAAATAAGGAAGTTATAATTATATATAAAATGACAAATACTTATTTAATATTTGAAATTTTTCCGTTCTAGAAATTTTTAATTGTTTCGAGATTATAAAAATTTTTAGCCGTTTTTTTTTTTTTTTTTTTTTTTTTTCATTTTAATCAACATATTTTAACATATTAATTAAATAACTTAACTGTAAAATAAGTAATAAATTTTTATTTAAATACTTATTCTATCTGCAAATACAAGTTTCATTTTTTACATTTATTATAATAAAGTTATTTTTAAATCTTACTTAATTTTTACCGTAATCCTATTAATTGAATTTTAGAATTTTTTTGAGCAGTTAATTTCATCAAACTACAAGGAATAAAATTTCGCAGCGATATTTTTATGCCATTAAGTTTATGAACAATTCATAATAATTATATAACAAGTCACGAATACTGGAAAATTACTATTTTTTTTTTAATTTCACAATAGTTTAAAAACTAATTAATTGGTTTTTTATCAAATTAATTCACTTTTTTTTTGTTTTTGTCTGACTGAAAATTTTTGAAGATGATCTTTAGAATATTTTTTTTTAAAAACGAAAAAATTATAAACATCATAATTCTAATTCAGAAAATAAAAAAAATAAAAAAATTCCTTCTCTTTTAAAAAAAGTAATAAAATAAATTTAAAAAATAATTAAACTAATATGGAAATAAATAATTTCCCAGTTAATATATATTTTTATATCAAATTATTATATATTATATTTCTGGACACCGACCAAAGTCAATCGTAATTTAAAAAAAATATCTTTAACCCAGTTCTATAACTCCCGCTTAAACTCTCTTCGTATCACTTAATAATTCACTCATGCCTTTGTTTAATGATAAGAAATATATGTTATTAAAAAATAAATAAAAATAAATATATATTTTAAATTATAACTCTTAAAATTACCTTTTCTGTTTTCCACTAAATTATTTACAAATATCCAAATATTGACTAAAATTTTCTTTGTTAATTTAAAAAAAATAGTTACTTAATTATATTTTAAAATTAATTTATCACAAATTAAATTAAACTTTATTAAAAAAAAAAAATAAATAAATATATAAATGCATAAATGTATACTACAAATGTCGAAGAACGACTGACTGTAATTTTCTCAATTGCACGGTATTTCCATAAATGCAATCTACTTATTATCGAATGCTTTTATATATTTAAATATATAGTAGTAACAATGCAATATTAAGTATATGAACCAGTGCAGAGGTCTTAGTTTCCCTCTCTCATAAGATTACATTACCCGAGTAGTACTCATTACACGTGTTATCCTGAAAACTATTTGATATATATATTATTTACAATATTTAATAAAAAATATACATCATTTATTTATTAAGACTTATTATTATTATTTTTTTAAATTTATAAGTTAAATACTAAATATTTTAAATAAATCCTCATATATTTTTATAAAATTATTGGTTGAGATGAAGAGGACCTTGAAGAAGAGGGTCGTCGCTCTTAATGGGACAATAAAACTGTAAAAAAGTTAAAAATAAAAAATAATGAGGGTCGGTGATCTTGATGCAAGTCCGTTGTACATTCTAAATGAATTTAGCCTTTTAATCTCAAGGCCAACGAGTAGCGGATTTTTTATTATTAATTATTATAAATAATATATACATATATATAAATTTATTTTTTTTTGACCTTGATAAAAAAAACTTCCGGATGTAAAACAACTATTTATAATTTTTCTTTGGCGAAAAAATTAATTTGTTTTATAAAAAAAAAAAAAAAAAAAAAAAAAAAAAAAAAAAAAAAAAAAAAAAAAAAAAAAAATGATATAAATCGTTTAAGACACGATATATTATTTAAATATTTATATTTTATTTGCTATTGATATTTTTCCTTGGACTTGGAAATCGTTATCTATTAATTTATAGTAAGCTATTATTATGATAGATCATAGCTGGGTTATCTTTTGGATAAAAATTTGAGAATTCTTAAAATATTATATTTATGTATATATTTTTTTTGTAATGGATTTTAAATATAAATTCTGGCTTAATTACCTATTAAGTTTCATTAATCTTAATTTTTTACTGGCCACAAACTAAATGACCGTTAAATATGAAACATTAAGTAAAAATCTCCTTTCAAGGAAATCCACGACGCGAAAGTTGTTTTCATAATTTTTAATACTTTTCTTCTTTTTCTAATGCTTGTTATTGTTCATTTAAAGTTGTTATCCACTAAAAATTAATAAGTTCTATAGAGTATTTGAAAAAATAAAAAAATCTTGTGATTAGATAATCTTAATAAGCAGACGGTATAAAAATTAGTCATCTTATCAAAGAACGGGTCAGACGATGGCATTGATTATATATTTCCGGAACATCTATACTGATTTATATTTAAATATTTTATTCTTTTAAATTATATAATGTTTATAAATTTATTGATAAAAATATTGTATACAATAAACTTTATCACGTTTTATATTTACGGTCTTGAGTAATTTAAATAAAATACTTTTAAAAATTTTAATCCCACTACTTGTTAGTCATAAAATAATTATTTCATAATAATATGACCTCAAAATTTATTTTACTCTAAATAGGTCACCAGATTTTTTTTTTTTTAACGAATACTTAATTTTTTAAAAATAGAAATTGGTGCTGGTCCCTACTGCCCCATTGTTCAACTTGAAAAAAAAAATAAAAAAACAATTCACTTTACGTGAATTACCAATAAAAATTTATTTAAAATTCATAAGTTATGATTTGTGTCAAGTTGATTTATTATATTTATAAAAAAAATCTTAGTACTTTTTATGATAATTATATATCTTTGATAATATAAAAAAATATGTATATATATAAGCCTCGATACTTTTTATGAGCAGTAACTTATTATTTAATTATTATTAATAAACGGTAATAAAAAAATTACAATTGAGTTTATTGTTAAGTTTAATAATCGGAAGATATCACTGTTGCGAACAAAATATTTCGACATGACAGGCATTTAAATTACTTATATTATTATTTATTAAAACTTGTTTTGAAAATTTAATTTACCAGTAAAAATTACAATTACCAACTCTGTGTAAAAAAGAATTTACCTATTTGATAAACTCTTTCATAATAAAAAATATATATTGTGAGATTTCTGATAAAAGGTCAACAAGTTTTCTACACTAACGCTGTCGATAAAATTATTTTATCAAGACGACTTATTTATCTTTTTTTTTTTTTTTTTTTTTTTTTCCCCCCTGAAATTTGCCTAATTTAAATTGAGATTGACGATTTGTTTAAAAGATTCTCAATACACTTGGGTTTGACTGATCTTTTCAGGTAAAAAAAGACTCAATATCTAAAAAATAAATTAAATTAATGATAAAAAAATGAGTGAATAGAAAAAGTGAAGCCCTAGTTGACAAAAGTCTGAGGATATTTCGTAGATAAGATAGGTAACGAAAAAATAAAATATAAAAATAAGAGAATAAAAAAAGTATTAGTTTCTTTCTTAGCACCTAGAACGTAATCCTAAGACGCTCTGAAAGACCAAATGAGAAATACTTTTCGATCAGAAGAGCAAGGATGTGCTTGTGAAGAAGTAGTAGGATCTTATACAGCAACTTTTTCTTTTTCTCTTTCTTCTTCTTCTTCTTCTTCTTCTTCTTTATATAATGTTCAGGAGGTTTGATATCTCAGATTCCCTCCAAGTCGAGATTTCGGTGGATTATTACACGAATCTCGATAACTTTCCCCTTTGGTCTTATTCTTCTTTCGTTCTTATTCATCACGGAAAAAGCAATAACTTCTCGGTAGGCTTAGAAAAATAATGTCTCGCATATCTTATGCCTATTTATTTTTCTGATAATATTTATTACTATTATTATTATTTTTAAATAAAAATTGGAGTTAAGTAAAAAGAATGTGTTGTTAAAAAATAACTAAAAGCAAGACAGGACACAGTTAAATGGATGTGGTAGGTCGGGGCAAAGTTGAGATGTAATAAGAGGCGCGATAAATAACCTCGGAAAGTGGTAAAGTAATTTCAGAGCAGACTCCTTGTTCTCTTTACTCTCTCTCTCTCTCTCTCTCTCTCACATTCGTTTTATTTTAAAAAGTTATTTTATTTTTTTATTACGACTATGCTCGGTACCCTTTTAAACTCTTGCCTCGGTTATGACTACTAACGCCAGACTATTATCACAATCTCTTAATTTCCAAGGTAAAAACATTGTTTTATGTACGAATTATTTCGGGATTTATTTAACTCACCAGCTATTTAAGGTAAATCAACGCTTTTAATCTTAAATATCTGAATGATAAATTACCTTAAATTTAAATAACAATTACAAATAAATTTATAACTTTATTATTTTATACCGAAATTATATTGTGACCTCATCTTATTAACTTTAGATTATTAACATTATTATTAGGTCATGTTAACTCGTCAAAATCTTATACCAGTAATTATACAATTATGAGGTTGTCTATATAACTTGCGGTAATTTTACCCGAGTACTGAATTACAGAAATTAGTCTAGGTAATTTAACCCCAAGATTAAAATATAGCTGATAAACACAGCCGATAACAGTGCTTGTAAAAGGAGATGTTTGCCAATAAATAATAAAAGTAATGCCTTTATTTATTAACCGCTTTTATAAAAATGAATATATAAAGGAAATAATTATTTTTAAAAATACATCTTGGTTCGATTCTTAAAACAGTTGGGATGGCTCTCAGACTTGACAACCTGTTAATTATGATTAATCATGTCTCGGAAATTAAAGCAATTAATCTTCCGTTGTTGCAGCTGAGCCACATTTACCGTCTCTATCTCGCCGTTGGTGCATCTAGAATCCAGTGTTTTTCGGGCCCGGTAAAACGCCGCTCTCTCGCCGGAAACTCAACCGGGTTTTCTCAATTAGCTTCTCACCACCACAACCGCTCAAGAATATACATATATATATATTTTTTTTTAACAGCATATACCCTCTCATCGTCCCCATGAATCTGGTGTGTTTAGTAATCTCGATTTAACAACAAATTTACGTGCTAAATATTTCTTATAAATTATTAACCATTACCTAGTATTCGCACTCGTTAATTCATTTTTATTTTAAAAAACCGACTTTAGCCTTCATTTAATCTTATTTTATTTTTTAAGCTGAATAGGTTCAATTTTAAAAAACTATTTTTGGATGTTAGACAAAGAAATTTTTTTTTAGAATTTTTAATTGTGGAAAGAGAAAAAAAATTACAGAAAAAATTATCCAATAATTATATTTATTTTGTAATAAAAAAAGAAATAAAATATATATAATACAGTTTACACATTAAAATTAATATATGAAAAAGGACATGAGCGCGAAACATGAATTATGGTCGCTGGTGGTAAATAAAGTAACTGAGCATTCCATTAAGTAAAGGTTTTGTTTATTTTTATTTAGCTGTTAATTACCTTTGTCGACATTATTACCTTCTCGTTAGGTTATTTCTGATGGATCAAAGACAAAACCACACAACACCTGAGTTACGATATAAAACATCGGGCGCACTTTCTATTGTGAATTGTTAAAGGCTAGTGGGTGGTGGTGGTGGTGGTGGTGGTGGTGGTAAAAACTAACTCAGCTCGTTTATTTTAACGGAAACAATGAAACAATTGTACGGAAGGCAGCAATCAGAAATGAGATCTCAGTCGCCGAGCTTCGGTTTGTTTACGATATCCGTATTTTCTTTCACTGTTATTTCGTGTTTTACTTTTTATATGCCCTTATTCTTTGCTTTATACTTTTATAAATTTTATCCACAAAAATCCGTAGATATATACTTTTTAAATTTAATGTCAATAGCTCACAATTTTCTTCTTAAAATGTAAACAATAATTTAATAAAATTCATTAAAAAATTATAAATAATTCATTTATAGATATTCGATTTTCATTTATCATAAAAACTTAACCATCCATTATAGCTTCCGATATTTTAGAGTAGATAAAATTCAATCAATTATCCAAAAGGATTTATAATCATTTTTTTTTTTTTTTTTTTCTCATTTTCTTATTTCTAATTCATTTAAATAAATGATAAATTAATTAATAAATAAATATAATATATAAAATTGCTTATGCACGCGTTAAATCGTTTGTGGAAACAATTGAACCGTTTCGCAAATTGATAATTCGTTTATGGTGGACAGAACATTGGAAGGTATTTTGGCAATGCCTATTTTCATTTTCTCTCTTTTATGCATTTGCACTATTCTTTTTACACTTTTTATATTTTTTTCTCTCATCGCTTTCCGATTCCCATTGCGATATATCCGAATTAACAAGCCTTGTGGGACCATTCGCTCTCATCCTGTTTTTTTTTTTTTCTTTTATTTTTATCAATCATGAATTGCCCGATAATCGCATCTCACTCAGCACTTGGTTCATTTTAGTCTGTCTGGCATGATGCTTTTTCATCCGTTAATTTTATATAAATTAATTTAATCGATAATTAAGAATTACTGCATCATTATTGTCACTCGTTATCAGAAATAATTATCACAACAACAACAAAAACAACAGCAACAACAACAATAATAATAATTATTATCATTATTATTATTATTATTATTATTATTTAGTCTAATTTAATTTATTTAATGTGACAATTTTATTGATTTTAACGAATCCTCACACGGGGATTTACAAGTTTTTTTCTTTTTCTTTTTATTTCTATTTTATTTCACAGAGTAATTCGAATTTTACATTTACCACAGACTACTATCCCGAGTGTCGAAAATAGTCGTCGACATTGATCGACTGTCCCAGTACGTTAAAATCTAGTTAAATACAAGTAGTGAACATCCGACAGTGCGTCCACGCATCTCGTTCGAATGCCAGTTAAATTTTCCGGTTACACGTGCCAGATCAATTGAAACATGATTTTTTTTTTTTATTTTTCTATAAAATTTTTTACTTTTTAAAACTCAATCCAATAATTCAACAATGATCATACGCAAGAGGAAAAATAAAATAACAATACTCGTTCTTGCTTTTCAATTAAAAAGTAATAAATCAATCAACCGGATATTTTTTTTATTACAAATTGCTGCGACAATTATCGAAAACGATAAAATCATTGTATTTTATTAAAAAAAAATGTAAAACTATTTTTTGAAATTTTATTGTAAAACATAAATAAAATTTGTCAAGCCATACATTAAGTGAGAATAAATTGACATCTGGCGGCGCTTGCGGCTATTAAATTATACAAAAGCAAATAGCTAATACTGGGTCTACTGGGTCTACTGGGTATACTGGGTATACTGGGTATACAGTTAAGTGTTAGTGGGGTCAGTTGAGTGAATGTCAATCTACACGAGTTAAATTCACCCAACACTTGTGAGTACTCAAAGATATAACAGGATACCAAAAATTTCACGCAATTCTTTTCTTATGTTGAACGTTTCCTCAGAGTCCTCAAAATCCTCAGAGTTTACTGTCGCAGCAATCGCAGCAATACATAACAGCTGACGCCATCTACTCAAGTAGCTTACTCTATTATTCTTTATCTTTTTCTCTCCCACACAAACGCACACATGATGTATATATACATAAAACTATCTAGTAGTATAGTGTCTGGTCCAACACTTGAATACACAAGTCCAAGCACTTGGATCCACCTGTCCACTCTTGTTAAGAATAGCTCACACCATTTATTCTATCTTTTTATTCTTCAAATTTAAATATTACATACTTTATCACCTTTATTATGTATATCTACTATGTACTCTACTTAATAAACAAACTAACAATAAGCAAATATATACACTATAAATATTTTATCTTTCTTTGTGCTGGTAAAGGTCAAAGCAATTATAGCTGCCCTCAGTAACAACAAATAAAAATTTATTTATTTAATTAGTTTTTTTTTAATTTACTCAGTCAAGTGCTAGTATGTATAACAACAAATAAATAAAATAAACTTCCAAGCGCATATAAAAAATTTAGTCTCAACGTACAAAAGGTGTCATTTATTTAACGCTTTTAGATTCAACCCCAGGTACTTAATATTATACCTTATTCTTGTACTATTTTATTATGTCAGTTACCTCGTTTTTTTCTTTTTTCATCCAACCCAACACATATATACAAACAAACAAACATAATTGCCTGATTATTTATTAAACAATATTAAAACCTGCTGAGCAAATTAACAGCTTAATTATTCAGACGGGTTCATTTCTTTATTTATTTATTTTTTATTTTTTTTTTCCAGCTTTCATTAGAGCGGATTTCTCTAAAGAAGCATTTCTGGATCCCTCGTACGCTCATGCACGAGCAATCGGGACTTTATTGAACCTGTTTTAGGGAGTTTTAACCCGCAAAAACCAGCCCCTGATTACTTCCCTATCTGTCTATCTATCTATCTATCTATCTATCCTCGACTCCTTTTTTCTGATCTACAAATTTTGTAAAACTAAAAAACGTTACACCTTAAATCGTGTCATTCTTATCATAATCTGTAATCGATATCTCATTAATCATTATCACTTATCAGTTTGAAATAAAACAAAAAAAAAATATGTATATTTATGGAATTTAAATAGCAGGGAATGAAGAGTGTGCAGAGTAATTTTTTAGGGTGTTGATCTACTGGTTAAAAGTAAAAAACAATTATCTTTTTTTGTAATTACATCTAAGTAGTTTCCACCAAGACTTTTCAATCTCAGCACTCACTCGTAAAGCTTCACTATCTTAACCATTTTGTGTTCATTCTCTTTCTCTTTCTTTAATTTTTTTTTTTTTTATTATCTTTTTTTCTTTTTCTCATCTGGTCCTTTAGAAAATCCTAGTAGTACGAGCGACTCTCTGAGTCTTAGCGTCGCCTGCTGTAATTGGAGTTTCGGAAGTTTCCAGTCATTAGCACCGAAGGTCTTATCTAACATCTAATTCGGCGGTACTTTAATGTACGTCATTTCATTCCTCTTTCCAAATCTTATTCAGTTTAAGCATTAAAACAAAATATTATATTTATAAATAATGTATGTAAATAAATTTAATTTTTTAGCTTTAACAAAAACTAAAATTAATTATTTTCTTAAACTTAAATAAAATAAAAAAATAAATAAATAACGACTGTAACATTTACTTATCTCATTACGAACTATCAATCGCCGTACTTCCGTTGGCTGCTTGGGTTTCGCTGAAATCCAAAGCCCAAAGTGACGTCGAATATTCTGTAAATAAATGGGCCGAGGATGACTTTTAAAAAAATTTTCAATTTAAATTTATTTGATAAATAAATTTTTCAATCAACTACACAAAAAATATTTTACTTTTTTGCTTTAGATCTTTTAATTAAATATACTTTGGACTTAATTTATTTTTATCGACTTTAGTAGAAACTGAAGAGTAAAATATAGAGAGTGCTTTGGACAAAATCAGGAAAGGGTCGATCTTTCTCAACTTGATTCAATCGTTTCTTACATTTTTTTTTATCTTAGCTTTTTTTCAACTGCAAACAAGTTGAAATCACATGAACCACCAAGTTGATCAGCCATCTGGAAGTCCATTGGAGCTACTCGCAATTGACGAGATTAAGGCGTGACCATAGTGACCATCTAAATGTCTATTGAATCGGTTATTTCTGACTTGTGACTAAAATTCTGAAATCAAATTCAAATTATTATTATTATTATTATTATTTTTTTTTTTTTTTCTTTATCCTTTGATACGTTTACTCAGACTAAAAAATTTATTTAATTAACCAGTAACTATCGGTGTATTTATAAATTTAATTATCAAATTGAATACCGCTTATTTTTATGTGTGCAATAAGAATATTGTGGTAGTGGATAATTTCATGATATTTTGCGTCTTCAATGTATCAAGGAAGGGAATTTGGTTGAGAAAACGTATCTGAGTTTTAACTAACTTTATGCATTATTATCAGCACTATATATATGTTTATATATAAAGAATATTAATATTAAATGCGTATCTGAGATTTAATACAATTAAAAAAAAATTAAAAGTATAAATAATAATAAATAGATTTAAAAATAATTAAGTAAGTATTAATAGAAAAAAAGAGTTATGAAAGATTTGAGAAATCGGGTGATTAAATTGAACCAAAAGGTTAAATCAAACTATATTACCACATTATGTATATATGGTATATATCAGTAAAGTAATATATTAAATGACACAGTTTAAGAGACGTTTTTTTTTTATTTTTGTTAAAGCAGAAATTTAAACTCATCAGTATGAGAGGAATGGATTGACGGGTCGTGCTGGGTGCGTCGAGAGCGTCGAAAGCGTCGAAAGCGTTGAGAGTTTGCTGGTTTGAAGAATGGCAGGGCATCCGGTTTCACGTCGAAGCAACGTGATGGATCGCAGATAAATGGAGAATATTGACTGGAAATATTATAGATATTAAAAAGGTACCGGTATATTCCCTTTTCCCTTTTCCCTTTTCCCGCCTAGTAGCTTGACGTTTTCAGCTCTCGTGTTTCCTCAACCATCTAAATTGAAATGCGACACCTTCTCCATAAATATTTTATATTTTAATGAATAATACCAATCTCTAATTATCTTTAAGCTAATCAATGTAATAAAACTAAAATCGTTATTAATTTAAAATTAGCAAGTTTTTTACTATCAGTCTCAATTTCAGCCTCAGTTTCGATCTCAAGTTTGTTGGAATAGAGGACATATACCATTACATAAGATAAAGTAGACTTTTCAAGCGAGTTATCGCTTTGTGAAGGGTGGTAGCGAGCAACATTTCGGCGGTAATCTTCCCGGTATGTTAGACGTTACTTTTTTTTTTCATTTTTTTTTTTTTTCTTCTTTCCCTTTACAGCAGACCTCTAAAAACCCCTCGACATATTCGACATAGAGACGATCCACACCGACTACTCTCTGAGACTGTTACAGTTAGTAACGAGTGAGCGAGGGTGGAACGACGTAAAACGAGAGGGTAAAACCTGAAGAAAGTGAGAAAACAGCCGAGCTAGCAAGATTGCCTCTTTTCTAATTTATAACTAGCCATGGTACCGCCTTAACAATTTACGCTTTACTCTATATACTTTTTTTATACTCTAGTACCATACAACTATACAACTATACAACTATACAACTATATACTTGAACAAAACGACAATCCAACACACGACTCTTACTAACGCGTCGAAACACCAAATTGCCCTTAACCTATACTACAATACTACATACAATAAGTCTTTTTAAATTTTTTCGTTTTATATATACATCTCTACACGATAGATTTATTTAGCTTTTGTTTTTTTACAGTCTACAGTCATCCTGAATTAAAACTCGCTTGGTATTTATTTAATTTGATAACCCACCGTCAAGGTTTACGTGAAAAACCTTAAAAACCTTAACTTTAAGATATAATCTTGCTCAGATAATCCAAAAGGGAGTACCACCAGCACTAGCAGGATTGCTGAGCAAAACCCAAGAGCGGCAACTTGTAACCGAGCGATCTTTATAACAACGTTACAGTTTTAAAGATTAAGATAACGCCTGGTAGTTATATAACAATATAACCCAAGACCGAGCCTAGTCTGCATTAATAATAAATTTTTATCACTATCACTACCACCACCACCACCACCACCACCACCACCACCACGGTTTAGTAATTAAAAGCCAGTTAACTAAGCGGATGTAAATATTTTAAATCAATGATTTTATTTTTTATTCAGCTATTGAAAATTTATAACTCATTCTTTTTTCTTTTCTTCATTCTTTCTTTCTTTCTTTCTTTCTTTTTATTTGTAATCATTATTGAAAAGAAAGTAACATTTATGTAAAGGTAAACGACGATCGAAATGCGGAAAAACGCTTCCACAAATTTGAATTGCAAATTTCATTTTCTTAATGGGGCCTCTGGTAGTGCCTGTGAAACCTTGAAATGCCTTATATTTTCTTCTTCAAATTCAACCTGAGAACTTTGTGGTTAACCATTCCATATAGGTCATATCGTTTAGTCAAGATGAAGAAAAAAAATAAAGAAAATAAAAAAACTAGATATATAATAATAATAATAAATTTAAATAAAACATAAAAGTAAATACAATATTAAGTTATATAGTTAAATTATTAATGAGCTGATTCTCGGATTGTCTTGTTTGTTTCCAGAAGTCAAACTTAATAAATTATATTATTCGATATGGAGGTGAAACCGACGAGATGAGTAAGTCGTAGAGTGGACTTCTGGACAGTTGGACAGTTTTAGACAAACTTGTGGCAACTCTGGAATAGATACCAAGACTTTGCCCAGACTCGCTTTCGCTTCCCCAGTGTTCAGATGTCTTAGGAAATCAACTTTGTGACATCCACATCTTTATCTAATTATACTTTCTCTCCTCTACAAACCTTGATCAACTGCTAATGCATTTTTTTAATCCATTTGAATAAATCTATAAATATTTAAATTTTATTTGTATTAAAGTTTTAAAGAAATGTCGAATATCTTTGAGTTTGAATGATTACTTAAAAAAATAAAAACAACATGTTACTTTACTTTACGTAAAGATCGATCAAGTGAATAAAAAATTATAGTTTAAAACAAGATGCCTGTAAATATTTCACTGAAAGTTAAATAATTAACTACTCATGTTTTTTTTTTTTAACTTACAGAAAAAAATTTTTTATAAAATAGTAAACTTTATATTATAAAAATTTATGCTATAAAAAAGTTGTCACAAGTTATACTGAAAGTATTGATGAGATAAAAATTTTCAAGGTAAATTTAATAATATGATTTTAGTGTTTTTCTTTCTTATTTAAAATTTTGTCATGACCCGAAAACTTTTAAAACTCGATAAAGCTTTAAATTAATTTAAACAACAGTTTTAAATAGTTAAAATTTGATGATATACCCGGGCAGCAGCAAAAACCAGGATATTAATAATAATAATAATAATTGACCGATGAATAAAAATAGATTAGAAAAAGATGTTGATTTAAAGTTTAATTTTATAAAAGTCTAAGGTAACATTGAAAATTGAACATTGAACAGGTACATGCTCGAATCGTTACTTGAATTCTAAAGCAGTGAACTGCTACAGCTCTAACTTGGAGAGAATATGAGCATCTAGAGTTACCCAGAATTGCCTCGCCAGTAAAAAAGTTTAACAAAATAAAAGAATCAACCAACACGCTCAATAAGATTAATTGTTTTATTTATTTTTTTTACTCTTTACTTTTTGTAATTAAAATATCTGTTTTATCGACTGCTGAAATATAAAGTTGCTATTAAAAATTTATCGACGTTAATAAAGAAATAAAAGTGACAAGTGAGACAGAGAATAACCGTAGACCCGTAGACATAAAAAAATAAAGGTGTTTAATTACCTAAATAGTCATTGACACCGTTGACGGTAACAATTATTTATAAATCCAGACTATGGTCCAGACAAACTCTGATATTAAATACACCACCAGTCTCGCTGTCAATTATTTCCGAGAAAAAAATCCTTTTCTTTTTATCTTTTTACCAGAAAAATAAATCTTGTAAATATTTTTTATAAAATTTATGTGTAAGATTGGGAATATATATTAAATAAAATGTAAACATCTTTAGGTATCACAACAGAGTTAAGACTGCTATACATAATTTCCGGGATGAAATAAACGCTATCTCCGGCCAGGAAGTCAACCAGACAACCTAAAAAAGTGTTTATATAAAATAATAATAATAATATATTTAAATGTCTAATGTTATTAAAAAAGAAAAAACAAATAAACGTCAAATAAATTTAAAATACACAATTGTCCTTAATATAAAAATATTATTTTTATTTTACCTTTAAAATCTATTTATATTAAACCTCTTGCAATAATTAAATTAATTAATATTATTTATATTTTAATTAAATAAATTACTGAGTTGATTTACGTATTTTACCGGAATTATACCGATTTTTTTTTATTACAACGTCGCTACTGTCGTTAATCCATCTTAAAAAATATATAAATATATGTATATATATGTACATTTACATGTCATCTGTAACCAGTTAAACGTAAGATAATCCAACCAGAAAAGAAAAAAAATATATATTATTATTATTATAACAAGAAATGTCCCAAAATAATTCATTTAATAGCGATGACTGTAAGTTTATCATAAAATCCTTAAATCCTTAATTACAATAATCCTTATTTTATAAATATTATTTTTAATTTAAATAAAAATAATTATTATACTTACTGAGGTCAATGGCTTTAGTAATAATGGCGGTTTTCTATTAGTTAATTATTTCATTATTTATTAAACTTTAAAAATTAATTTTTTAAATTACTTGTCTATAATTAATTTATTTTAAATGTATCAGTTAATAATTTTATTTTTTTTTTTTTCAAATAATTTAATTATCGTTACTCGGAGATTTAATTTAATTTAATTTAAGGGGAAAGTGAATTTGATGAATTATCTCGACCTATTCCTGATCAAGTTTTGAGGTAATTATTTATAAATATAGTTTTAATATAAAAAATAAATATATATATATATATATATATATATATATATATACATATATATTGTTTAATTTAATTAAAATTAATTGTGTTGATTAAAAGTGTGTATGAAGTTTACGTAAAAGGAGACAGTCCACAAGATGAAAGGAGTAATATCTCTAATATGTCTGGCGTTTCTAGTGGAAGTGATCAATCATTGGTTCAGGTAAATTATATATGCTTATAAATTTGTCAATTAATTGATGGATTAATATTTTTTAAAGGAATTTGATTCAACGGATGGAATTGATACCAATGTAATTAAAATTTTTGGAAAGAAAATAGACCCGCAATTACCGAGAAACAAAGTAATTATTTTTTAAATTTATATTAAGAAATAATAATAATAATAATAATAATTTACGGTTAAATTTTTATGATTCAGATACAATCTGAAGAGAATAATGAGTCGGTCCCCTTGTCGGAAATTTCCTCAAATGATTCAACTTCTACACGTCTGATTGATAAGGATGATCCACGATCACGACTTCATTTTGTAAAATATCTTAAACGTGACGGAAAGACTTTAAAAATATGGGAGTGCGGTATCTGTAAGTAATTTATTTTTCTTCCTTCATATTTATCGATAGTTTAATATATATACATATTTTATTTTATACAGGTACTAAAGAATTTCGACACCAGTATACATTGATGAGACACTTGCCAACACATACAGACGAACGTAACTTTAAGTGCGAAGCTTGCGGTAAAGCATTTCGTCAACTTTCGACTCTGAGTCAACACAAAGCTATTCACAGTGACGCAAGACCTTATGTGTGTGAATTTTGTAAAAAAACTTTCAACAGGTTTGTTTTTATTTTGTTTAAAGAAAAATCAATAAAAAAATATTGTACCGGGAATTGTAAAATATATAACTTTTTTTCAGAGTTTCCACATTGATATCCCACAGAAAAACTCATTCTGAGAATAAGCCTCACAAGTGTAATGTTTGCGGCAAGGGATTTCATCAAAAAGGTCTTTATTTAAAAGTCTTCATCTAAAGCGTTGACAAAAAAAAAAAAAAAAAAAAAAGCTTCTTATTCATTCAATTCAATTTTATTTATATTATTATTATTATTATTATTATTTTTTAAATGTCAGGTAACTTGAGAAATCACATATTTACACACACAAATGAGCGTCCCTATAAATGTGATCTCTGCAACAAAGGCTTCAACCAAATGTCCAATCTCGTTTGTCATAAAGTTAAGTCACATGCTCATGTAGAAAAAATGCAATACTCATGTGGTATTTGCGGCAAAGAATTCCCAAGACGATTCGCTTTGCGTTCACATGAAGAAGCTAATCACGGAATTAAGTATCGAAATTCATCGTCTTCCCAATCACGTGTTGTCAATCAATCGAAAAAAAATATACGGATCGTTGAATTGCCTAATGCTAATGATAATGATAATGATAATGACAATAATAATAGCAATAGCAATAGCAATGACAATGACAATGACAATGACAATGACAGTTTGCTTGGTAATGATGATAGAGTTAATAAAAAAGTTAAAGATATTACTGGAGATGCAATGGGAATAGATAATATTTTTGTTGATAAAATAGATACTAAAGCTATGGAAAGTACTATTGTACAAGGACAAATACCTTTTGCTTTGTACAAACCGTCTGAAGGAATTCCCGTTCTTGTTAAAGTTACTCAAGCTGGACTTAATCACCATGTAAATAACAATGTTCAATTAAAACTTAACTTTTTTTTTCCTTATTTATTATATATTTTAATATTTATATAGATGCTAATACCAGCAAGTGCTGAAGATTTACGAGTAAGTGGTAAAATAAGTCCATCATTGAATTTAGAACTTGATAATAAATCTGTGCAAGTTAAAGTCCCAGTGGTCGCAACAGTGACACAAGTTATTGATGATCAAGGAAATTCGACATTTAAAGTAGAACCGCCTTCAGATTGTGATCAAGATCCAGGTAAAGTTAATTTTTTTTTTTTTTTTTATTTTTTTTTTTATTGAATTTTATTTAAAATGAAATTAATTGCATGCAGATGAAATATGTTCAACGGATAATTTATTAGCGCGATTGGATTCACAATTAAATAAAAATTTAGTTGGAGAATATGAGCAATACAGTGAACCAAGTCGCAGTAGCTCAATAAATGATTGCAATGAATTACTTGAACTTGCAGCCCAAGGTGGTATTCAATTTGTCCGGGCGACCGAGGACGGTCGTTATGAAGTTATGAGCAACAGCGAGGCACGCGATCTAATGGAACAGAATTCGCACGACGTAACGATACTTGATGGTGCTGAGGCTGAAGCTATTAACATATTTAATGCACGAAATAACATTACCGATGATGATCAGATGATTGTTGATGATCATAACGATAATCAGATAATGGTTTTGGATGCTGGTACTACACAAAAACATATTTTAACTGATGATATTGAGATACATGATGACAAGGACATTAGAATACTTGAATCAAAGAGTTTTGATGAACGTTTTGCTACCGACATGGCTTATTTTTCGGGTAATAAATTAAATGATTTTATTATCGGTAATAAATCCATGGGATTTGACTCGGGCATTTCAATGATAACAACCGACGACGATTGTAAGTTTATTTATTTATTTATTTATTTTTATAACTATTTATTTAATATTTTAATAATTAATTCCAGTGATGGCTTCCCATCAAGATTTATCAAATATATTAGAGCACAGTGACATGTCAATCCCAATAAATTCACAGCCTATATTGCCCTTATTGGCAAATAAAAATGATTCAATGTCAATGTTTGAAACCCTGTCGTATTTAAAAAGTGCTCGTGGAATTACAGATGACTACGTTGCTCTAAATGTCGATGGTACATGTATGGATAATTCAATAGACACTTATGACGATAAGTTTGATTTTAGTGATACGAGTCTTTTGTCAATGGCCCAAGATATGAAATTATTTAACGGACGAATTAATCAACCAACAAAAGTTGCTTTGCCAAGTTTTACGGAAATGAAACTTCTTGGATCAAAGTATCAAGAGTTTGAGGCTGCTACGCAGTTACACGATATAAAGATATTTGGGAGTTATGATCAGTACTTGAGGCCTGTCAATGGCTATCATCCTATTGATCATACCATCAATAACATAAATAACATCCCTTCTGTTAATCCGGTTAATCCAGTTAATCCAGTTAATCCAGTTAATCCTATTCCGCCAACGGCAACAATACTCGAGTCAATAGATATGCGCAAAGATATTAAAGTACACCAGAACCAAGATACTTGTTATGGAAACAAGTTACTGGATGATTTACAAGAAGAAATTTTTATAAAGGTAGAAAATGAAATAGTCCCAGTAAGTTCTTTATGGGACGAATATGAGGTCGATATAAATAATTATTCTTACTCTCATACCACTGATTTATTTTATCCAGTGATTGTTTGAATGGCTTTAATTTTTTTTTTATTTTATCACAAAAATTATGATTATTAAATCTATACTTATTAGTTTTGTTTTTATCAAATTTTATTTTAAATATTTTTAACTACATAAAAAAAAGAAAAAATAGTAATAATAATAATAAAAATTTATTATTAATATATTTACTGATTTATTTATTTATCTTTAATTAAAGGTCCCATCCTTCTTTAAACACCCTTCCACGAGTTCCTCAACCATGACTCCCGATTATCCAAGTGAAACCAGACACGCGGACAAAAATATACCGGACACCTTTTTCCAAGTAAATAACCCAATTAATAATAAATAAATAATAATGATTTAAGTGAGGGCGGCTGTTGGCGTCACAAGCCAATGGCTAGTGCTGCCAACACTTGAGTAAAATCCCGTTCTCTCTTAATAGAATTTTTTTTTTTTTTTTTCAAAAACTTAATTTATCAGTTTAAATAATAATAATATATTACAATTACAATACGTATTTTGTATTTTTACGTACAGGCCAGTACTTCTTTCTGCGATTCCGAGTATCTCAATTTCGAAGCACGGAACGTTGAGTGTCCTAACAGCCAAACAAACAAAGTATTTACCCTCGATAGTCTACCAGACCTCAATTGATCGCCGGCTGTAGTAATTGCTTTCAGCTAGATCCCTCTTACTGATATATATATATTTTTTCTTCTTTTTTTTTTTTTTTTTCACGTCTTTATTTTATTAAAATTTTTTAAAAAACACGAATTATAGATTAAATATTACAAGCGTCCGCGTTAATTATTAAAATAAGTGTATAAAAATTCGTATCTATTGTTGGTAAAATAAATTGTTTTAAACCGACGATTATTGTGATAACTTGAATTTTTTTTTATTCGAAGATAGCCCGTACAAAAAAAAATATATCTATATTATTTAAGAAATTGAATAATTTTTCGTTTAAATATCATAAATTTAAGTTTAAAAAATTGTGATTACGTAAGTTGTTGAGCTGGATCGTGTGCGAAATACTTTTAACCATAAAAACAAAAGGAATGATGGCGAAGATTTGAAAAAAAGTATCAACACTGGTGTTATCTCATCTTTTCACCCACGGAAACGGAATGCAACCGTTGGCATTTTCACCTCAATTTTTTCTTATTCTCGTGGCAAAAAAAAAATTTCCAGATTGTCCTGAAGGACGAAAAAAAAAATGTATATTTCTTTGGATTATTATCTGGGCTTATATTCTTCATTATTTAACTTTGTTTATTTATTTTTGTTTTGTTTTTCTTTTTATTTTTTGTGTTAACTTGATTTTATTTTAAAACTTGTTCTTTTTGTCCCGGGTAAGGATAAAAGTGTACCCGAACAAAGGTAGATCGAATTTTCTAAAATAGTCGCGAACGAGCATTGAATTCCTGACGAGATAATTCACAGTACCTCATTCTCTCTTGGGAACAACAAAAGAAAATTCATGTCGAGCACGTGCATTCTTGTGAAAGAAGTGATCAACTTACTTTTAACTTTATTTTATTTTTCTTTTTTTTTTTTTATATTGCTTTTTTTTTATTACGATGATCATCATCGATTTTATTTCTATTCTTCATACATTTCGATGGATCAAAGGGTCCAATGATAATAATAATAATAATAATGAAATTTCGGAATAATCACCAGATGAAAGGTGAGAAAGCATTTGAACAAAATCTCGAGTCTAGAGTTGTAGACAATCCGAGGATAATCTGAAGCTCTCACGAACTGGACGAACATAAAACTGCTTTGAGAAAAATAAAAGTTATTCACTCTGCTAACAAACTAATAGAAGCAAGTAAGTGTGAGTAAGTCTAAGCGGATAACAAAAACAAAAAAAAAAATGCACATCGAATAAACAAATAAATTTAAGGATGATTAAATTGATGGCAGCGGGAGTAATTATAAGGTTAAATCTTCCTTTTTACTATTTATTCTTATTGTTTTCTTTGTTACTGCCTACTCATAATGCTTTTAAATTTAGTGAGTTTCCTTTTCTGATCTACTTTACATATGGTATTATTTAAAACACGCATCTACTCAAGTGCAGAGTAGCATTAACCCTGTAATTCTGTATAGATTATTCTAAATATATAAAGGGAGAACGGGAGAAGTTGTTCTTAGCATTCGTATTCAGAAGAACCGTGAGAACAATATATACGTTAACAGCGATGAGTCTGTTTGTATACAAAAGGAGTAAAGATGTAGAGATGTCGAGGGTAAGTAAGAAACTTTAATTCATCACTGTAAAATCGCTATTAAATGCTTCACGGCTTTCACGGGTTTCTCAGAGCAGGCAGCGTATATAATCTAAATAATTATATAAAACATTTTTTAATTTTTTAATAATATATCCATCAACTAAATTTCAAAAAGATTCGGCCTTTTGATTAAATTTATTATTTCTTTTAAATATAATTATTATTATATTAATATTTAAAATATTTTTATACCATCTTAAATGATATAAATCTAGTTAAAGTAGCACATCTGACGGTCAAAGTTCGTAAGGGTAGAGTATAACGGACTTGAGCTGACCAAAGCCCTTTCTTGCCCGGGGATCCGGAAAAGCGTTTTTACGACTGACGAAGCTAACTGCCTTTGGTTAAATCCAGTCCAAGAAAATGCCCACTAAATATATATAGGTATAAAGTAGAATAGAAAAGCTAAGAGTAGAGAGAGGTTTTATCTTTCTTTTCCTTTATATATATATATAGATTATACTAGTTGGGAACCGTGTGAACCTATATATACAGACCAGCTGCTGACTTTAATAAGTCAAATTAAATTCATACTAAAGAGATATATACATACTCTGTTATATCTATAGATAACTCTACTTGTTTTATATATATATATTCTAGTTGAGATTATTCGTTGATCTTACTCAGACATTAACGCTTATTTTTATTAATTATCTTGTGCATTGCTTTAACAGTTGTCATTGTAAAACTTTGTTAATCTTCGTGTTGTATAATTTATCTGGATACTCGACTGGAATAAAACCATTAGCGAGTTATTTAATTAACAAATTATATAATTATAACTCAATTTAATTTTAAATATATAAATATTATTGTAAAATATCCATGAGTTTACGCGTTTATTGGGATTAATATTATTATTTAGTGTAGATAATAGTTTGTCCGAGTATATCAATCACATCAGAAACTGGACAGTCGCCTCGAGCAATGCTACACTAAATTTTCGTGCAATTCCATACTAATATTGACTGGACATTTGATATATATATCATTTGATTTGAGTGCAGATCCATTCAAGTGATGACTAGAGTTAATTTTAATAGTAAATTTTTATTGGATTTGTATCCTGAATAAAAAATATTAGGACACTGAGTGTTCAGTGTAAATCTTGTCCAATTGATATCGGATAAAAAGTGAATTGAAAATAAGGTTGGATATAAATGTATTGATAAAAAATAGCGCGTGTAACATGGTAGGTACGTGTGTGCTGGTATGTGCTGGTATATACCGGAGCAGCACATCAGATAAATTTTCAATCGGGTAAATTCTGAAAGGGCGTCTTTCCTTGACGGCGAACAAGGTTAAAAATCGATGCCGCTTGCCTACTGGCAAGTTACAGTGCAACTGAATAAAAAAGCATTTGGAGGTTTAGGGTGAGAGAGAAAATTGTAAGACGAAATGTGTAGTGAGTTCGGGCTTCTCGGGCGTTCAGGTAGGAGCCCATCAGTAGCTAGGCTTTACTCGAGTTGCCGAAGGTGGAAGATGCCAAGCTAACAACTGTATGAGCTTTGCTACAAAATTTCATAAGAAATATATATATATATATATATATATATATATATACATGTGGATATAAGAGTATTAGTATAACCAGGTATAAGGTTGTCGCGAATTTTAAATTCACCGCACGTCGACGCTAAAACGCCCCCATGATTCAATTCGCATCAGTTCCCCCTCTTACCTTTTTCTATGTAACCCCATTCTATTTTATTATATGTTTTTTTTTTATTTTTTTTTTCTTCTTTTTCAACTTTACTTGACTAACCCGACACACAAGCTTCCTGCTCTACTCCCTTTAAGACGTTTCGGGCGAGCGTCAACTCGTCTACTACTAACTCAACTACGAATTTTCTTCATCCTACTTTATTGCGAATCAAATGTACGTACAGCGATCGCCGTAACTTTTTTTTCGTTTTTTTTATTTATTATTGGAAAAAATAAAAATACGAAGAAGAAATGATGGTTGCGCGATTCGAATTGATTCGAGGACTCAATGAAAGCTGGGAACTCGTAAAAAGGATGAAAACGTAAACTTTTAAACTTTGGTGCAAAATTTTTTCATTCGTCTTTACTCCCTTCCTTTAGCTACGTCCGTTTATCTCCTTCTTTTTCTTTTTATATTTTATTATACATTTCTTCTTTTTTTTTTTTTTTCTCATTCAACAATATTTCATAAGTTTCTTTTCATTCTCGATTCCAATAATCACTTGGATTCATCCAACAACACCAACTAGATTAACTTAATAATTAATTCAACTTGATACATTCATTAAAGAAATATATATTTTGTTAATTTTTTATTTAGAAAAAAAAAAAAAATAATAATTTGATTAATTTATTATAGTTTTAATAATATTTTATCTGGATATAGATTAAAAAAAAAAAAATTTAGCACAATTTTAATGACTTTTCCTAAAAGCTCGTTCATTCAGCTGCAGTTCTTTTTTTTTTTTTTTTAGAAATTCTTCGAGTCAATTTATTTGGATTTTATTGGACAATAAAACTTGAAAAATATAACTCTGTAAAAAAAAAAAAATCGTAGTTTTAAAAATTTTATTTCAGCTAAAACTCTAAGCTCTCTAATATTTTTCATGGATTTGACCTACAACTTTTTTTTCTACAACTTACTCATCGACTTATAAATTTATGAATTTCAACCCGAGTTACAGTTTTTAAAAGTTTAATTGTGATGGGCCGAAATATGAGTAAAAAAAAAAAAGAAAAAGGTTTATTTTATTTTAAATGGTGAGTTTGAAAAACGTAAATCGTAAAATAAAGTATAAGATGAGAGAGATTGGTAGGATAAGAATCACAGAAATCAAGGTTACGTAATGCCCCATGTCTGGAGGACTATAACCCAGTGGTATAAACCCGTGTGATGGTAAATTTTATTGTCAAACCAACGAGCCATTCAAGTAATTCAAGTATTTCAAGTATTTCAAGTACTGGCGTGTATCTGTATACATTTGACATTGTCGCTTATTGTTGCGATACCTCATAATCAATAATGTCGTCGAGCGTCGGTAAATTTTTCCAGTCACGTATCTGGCATAAGAGGCTGACCCATGACTAGTTTGACCACTGGCATTTTATCGCTACCGGATCGTAACATTCACAGATTACGACTTGATCTTTTGAAACAATAATTATAAAGATTAAAATCTGATAGATTTATATATGGAGATAAAGATAAATATTTTAAAGATAATTTGTTAAGGAAAAGTTTAAGATTTGAAATAGAGCTGGCGGGCAGTCCAATAAATTCCCATATCCACATGACCAGTAGCTATTTCACCACGTGTGACCTGGATGAATTCGGGCAAAGCTTAATAACGGTGGGAACGCTCGTTGGCTAACATTCCACCGCGACCACCGGTATACGCGCGGTTAGCACACCTGAGGGATTTTGAGTTATGGCCGGAACAACCTAACCGGTAGACGATCCTCCTCTCTATCCTCTCTATCCTCTCTATCCTCTCTATACTCTCTATACTCTCTATACTCTCTATACTACTGAGACGTTATACCCGTTATACCTTATATGTTATATACTATATACTATATAATATATACAGAGAAGGAAAATAGTACAAGGAGATACCTATACCACTGGTTCTCATAGTTCTAGTGGCTAATGTGTTAACACATAACGTCCGTTTCACTCGAAAATCTCCATTAATTATTTAATATCTAAAATTAAATTTTCTCTTGAGCCGAATTTTCTCTTCTACTGTCTGCTGTCTCCTGTCTGCTACCAAACCCTTTACCTTTTAACCACCAACCAAGCTAACACTCGGTCTATTCATACAAAATAGGGGTATAATTATTATTTTTATTTAAAATAATTAATTATTAAGTTTTAACTTAACTAGATGATAATTATATATATAGATATATAAATGAGTAAATGTTTAGCCACATTAGACATATTTAGGTCACTGGCGACTTGGTGGTTGATTTTCCAAGCTCACATTGTGAGCATGAGGCCAAAGCGAATTGCCACTGTCTCCTGTCGTTCCCGTACCGGATAGGAAACAAACTTTCTCGGCAGAACATTTGGATCGCCGCCAGGATCTAGACGAATTCATTGGATGAGAAATCGCGCGAACTACGTCGATTGTCAAATAGAATAAACTATTGAGATTATTTTCGACCTGAGGTAAATCATACATCGTATATATCTATTTTACTTTATTATTTCTTATTAGCCTTATCTCTAGCACTCAAATCAATAGAGTAAACAAATTTCAAGTATTTTTAAAAAACTTAAATCGATTAAACGGTTATAATTAGAATTATATAAATTAACAACTTGGGCAAAAGGAAAATTGATTTTTTGTTGTCAGTTATTTTAGGATGCAAGAGATGAATATCTGTCAGCTAGGTTTAATTATTTAAATTTATTTCTAGTATTTTATCAGTAGATTTTTATACATTTCCATAAAAAAAAAAAAAAAATAAAAAAATAAAAAAAAGAATAGTAATATAGTGTATGAAGATATTTATGTGGTTGGCAAGTTAACACACTGCAGTAGGTTTGGACGAGAAACACACATCGAGGAACGCATATCGACGTCCGCGAATACATTAGTTTTCAAGCCCCGCGGACAGGGAATCGCACGCTCGTGGAATTGAATTTGTGTCTCGTTGGGGGATGAGGCTTGAGGTTAAATGCGGAGAAGCGAGGGGAATTGTCGAGCGTTGGATAGAATAATATGCATATGGATAAAGGATATGAAACGTCCGGCAACCAAATGATATAACCATTAAAAAAAATATAACGCTGCAACATAACTATATATATTTAGATAAATATTAGTTTATTATATACATATAAAATTTAATTGCGTGGGATAAAAGTACTGAAGAATAAAAGTTTTAGAGCTCCATCTTGAGAGTTTTGTCATGACGGGCGATCAAGTGAACAGCATACGAGTCTACCCTTTGCTGAGAACTACAAGTGACTAAGTGAAAAGTTTGTTGTACTCGGACAGTATATATGTATCATATACCTATCACACTTTAACGTTACCCAGTAGTCAAGCCAACATCAGCTTTTCTATATATATATAAAACATTAATACTTGACTCGGAGGATAAATCTCTAGATGTATATGTGTATTATAGAGAGTATCAGCAGAAATAGAGGAATGGAAACGGTTCAATTGACAAGTTCAATTCAGTGTAGCGGGACTGAGAGAATTCAAAACTTGGAAATCCGTTAATAAACCACAGCATTCACGGTTGACTAGTAATAAAGAGTCGACTTGCCTAATCTCCATGTGCAAGTCAACTCTGCATACCAGTCCATTGGATGCTACTACTGTTGCTGGACTTTATATGGACTCTCATATACTCAATTGGTACTTGAGCGATGAATAAATATAACCATACTATACCACTACTCGATATCTGTTCATACGCCGACCTAGACCGCAATCTCGTATAACTTTTTTTAAAAAAAACATCCATAAAATTTTATCATTTTTTGTATATCAAACCAACAATTTTTTTAAATTTATTTTAACCAAGGATTCAAATAAATATTTGTTAAATAGATTGTTTACTTGGTAAAAAAACGAAAAAAAAAAAAAAAAAAAAAAAAAAAAAAAAAAAAAAAAAAAAAAAAAAAAAAAAAGTTATTAAATAAAATTGTTGGGGATTTAATTTTTCCAACTAATATTTGTATATTTAAAAGAGGAGGTCGGACATAATTCACTTGAAAACTAATTCGTTTATCGTGGTGTTGGCTCGTGGACATTTGCAATTTCGATTAAAGCAGATGTTTTATACACGAAACATATCCCCGAGCGGGAATCCAATGAGAGCTGGAAAGCCATATATGGAAAGAGGGGAGTAGTCATCGACCAAGTGGGATAATGCGAAATGCAATCGTCACAATAATCGTCCACGGGCGAGTATACACTGTGGCTGGATAAGCCGCTACAAGTACCTACCAGGTCTATTTGTGGGCAATGTTGCTGGTGTGGTCTACACCCAACCCAATAGCACTACCAACCACTATCAATATATATATATATATATATATATATATGACCTAGCATACCGGGAACTCTGGCTAGGCCTCATGTAATTACTTTATCCGTCGATGACCTGCGAGCTTCCTATTTAAATATATTCATATAATTTTCTTTTCTGCTCTCTTCTCTTCTCTTGTCTATATCCATTCTGCTGAAATAGACTGTACCAAAATCTGTACCAACTACCAGATATTGGATATATATAGAGTATCGATATATACAAGTAACTCGTATAAATAATAGGATCTGTAGATATATATGAATTTATATTATTCCTCTCTCGGTCTCATTCTCGCTGGTGTTCAAAATGCGTTTACCAAAATCTCCATATGTGCAAATAAACAGGCTTGAGTATATGCATACACCCTTTGCACGGGTTGAATCCAGTCAACGACAAATTATCTGTGTTCCCTGTTTGCTTCGAGGATAATCCGCTTTCCCTCAAAATCCTGAGTATTCAAAAAACAAAAAAAAAACTATTAAACAAAGACCAAGTTTATTTTTTTTCTATTAAATAATTATGCGGCTTTTTTTTTATTGGCATCATGGCAATAAATTTAGCTAGAGAATTTTTCATCATGTATGGTATGAAAAAAAATTTTAGCTGAAATTTGATACAATAGCAATAATAATAATAATAATGTATATTATTGTTATTTTGATGAAATTTTCGTGAAATGGAGGAAATATTGAATAAAAATGGAAATCTTTCATTTCCACTTGTTGTTTTCTTGTGTAAATTGATTGTATTATAATCAAAAGTACTTGTCGTTGTTGTGGTTTATTATATTTATAATTAAATTTTGTAATTATGTAATTTAATTAAAGTAAAACAAGATTTTGAGGCAAAATGAATCTTTACAATTGCACAAGAGTTTGTCGTCATTTACCGGGCCCAGCATAAGTTTATTCCGAGAAGTAGACATTTGGTCAGTTAACCACTCAAGAGCCTTGTTGCCCTTGTTGCTTGTAATATTAGCCTTGAGAATCTTAGTGTTAGTAAGGCGTTATACTAATTTCGCGACCACTCTCTAACGACTCCCCTTTGAGGTCATAACTTTTCCCGCAAGCAGACAGGATCTACACTCTGTTAACTCTCTCTCTCTCCATTTTTCCTTCTCTCACCTTCAACCTCTACTCTCTACTCTCTACCCTACTCTACTCCACTCTCCACTCTACTTTACTCTATTCTATTCTATTCTATTCTATTCTACTCTACTCAACTTGATATATATATATATATATATGTTCACGCAATTACTCTTGTCCTTTGCGCAGGCTCTCTAACTATTCTCCTTTTAGGAGGAGGAAAAACGTGTTCGCGCGCGATTCTCTGCCCGTTCAGTGCAACCCGCAAGCTCACAGTAGTAAGATATACGTCGCTTACTTCCAAGTGCTGCCAGAAATTAAACTCGGGTTTTTATTATAATTATATAATTATTCATATTTATATTTTTTTAATCATGGACAACTGTCATGAATTAGGCTAAAAAATTATTTTTTTAGTGTTAGACTAGTGACGAACTTATTTATTAATTTTTTCTACTATATTTTAATTTTTAATATTTTTTATATTGATCCTGAAACTCTGATAATTTTTTTTTTAATTAAAGATAATTTGTGATGAGTGAATTAAAGTAATTAGAGAATAAAAAAAATTTAATTTGGATAAATTTTTTTCTTTAAGGAATAAGTACAGTGTAAGGTATAAGAGTCATATGAGTCTGAAAATCACGGATATATTGGTAGAGTCAGGATAAAAAGAGAGAGAGAGAGAGAAAGAGAGAAAAAAAAGGATATCTCGAACCGAAGGATTGTGGATACTCCCAGGAGTAAAACCGAGGAAAAGAGAAAACGAGTAAAATAAGTGGAAACTTGGATCCCTCGGCTTATCCGAAAAGTGGATAAACGCTCTGGATTTGCTAGTGCCTGGATCTTGAGTTTAATACCATTAACCGATAATTAATTGAGCTTAATTATTAATTGATTTATCCAGTAATCAATTGTGCGAAATTAACAATTCATCGTTGTCAATTAGCTTTGAGCTTAATTTAATCTTCGATAGTAGATAATTATTATTATTTACTTGTGACGTTCAATTGGTCTGTTGATATCAAATCAAGAGCCAACACACGTCATCCATGAAATCCTTTCAAGATCCACCGATCGTCCAAGGATGAGGATGGAAAATATTAAAATTTATATTTCTCTATTAAGGACGAGGATGCGCTTACAGAGGCTGCTTCTTTGTTTGCTTGGACTTTTTATTCTGCTTAACGGTAAGTTTATATACATATATATTGTCTATGAAAAAAAGCCCTGTCTGAATATATTTGCTATCACAAACAACAAACAACAAAAAATAGTAATAGTAGTAGTAATAGTAATAACAAGTAGACTTGATATAAAAGTTTAGTTTGCAAACCTCGAAATGAAAAATCGTTTGATTAAACAAATAAAGTTGGATCAGGTCATGAGAGTTTATAAGTTCTGGCAAGCATGTGAGTTGAGATTCGTGCAATTCCATTAAACTGACCCCCTCACCGTGAGAATTCACAAAGAATAATCCATTTGTTTGTTTCGTGTGTCTAAAATATATAAGTATATTAAATATAGTGTTGGATAGGGGGAAAAGACAAGGGATGGAGGCACCAGACGGTGTCTTGGCGAGGCTTTGAATTTTTTATCACTAAAACTCTGAGGGCATATCCGGCTCCACGGCTCCACGGCTCCACGGCTCCAGAGTACCGTTGCACTTTTTCTTGTTTTTCTTTCACGGCAAAACTACGTCTTGTCTTATTCGCTCTGTCTTTCGTTGTCTCGGACATTCAAATGAATAATAACAAGTTTATTTGTCCTCAACAAAGTACAATCTCAAACGTTTTGATTTTTAAATTTTATTATTTTTTTATCCGTGATATCATTGAACTAGAGTTAAATCCTTTGACATTATAAATATCCCATGAGCATTTACAACAAGGGTGTCAAGCACACTTAAACCTTGTCTTTAATGGCTCGTGTACGTGCGTCGATGAATCGAACTAAAAGGGTGAATCAACACCTATATATATACACAACATACCCTTTCGAAAAGGGGATGAGAGTACGTCAATCAATTTGATTGAGGGCTCCAAATGTGGTGAATAACAATTTACTTCAAATGACAGCCTGCACATTCTCATTTATTATTATTATTATTATTATTATTATTGTCATCGTTATCATTTGTACAAATTATATCCATTAAACTGATGGTATTTCTATGGGTGTAATTACACGAAAATGTCCAGTAAAATATTTTATCTAAAATTTACTTTATATATAAATGTTTATTTTACGAATCATAACCTCAGGCATTGTTTCAACGGGGTAATAATAAAATGGGTTGTACTCTAAAATCTCAGTCAGGATCCAGCACAAGCTCGGAAAG
This sequence comes from Microplitis deprimator, assembly GCA_964016945.1. Classification (NCBI taxonomy): domain Eukaryota; kingdom Metazoa; phylum Arthropoda; class Insecta; order Hymenoptera; family Braconidae; genus Microplitis; species Microplitis deprimator. The sequence goes on along the minus strand of OZ024706.1, from coordinate 26,397,635 downwards.
TTTTCCGCAGAATTAATCCCTTGTAGCTTACATACCTGGTTGAATTTTATAAGTACTATTACGTGAATTCAACAACGACTGCATCGAAGCACGCACGTGAGTAATTTTCAAAGCTTTCTGCATTTAATACTTTGTTTTATTTTTTATGTTATACAAACACTTAAAGTAGTTAATGATGTTATTAGAGAAAAGGTTTTTCGAAATGAAAGATTAACGTAACAATGGTTAATGGAATAATTATTATTACCTGAGGGTGTCATTCACTGAATACGTATGTATTAGAAAGCTTGGTCGCCGTTCCTTTGTCCAATTGCTGGAGAATGATCCAGTTGGGCGGCCAGAGAGGCCAGAGGGAATTGAGACATAGAGGGATAGTGAGTGAAGGTGTGGTTGGCTGAGACACCAAGGATATGGGATAATAAGGAGTAAGGACAAGAGCGTCGAGAGGACGTGACTAGAATCGAGTGTAATGAAAGCTCAAATTACTTTGACAAACTTACCGGCTTACTCTTACTCTTGAAACTCTTACTTTATAACTAACGCAGTGGGATTGTCGATTGTGCTATATAACAAATACTTGTTTAAATTACCAACGCAGAATTATTCCATACCTCCACTCTCTATAAAAAAATTTTTTACTTATCAACTTACATAAAATCTCAGCTTAAACTCAATAAACAACTTAACAACTATCTAACCACTTACGATATATTTCGCAACACTAAATTAATCCACCAGATTTTTTTTCTATTAGCTAAATATTTAAGTAAAGAGAATCCTATTTAATATTACAAATCCTCGATTTATTATAATCCGAGCCGACATATTTGTTATTTTTAATTTTTTTGCTTTGGACTGACTGGTACCATTGACACCATTGACGTAAAAAAGCCAGTTGATATTTTAAAATTAAACATGACATGACAGATGTACATATATGAATTTAATAAGTAAGTGAAAATGGAATATATAATTTTATTAAAATTATTAATGTACTTGTCTACTTTGTAATAAAGCTATATAATATTATCTAATGTCAAATTTCTACTTAAAAAAATGAATTTTTGATAACCGTCTGAGTGATGTCATTTTAATTAAATATGGATAACGTATATTAGAATAAGAAATTAACTGTCTGATAATTTATAAATTTATATAAAAGTTAATACAGTTGAATTTATCATCATATGAATATAAAGTTGATATCGACGTTAACCAGACCGAGTTTCTCTGGTTTTATATGGTCCTCTTTTGGCAATATAAAAGACGAACAGACAAACTCCGGGTATTGTTTAATAAAACTTTTTGGCAAACTTGTGTTTCGATGAAAAAGTTTAGGTCAGCTGATGATCAAGTCGAGCTAGCTAGACATCATCACAAGTAAAAATAAAAAAAAATAAAGAAAAAACACCAAATAAAGGATACGAGGGAGAGTAAAGCTATGGGAAATGGGAGGTGGGAGATGGGAGGAAAGTTAAAGAGCTACGGTGACAATAACAGTCGGACGTCATGACGGTAACGGCGATAAAACTGTTTGTGTGGTAGCACAACGGCAACGGGAACAGGAGCAGGAACAGGAGCAGGAACGAGAACGGGAACGAGAACGAGAACGAGAACGCAAGACGAAATGAGTTGGCAGTAAAACTCAGCGAACCCTACGATGCATATAAGTTTCCATTTGTTTCAATTTGCGTTGCCTGTACGGTCTGCTGGCTTTTTTCATGGCTTTTGCTTTTTATCAACTTAAACTCGTAAATCTCATGATGATAAAATGTAATATATATCAAAAGTCAAATATTAAATTTAACAATCAATAATTTACAGTAAATTCAATTTTATTTACCATTTTTTTTATATATATATTATTTGAAATAAATTTAGTATTTACTTTTTTAGTCATTTTTTTTCTTTTTTTCTTTTTTTTTTTTTTTTTTTTTTTTTTATTCGTAAAAATCAACTGATGCTGACGTTGTCTCCGGTTAAATGTACTTGCACATTTAGCACTTTTTCCTTCAACACAACTATGTCCTCAAACTATGTTCTCTTTAATTTTATCCATTCTATCCATTCTCTTAACACAGAGCTCTGAGTCTATGTGTGTCGAGTCAAAAAAAAAGAAAAAAAAAAAAAGGAAATACTGGTAGATTAAAATTTAAACGAGTGTAAAAAGGTAAACAACATAAATGCCAGAGTAATAATTTATAAAACCGCGAGAAGCTAAACTAAATTTCAATGCTAAATACACAATTGGGTAATAAGTGCACAAATGACCAACTATGTACAAAACTAAGTAAACTGAATATACTATAGTGTACAGTTATAGTTATAGTTTTGGTAACAATAGTTGTAGAGGAGTTAAACATTGTCACACACGTGAAAATGAGTATGCTGGAGTGAAAAGGTACGGAAGTGGGTTCAAACCACATTTATCTGGGCAGTTGGCACTGGCCAATAATACCAAGAGTTACCAACGTTACGTCGCGGCAACTATCCAACCACCAGAGTCACCAACATCCTCTTGGTTTCCCTACCTATCTATATATATATATATGGTTCCTTATCTTACTCGGCCCCGAGAGCACATTAGATTTGCCCTACGACCCTCATACTACTACCAACTTGTATTTTAGCATATATCTATACCAAGTCCGCGGGGTAAGGGATATTTTACGATGAAAATTCGATATCCGCTTTAAAATGGTATCGCTATAACGATATTCACTTTGGGAATGATTCAATAATATTTTTTTACACATCAACTATTTTTTTTTTTCGCTACAACAAATGTTTGGAAAATCAAAAAGTGAAAAAGTGCATACCTCGAACGTACAGTTATAATAAAAAAAAAAAAAAAAAAAAAAAAAAAAAAAAAATCATGTACATTTATATAAATCTATATTATGTATAAGAAAAAAATATTTCAAATAATCGTTATGGTAATTGTATTATTTTATTTCAATAAATTGTTAGTCAAGAAATAATGTTAGGAATTTTTTAGTTAACCGGAAGTTATGTTTAATACATAGTAGCGGATAAAAAGAATTCAAAAATTGTGTAATATTGGGTGTATATTTTTATCGGATAAATTTCCTGAAACTCATGTGTTATGTTGAAAGAATGTGAGATAAAGTGGATATGTCTGATATTTTCACATGTGCCGGAGAGTTTTGTAGCTTCATTCTGATACAGATAGTGACGTCGGCACTGACGGGTTTGGATACCAATGTAAAAAAAGAAGATTCGTTAAAATGGTGACTACTCCCGTGAAAAAGTCTGCAGTGTCCGAGTTCCGGGATTCGAGGATTCGAGGATTCGAGGAATCGAGGGATCGAGGGATCGTTTTCTAGCTGCTGTACTGTCCTGTATTCCACTTGGTATCCCATTTATTCGAGTAGAGACCAGAAGAGGAGTCGGAGGAAAACAAATAGACAGAGATGGAAAAACGTTAGTCCAGAGCGTCCAGAGAGTAGATAACACCGGATGAAATGTGCATGGGCATTATTTTTCCGAGTAAATGTGCCGTAATAGAAAAAATTGTGCAACTTCCAGTTATCCTACTAGGTATCCCGCTATACATATCCCACTATAGGTATCCAGTGTGGCTTATTCACTTGACTGCATTTTACACCTTAATAGACGACGCTAAACTAAATAATTTTATCACATGTATATAATGATATTGTTATTTTTTTAAACATTATTTCTTTTAATTTATTTAAATATTTCATTATTTCATAATCAACTGTTTTATAAAAGCCGATGCCTCTGAGCTTGTATCCGCGTTGGAGCAACACTTTGTGTTAATAATATAAATAATATAACCAATGTAAACAACTCATAAACTTTATGTTAATTTTTGTTCGTTAATGGATATAATTAAAAAGATTGTTGAGTAAATTATAAAATTAAAATCTGAATATAAAAAAAGGTTTATATTGGACCATAGATATAATGCACGAATGCGCTCCCTCATTAGGTTTTTTTGCTTTTAAGCTTAGCGAATTGAAAGACTATGGTTGCGTTTTGTGTAAAGTCAACGAGATGGAATCAAGTGTACGAAGGGTGAAATTAAAAAAAAAAAAAAATTACAGCGTCTCTCTTAAAGCCTTTTCAGATCAGGATAAAAAATTAAAAAAAAAAAATAAAATGTATACATGTGAATAAAAGAGACACGTGATATTTATATTTTATCAATTTTATATTGCGATAAAAAAATAATTCAAGATGAGAATGTTTGATTCTCAACTCGGGTACGTGGCGGAAAAATATGAAAAAATTCCAGGCAACGTTTTTGAATGCGGTCTGATTCACTGTTGCATTGCAAAGGACTGCGGTTTAACGGGGTAAAATGGATGTGGGAGGTTACAGTGCTGGTGCGATACGTGAAAGAAAAAATAATAAAAAAAAAATTTTTTTATATCAAGTAAAAGAGGTTGAGACCGCTTCGGTCGGAAAATTTTTACTATATTACTGTATATATAGTGTCTGAAAAAGTAGTGTAAGGAAAAAATGAAAAAAAAAAAGAAAAAATTAAAATAAAATAAAAATTTACTCATAGAAGAATTTCCGGGTAAAAAAATAATAAAAATAGATTGAGCGTATAAAAAAATTTGTGGAGGATAGAAGAGGATCGAATGAACGTGGCATGCTGGTTTGCCGAGTGGTTGTGGCCGTCGACGACCAGGCGCCAGTCCACGTTTGAATTCAAGTGAGGATGGGTGGTTTAGTTTAGTTGGTATATTCGGTATATTCCAAAGAGGGAGAGAAACACAGTGTACAGTCAGAGACTTTTAAAATGTATCGCTGGCAATATATGCCGGCCACGCGGGAAAACCAACCGCCATTGCCAGTCGAGCGGGAACCGTTAAAAACTGTTGGTTCGACCGGAAATGCGAAAATTAAAATAAACGAATGGCTGAGGGATGGAATAAAGTTTCAATAAAAAAAATTGTCAACAAAAAAAGATAAATTCATAGGATGAGAAGAAAAAAACAGAAAAAAAAAAAGGAAAAAATTGAATAACTAAAAATGATAAAAATGAGAGCGGAATTTGGGTAAAAATATTATAGAGTTTAAAGTGGTTGTAGTGAGCTCGAGTACGGGCAAATTGAAACGAACGACATTAATTTCTATGAAACACGCAAGGGGACTCTCGAGCATGACATACAACATGGCGGCATAAAATTATGTACCGGTCGTACCGGTCATCACTCGCCAAGAAATTCTTTGAATAATTCTCTGTGGTCGTCTATATCACGGCCATATACCACAGAGAGGACTAAAATGATAACTGATAAGCTGCATTATTCTGAAAAATTCATCTTTTAAATATTTTTAGTAAAAGATAAAAAAAAATATCTGAGTTTTGATTTTAAATAAAGGACCTAGACCGTTCATCAGCCTCAGTACCGGATGTCTATACATTGCGTATCGAACTATCGCGACTCGTATCTCACAGCAAATGGCGCCAACATCCGCAAACTCCAAACTTATCACTTTTCTCCGGCGCTATGGTATATTTATAAAATAAATTTTCTTTATACACTCACATGCTCAACTCAGCTCAGTTCAGCTCAACTCAACTCTGATATTTTTTATCCATTAATTTTTTTTTTATATTTTTTTAATTTTTTTTATGTCTCTCAATTCAATGGGTTCAATTACTGTATTTGTAATTTTTCAACGAGCTAAATAATAGAGATAGAAAAACCTCTAGGTATTACTTTGATCCAGCAAATGAGACAAAAAATAAAAAAGAGGCAATAATAAAGAGTATAAGTGTGATCAAAGGGTGAGCTTTATTGAGTATCCGATGTCGTGGAAATCCGTATCTGATTGGAATCCGATCTTTACGGCACGTAAGAGATAGTCCACTGTTGGATGATTCGTACAAAATAAAAAAGTATAAAATACTATCAGAGTATTATATGTATATACTATACATACTATATATACTATATATGTGATGAGAGTGTGAATTTCCTTTTAAACTGTCGGATAATCCGTCTGCGGTGTTTCCTGTATGCATGCATGCATGCAGCCGGTACTTGGAACCGGATTCACCAGATTCTCATTCTCTTTCTATTATTGCATTGTCCTCACTCTCTTTACTCTCTTTTCTCTGTTTTCTCTATTTTCTCCCTTTTAACATTTATTCAGGTGGTAAGATTATTCTACAAATAGGTGAGTGAGAGACCGAGGGCTTAGCATCCAAATGGTTGCAATTTCGAGCAGGTGATAAAGGTGATAAAGGTGATAAAGGTGACACAGTGGTTACAGCCAGTTACGGACATGCGGACTGAGTGAGTCTGAGAAAGAGGACTGAGGCCTGAGGGTTAAACTAAACTATACTTACCTACTCTACAACCCTCTACTACCCTCTACTACCCTCTACTACTCGTAAACCCCTAAATAGTAACCCTCTATCCCTTTTGGTTGTCAGTATTGTCAGTTAGTTGCACACCCTCTAGTGCCAGATTTAAACTCATTTTTGTAAAAAAAAAGTTTATTTTATTAATATAATTGAATGATAAGTGATAATATTTTTATTATAAATTATTGAAATAGAGAGTGGCAATAAAACTATTTATAAGATCAATACGTGGATTGTTTAAATTTATCTTGAATCTTGATCGTGCAATTGTAACCATTGGTATTGAGTGTAGAGTAAGCCAGGAAAGCACAGGAAAGCTCGATAGAGAAAGAGAGTGAGAAGGAGGAGAAGGAGAAGAAGAAGAAGGAAGACAAAGTCTCTGTATCGGAAAACAATTGGAAACGTTCGCACCTGTACTTGGGTGTGAGAATCTCCCCAAGGCAGTAGAGTACACAGAGCGACAAAGTGCGAAGATAATTTCCGTGGGATGGTTTGCTCGGTAATTAGGGACCAGCCTAATGACCTTTAGCAACTACTGCAATCGATTAATCTATACTGGTTAATTATTTTACACCGCGAGTGGAATTAAATTTTACCCTTCTCTTTATTATTATTATTTTTAATTTTTTTTTTTTTTATTTTTTGTAAACACTAAAATTGTTTGACAGTAAAATAGAATATGGAATGGATGAGAGTAAAAAAATAAAAAAGTAAAATTGATTGAAAACGTCAGGATGCAGGGTCCGTCACGTTACTTCCGGATCCTGCAGGCAAAGAGCTAGAAGCTTGGGTTCCACGACTTGCACGATAGGAGTTGAATACGAAAAAGCGTGTAGGGAATCCGAGTAGTCGATACGTGCACATCGAGTAGCGAAAAGTCAATGCTCCAATGAGACGTTTTCGTATATGTCGAGAAAACTACCAGAGACACGTCGATTCCAAAGGGAAAACGGAAACTTGCTCTCGCTATTCCGGTATGGTTGAACTGAGAAACAGCCAATGCAAAATATATATATACATATATACATATTGAAAATTTGTTTTTTATTTAGACTACCTCCGTTACATTTTCTTTCTCTCAAAACGTCCCATGAGTCATATATATTTCTTACCACAGTTGCTATGATATTTTTTCATATAAAAATTTGGATACGCCAACAAGTAAAGCTATACAAATGTCGATTTGAATTTAAATTAAATTTCTTTGATGTTATAATAAAAATCCACTCGTATCATCTTTAATAAATATATATATATACATTTTTTAAAATTATATTTTTTACTACTGTTTACACATAAATCGTCATATTTTGTGAAAAATTAATGAAAATCATTTTTTTGAAGGATAACCCATTTTCGGTAAATGAAAAAAATAATTTCTGGCAAATTGCCCAACCGCAGATATTAATTTTTTGAGACTGATATACATTTTAAAAGTTAAATAATTTAAGTAGAACGATAACTGTTTGTTTTATCGTGAGTTTTTTTTTTTAAACAGGAATAAAAAAAAGTGCAAATGAGAAGAATATTTTTGAGTGTAGTAGGGCTCAGAGACTAGTTAATTTAGTCACCTATTTGAATATAAATTTGGCCGTCCCCGTGAAATTCTCGTCGTCGGGTAAACGCACTGGCAAAGAGAACGGAATGGCTTTGGCCCTTGAATAATCAAGAGTCAACTGAATTTGTAAATTCTCGAGATGCCGAACGTCCGTAACGTTAAAGTATGCATCTTCAAAATATTTGAATATATAACACATAAATTTTGTTATTTTGTTTACATGATAAATATTTAACTAAAATAAATTTGTTACCTCATTTTATAACATCTAATGACGTTTTAAAATTCTATATATATTTATTTTAATTTCATCTTAATTATCTATTAGTTGTTCAAAATTTATCCCAGTAGTTTTGTAATAAAAGTTTTTAAGAACATATATATATATATATATATATATATGTTTATCGTATAAATAAAAACATGTTTTTATCAATAAATCACAGGGGGAAACTTTAAAACAGCTGGAATCGATTTATTTCGAGTGTTTTTCTCATGGACGATTTTATGTTGCCTGTTCAAGAATCACCAGTTTAAATTTATTTTTCTTTGCTTCACACGATAAAATTCAACACACATATATATACACACAAAAAATTTAATACATCAAATATAGATTATTAAATATATATAATTTATAAAAACTTTTTTATTACGTTTTAATTTTTCACTTTGTTAAATTAGATCACCTTACAAATTAATTCGATCTAATAAAAAATTTAAATACTAATTAAATATTTGGGTCAAGTAAAAGAGTTAATTTCTCACCACTAAATATTTAAATCGATAATTACCATTTTAAATAAATTTTTTATGATTTCACATTTAAATTGACATTATCAAGATTTATCCATAAATATTTCAATACACGATATATAGATTTTTCATCATTTACCAATGACTAATAATATGTTATATCACACTTATATATAATAAATAATATATCAGATTGGGAAATGTGAAAAAAAAAAAGAAAAAAAAAATTGTCGCTCGAGCGGTGGTTAACGTTGACACGTTTATCGGTATAAAATCGTGCCGTTCAATTTCACGGGTCGAAGAGTCCAGCCCAGAGTCGTGAACTCTCGGAAACGAGATCTCGCGTTTGAAAAAATCCGCTTGTGAGAATATTTAAGAAAGATGCTACGTTGCAATATTTTTATCACTTTCCTTATAATAATTATTAATTAATAATTAATTTCTAAATTACAATAATGTTATGAAAAAAAATAAATAAATTCTTAAGAATTTTTCATCAATTTCTTGGTTTAAAATTTTTATTTTATTTTCTTAGCTCTCACGGTCAAATGAGAAGAGTGTGAAAGTTTTATTCCTCCATTGGGCAAATACCCTTTGGGATAAAAGTAGCCCAGAGCGAAAAATACCCTCTATATTCTCGTATATACGTAACCTTAGAGCACCAACTCCAAGCTCTTGTACAAACAACCAGAAGAATTTATACTGATGATGACTTTTCTTCTGTTTAATTTAGATTTTTAATTCATTATATAAATTAAAAATATTTAAAACTCTTATTTTTTAATATTTTTATTATTATTAAGAATTGACTATTAATTTACTGAGTAAATGAAAAAAATGTATTTCATTTTTATTTAAATAATCTAATTTATTATTCAAATAATTAACTATGATATTTTTTATCATCTAAACTTGTTGACAGTTACTGCCAATTTAATTGAATTAGTATTTTTTGTTTCCAACATGAGCTTTCAACTGAATCCTTTGAACTTAAAACCTCAAAGGCTCATTAATTATTTTATAAAATAATACCGTTAACTATTATAGACTTTGAAATTTTTTTCATTATTTTTATTCACTAAATCCAATTACAATTTTTATAAAAATTATTATTATTGATATCGAAGCATTCAATACTCTGATAATTGATAAAAATTTATAAATAATTTTTCATTTAAAAAATAAATACACGCTTTCGTAGATAGGTTTTAATAAATTTAATAAAATTTACACCAACATTTAGTTCCACTTTTTTGCCATCAAATTTTATTATGTAATTACTGTTTGATAATAAATTCCATTATACTTTGACATGATATTAACCAAAACAAAATAATCCTTCAATTATATTCACCAAAATTAATATATTTTATTAAATATTATATTAAATCAATGCCATGTTCATTTTAAATACTACATATACATATATTTATATTTATATTCATGTCAATTTCAATGTTGTGTAATTGATTATAAATAATAAACACGAGCTGTAGTTATTTATATTAAATTGTAAATTATTATTATAGCTCATTATTTATAAAATAAAAAAAAAAATCTGGTCAAAGCTTTTAGTCTTTAAAAAATAAAAAAATATTTAAAAATAATCAGTAAATAAAAAAAAAAAAAACTAGCCGAGTTTCATATTAAAATAGAATACCAATTCAAATACGTCTATATTCACAAGTCATATTTTATTTTAAATTAAATATTTGCCTGACTATAATTTTTCGTTTGATATTTAATATTCTTTGATGTGAATTTTTATTTTTAAAATCTTAAAAAATTTCAAGAGCCCATGACTCAGACCCACGGTTATGATTAAAATAATAAATTTAAATTTATAAAATTAACAGACAATGAATATTAAATTTTAACATTTCTTCCATTCAATCAAAGTGACATCTCGTGCCAGTTTAAAAATATTTTAATTTCATTAAAGAAATAAATTTGATTAAAATAAATATTATGAAGGTTTGGCGGTTAATAATAAGATTTATTAATAATTTCAATAAAGTCATTATAAAATCGAGTACGATTTATTTAAATATTAAACTCTTGGCGTCTTGGGTCGTTATATCATTCCCCTCAGTGGGCGCCATCTTTGTTTTAGGCAAAAAAACTAATGGATAGTAGTAGCTAAAGCCACAATTTAAAAACGATAAATCGAGAGGGCCCTTTTTAAGGTAATGTAAGGTAATGTAAGGTAATGTAAGGTAATGTAAGGTAATGTAAGGTAATGTAAGGTAATGAGTGTCTTATTTTATCTCAGGGCGGCCTGTTGACCAGTACAGAAAACTGCTGCCACGAGCGGGCCTTATTTGTCCAAAGTCTCTTTATTTCTTGAGATGACACAGATGACAGAAGTGTTAAATCCACCGATGTTTGTATTCATAATTAAAATTTTAAATTGGATGTAAAAAAAAAAAATAATCAGATAAATTAATTTTGAATTTGATAAGTTATTCAGAAGCCACAAATAACGTAATATTAAAATTACCACGCGAACGTTTGATATTGATCAGTTTTATTTGTAAATAATAAATATCCGAAATATGTTTATTATTATGTAGTTTATTAATTACAAATTACTTTAGTAATAAATATTCAAAAATAAAAATTATATTAAATAAATATTTAGAATTGTATTTAATAATATCCCAATTACAAAATGAATATTTTAATGAATCTTTAATATAATTTGTGAGTTGGTGAGTGCTTTAAACATTCCATGAGTTCCTTTCCCGTTTTCTCGATCCGTCTCCGGCATTATTCAAGAATTTCCTTGATAACTTGACTTTGTTAAACTATTTGAAATTTTCTCATGCAGTGCTTTCGTTAAATCCTTCTAAAATATTATTATTTTATCAACAATCCTTCTGAAGAAAATCATTAATAACCAGGCTAAATAGTACGTTAATTAATTATAATATATATTTTTAATATTCTAAAAATTCTAATAATAATATCCTATTGTGGTAATACAGAAACCAACGAACGTGACTGAACAAATTTTCAATCACATTTTTCTATATATTCAGGTAAATCAATTTAAAAATACATTTTCATCATATTTATCAGAATTTCAAGTTTTGATAAATGTCCAAATTAAATGAATTCATTACGTAATATGAATAAGAAAATAAATTTAATGTGAGTGCATCAGGCTGATGCGTCGGTTTTTCGACACTCGATGCTTTTGCGCTCAAAATCTTAAAAAATAATATTTTACGATATAAATTTGTATTGTTATTATTATTATTATTATTATTATTATTATTATTATTTCTATATCAATAATAGGCTCTGATAGTTTAATTTAAGTTGGATAAAATAAGTCGGCACTTGGTTTTTTCTCAGCATCTTCTTGACGTTACCTAACCTTAAATCGAAACCTCTTTCTTTCTTCTTCTTCTTCTTTCTCTTACGACTTAAATATTTTTATTTTTAGCTTTTCTTTATTCTGAACTTTCATCACGAGCGTCTCTTTTCATTTTGTACGACGACAAAAGACCGCGGGCCAGGCGTAATCTAAAGTTCGAACACCCGATCAAGTATGGAACTTGCAAAGAAGGACAGAGATGAAGAAAACGAATGAAGGAACCAACCAACCAACCCAGAAGTGGACGACAAGAACGACGGGAGTTGAAATAATATTTCTACCGACGTCGAACTAGAAGAAATTCTATAAGAAGCCAGTAAAAACTCACTCACTCACTCACTTTCTCTCTCTCTCTCTCTCTCTTTCTCACTTTATGCTATTTGTAAATCGACTTTTTCATTTATACTTTTTTACATTTGCATTATTATTATTATTATTATTATTATTATTATAAAAATTAAATTTAACTTTAACATTTATATTAAATAAATAAAAAAAACTAAAAAATAACATATGTCTTGTTGTGTAAAATAATGATTCTCATGTTAACGATGAGACTTGAAGCAGTGGGAGAAATTAACTGTTATGTTTCGCCAACCCTTAGATTAACCCTTATCGCTCGACCCAGTTGCCCGTTGGATTACCTGTCGCTCTGTAACATCCCGTAGAAATCCCGTGGCTCACGTATATATCCGCAGAAGATATCCGCGTAGTTAAAACGACAGGATCTACTGTAGAGCTAACGACAACAACAATAGCAACAACAACAACAACGACAACAGCAAAAACAACAAATACCTCTTAAACTTTTATTGCCAACAGGCAAAAGGAAAAAAAAAAAAGAAAAATTGAAATAAATAATAAAAAAGAAAAAGAAAAGTTTAAGTAAAATAAAATAAGATTTAGTTAACGTACAGAAAGGAAGGACAATACAAGAGTTGAGTTGATAAATTAAATAAACTATACGACTGTTGAATAAGTAATTTGAATTAAAATTTTTTTTGGACAACCTTAGCTGGGACCTCTATTCTCTATGAAGTAGAGAGTAAAATATATATATATAAAAGATAAAAGATAAAAGATAAAAGGAGTGAAACTAATTAGGACGTTAGCCTTGTAGTGGAATCGAATTTGGCCAGGTGGCTGGTCACGCGGGCGTGTAATAAGCCACGGACTGGTCCATTCCAGAGACAAGAGGACGCAAACCGAGATGCAATAGTAGAAACGGATTACTCAACCGTGTTACCACGTTGTTAGTCAGTTACGTCACGCCCCAGAAATGTACGTGCTCTGAGATACCAAGAACTCTGGGTTTCCTCAATCGTAAGGTTTCTCTTCTTAGTCGAAAGTCGTCAAATGATCGGTATGGTACCAACTCGAGTTATTGCTCAATCCTCCATCTATATTCTCTGGTATACATCAGCTTTTGAGTTAGACAATTTTCAGTCATGATAAACAGTGGTCTTTTGATTAGCCAATGTGTCTGACTAGTTGACTGGTCTGCTAGTCTACTACTGATAAACGGATCAAGGATAAAGCCAACTCGTAACTCGTTACTCGTTACTCGTTACTCGCAACTTGTAACTCGTTACTGGATCATTGTGCTGCTCAACATGAGGTACTATCATCAACGGTCTTTATTGCCGTGACGATCGAATTGCGGTTATACGTATTTCTGGTATGGGTTTGAGGTAGTAAGAGCCCTAGGTAGTGACAAATCCAGCAGATAGGTCAGCCTCGATCACCAACCTGGTGACCGAGCTATTACTGGACATCAATTGAGCTTCGACCACGCGTCCGTACCCTCGATGATTCTAATTGCCACATAGTACCTAGTACCTAGTACCTAGTGCCTAGTAGCTGTTGCCTGTTGGCTGTTGGCTGTTGGCTGTTGGCTGTCTGGTTTCGCGTGCGCACCATCGCCGCAGAGTGCCAGCCAAAGTGGATTACATATTCGTATCCCAGAGCATGGTCGCTGTATTCCTGGTTAGCTTCGGGCAGTCACTGCTCGTACACTTACTCTAAGTTGTATGTTCTGCAGAGAACGGGACTAACCCTATGAGTTAATTTAATTATCAAGCTAACCCTATAACTCTCCTACCATTCGCTATAATCAATCTTGTTTACAGTATGCTCACGTATTTTGGTTATCTACCAATTATTTCATTTATTATTATCATTTTTTATTTTTAAATTATCATTCATACCACTTTACTTGCTTTTACTCAGTCAAGATTTAATGCGTATATAATAATAATAATAATAATAATAATAATAAATAATCATGTTAAGATTGACCTTGAAAAAATTTAATAATGCGTAAAAGCTTTTTAGCATTTCATGCCGAGATATAAAGCAGAGAGAAAAGTTTAAGTGGTGCATTAACAAAGACGTGAAAGAGATATGCATACCTAAAAAAATAAAAAAAATTAAAAAAATAAAAAAAATAATACAAAGAGCTCGAGGATTGACTTTGTGACGCAAAAGTGGTACACGAGGATATTTTTTTGACCCGGGAGTATATATCAGTTAAAGCTATTTATAATACTCGTAAAAATAAATAACCGCTTATTCATAAAAAAAGAAAATAAAAAAAAACAACAACAGTATGACAAATTAATTTTACAAATGGAGTTCTCCCTTTCGGAAGACGTTAAAAAATGTTGGTTGTGCGTGCAAGTGTCGTTTGCGTGACGGTGACACTTTTTTCGCTAAATTAAATCTTAATTAAAGTATATATTTATTTATATATAACAGAGATATTATTGATGAGATTATAATGGGTAAATAATTAAAAGGTGACAGAGTAAAGAGTTATTTTATGGTGGCAACAAGTTTTCTCTCTGACTCGCTTTGGCTTGCTCTGGTTTGCTCTGGTTTGCTCTGGTTTGCTCTGGTTTGCTCTGGCTGTCCCTGGTGACACATGACATCTATCGTAGATATTATACGAATTTCATTGGGTGTCATGGTCCAACTTTAATAACTATGTGACATCTAGTCTCAAAGTTTCACAGACTTTTCATGTATGTGTGTATAAGTGAATAGACTCTATTTGGTAGTCAGTACGACACTCGACAATAACACGTATGCTTACACTCTGATATGATAGTTACACATACGATATACGATGTACGATGTACGATACCTTAGCTTATAACTTGTTGTGCCAGTTTTGTCAGATACGTCAACTCAAACTTAAATTCAACAATAAACATAATATCATCATATCATTGTTTAGTTGATAAACTTATTATCATAATTTAATAAGATTAATTTTTCATTTTATATTAAAAAAACCATTTTACCTTCAAAAATATATAGACTTAGTAATATATATGGGCTTGGAGTTAAATTAGTTGGTTCTACGTGTCTGAGCGTATTTTGTAAGCTTTCGAGCTACCATCGCTTGCATCTCCACTTGTCCAGTTCATGTAGCATCCCCTAGTTCATATACCACCACCCAACTCTCGTTTCATCCCTAACTCTCCCCTCCCTGACCCCATCCTTAACCCAACCCAACCCAACTCGACTCGACTCGACTCGAGCCAGCCTTTCCAAGCCAGCCTTCATTGAGGTACTCTCGTCCAGCACATACCACTTGCTGCTGCTGCTGCTGCTGCTGATTCTGATTCTGATTCTGATTCTGATTCTGATGCTGATGTTGGCTTGTTGCTGGGATCTCGAGCGCAGATCCCGGAAAACCCGCAACCAGTTCACAGAGAGAACATTATAAAATTATCGTGCTTTTACATTGGTCTTGTGAACTCATTACCAGTCTACGTAATTTGAGAAAGACATCAACATCAAAACACATAATATTAAATAAAGATTTTATTAACGTAATTATATAAAAGTATTTTGATGATTTTTACGTCTTACTAACTTGATAAATCAATTAAGACTACCCTATAAACTATACAATACATATAGAGTATGTGTGTGTGTAAAAAGGGTGACGTTAATCGAATTTCTTAATCGTTTCTTGTTTTTCGTTCCTCACTCTTGTGTTCTCACAACGGGTTTTCTATTCGAGTACTCAATCATCCCCTAATTCCTTTCGCCTTTCGGCTTGTTCTCTCTCAGGCATTGGGACTTTGGTTCACGTCGACAAGGGATCCGAACGGCTTCAAGAGCCCTTGAAGTAAACAAAAGTGGAAATGGGGTAAATAAAAAGCAACTGCTCTCTTTCTCTCTCTCTCTATTTCTTTACAGTCACTCGCAAACTCACACTTACACTACTACAACTTCTACTGACTTCTTACCCCTCGTTTGCTATTCTTCGTATATACTTTGTATTCTTTAGTCTTCATGCGCATGCACATCATCCCCTTGAGTGTACACAAGACGTTAGTTTTTTTTTTGTTTTTTTTTTCTACCATAAGGGCACGATCAACAAAAGACCGTGTGCCAACAAAAACTTTATTAAAAATATTTTCTACTCTTCCTAAATAAAATAACTTTTTTTTTTTCTATATATAGATTGGTTGTAACGAAAATGTCAAGACAATCGGATGTAAAGTATATTGAAAGTAAGTCTTGATCGGGTGATTGTTGAAGCGAAACAGGCACTTTGTTCTCTAAAGAATATTAGACAGCAGACTGGTTGTCGACGGTAAAATAGACCAAAGTAAAAAAGTATAGATCGTTGGAGATGGTGGACACTTGAGTAGAATAGACGCGTAGTGTAGCCTATCTCTGTTGCAACAAAAAAGTCAAATAAGAGCAAGTAGTCCCAGTTGAGTTTGTAGTAGTGACGGACGACTTGACTTGTATGCGGGTTGAATCGTAAACCGGACGTACTACTTGTTCTCCCTTTCTTTTATTCTTCAGCCTCAAGGCTAGACCTTATCCACCTTATCCACCTTATCCACTGTCTCTATCATTCACCAACCAACCAACTTGGTTTCTTCTTTAAATTACATTTGGCTACTCGTTTCGCGACTCTCATCCTCTCTACCTTCTCGACCCTCTCGACTCATCCTCCTTATTTCTCGCTTTTCACTTTCTCTTCGCAAGTCTCTCTTTCTCTCTCATTTTTTTTTATTTTCTTCGAAATTTTTTTTTTTTTTTTTTTACTTTTTCTTCTTTTGAAACCCACTTGGAGAACTCGTTTACCAGCAACCACTCTCGGGTCCATCTATCTACTTCCTTCTGTTAATTTCAGGACGACTCGTCTACTAGAGAAAAATCTAACCAACCTGCAACTTTCAAGATTTTATTTTTTACCACTTTTTATTTCTTCTTCTTCTTTTTTTTTTACTTGTTTAGTTAACTATACCAGTATCGCCATTTTACTTGTTTTAAAAAAAATAATCTTGTCTTTTTTAAATTTTTATACTCTCAGTTCCTTTTAGAGTTAAGCTTATTTGCGGTTTTTTGTTTAAACAGTCACCATTTTTCTTCAGCTCATCCCGCACATCAATCTACTAACATTTCTTTTAAAATTCCTTAAAACCATTCTTAAGTACAAGTATTTCTTTGGTCAAAAATTTTTGCAGCAATCACTCAATCTCTTTTCAAACAATAGTTTTAACTCTAATTATCTGTTTGCTGAAGGAAAAATGATTTATTAAAATAAATAAATAAATAATGAGATAATATATCGTAAAACCAGATACTAATTTGTAAATCAGATTTCGGAACATCTCGAGTATTCGATCGAATGGGTTCGTTTAAAACTATCGCAGTCCAATCGACTGTAAAATCTCAATTCGTTCAACTGTAATTGTTCGCTTTTGTTCCTCGGCATACAGTTGTTTTCAAACTCCCTGTCTATTCACCTTTTGTTTTGTTGTTCGCTTATTTTTATTACATTTTACCCAAATTACTCAACTACCTATTACACTATTTAAATTGTTTAATTATAAAGTTTAAGAAAATTATTATTATTATATAAATATAAATGTTGTCATAAAAATACATGACAAATTTGTCTGGACAAACAATCGATCGATGTTGTTAAGTTATATTGTTGTGAGTGTGTGTGTATTGTTTCCATTAAATTTGTTCTTGTTTCCATGAATTATTTGCATACCGACATTTTTATTTTTATTTTTATTTTTATAATGGAGTTTTAAATTGCTGGGTGATTTTAAGTTAATCGTAAATCATGATCATAGAAAATAATAATAATACGGTTATGTTTCATTCATTTCTAGAGATAAAACCATAATGTTTTGAATAAAATAAAAGGCTGAAAATCGATGCAACACAAACTGATTACATTATATTCACTTACTTATTTAGAACTGAAAAGTTTTATAATTTGATGCAATTAGCCGATGGCGGAGGGCGCGGCGTAACTACCGAGATAGTCACATGTGGGTCGGGTCAACTCTCATGCTACCAGACGCAGTTTAATGATTCAAAACACGCGACATTTATATGTCTCATTTTTATTTTCATTTTTCATTATATTTCTTTAAAACTTTTATTTCTTTTTTAATTTCATCAACTATTTTTTATTTTATCACATTAACATTTAGGTATTTTTAATATATTTTATATATTTATATTATGATTACGCGGGTCTCTAAAATTTTAATTATTATCATGCATACATGTACAGATATGATCTTACTTAATCATATAGATAACCATAGATGATCATATGTAAATTCATATCTGATTACACATGAACATATATATAATTATATCTGAGAGTTTTTTTTCACAGAAATCTACAAATATATATCATTAATTATATATATTTTATAATAAATTATAAAATTGATAAATTTAAAGATAAAAATTAATCCGTTTTCTCTGGTTTTATGATTCAAATTTCCGGGGCAAATCCTTTAAATATATAAACAGCGTTAATGTTCACAAAATCCCAATAGGTAATCAGTGAATTTAAATTTAATATAAATTAAACGGTATTTTTGTTATAAATTATATAAATGAAAATAAAATATATATCGAAATGACAAAGATTTGAGTGTATCGTCGAGAATGCATCGAAACTCGAAGACACTGTGGCATATCTATCTGACGTTATTCCGGTATGTTTAACATGCCAAGTAGCTCTTAGTGGCTTTCCACACACTACAAGCATACGAATTCCAACCAGGTCAGCCCTTTGTTATCGATTAATAACTCATCAGTCACGAGATAACTTAATTATCATTTTAAAATAATAAAAACTATCATTTTTATTTTAATTCACTAAAATTCAATAAAAGAATTCCATCGTCGATTGTTTAATCCATTTATAATTAATTTTAATAAATTTACTAGTATTTAGATAACGTAAACAATGCAAGAATTATAAATGGAATTTACTAAAAAAATATAATAAATATTTTAAAATAGCCATGGTTGCATTTTAAGTTAATAAATAAATTTACTCACACATTTTATTTAAAAAAAATATATAAGCACGTATATTTACTGAATTTTTTTGTTTTTATACTTTTTTCCACGTGGTACTATTCCATTTAACGATAAGAAACATTCTGCTACGCATAAATATTAACATTTGACTCTCTCGGAGTACAAAAGTATAATTGTGATAAAAAAAAAAAAAAAAAAAAAAAAAAAAAAAAAAAAACTAAATATTAATATTAAATAATTAAACTGTAATAATGATAATAGTTGTGATAAAAAAAATGAATAAAAATTATAGGGGATAATTAACTTTTATCGTTTAATTTTCAGAGTCCGAAGCCAGCTGGGAAGAATGGTGGACCTACGATGGTATTTCCGGTAAGTCCACAGTTATTTAATAGACTTAATAATTACACTAATCGATAATTCAGTATAATTGTTAATAAGAGATTTAAATACTACGTTATTAGATTATCAATAACCCGAAAAGGAAAGAAAAAAAAACAAATATTAATAATAATTGCATTGAAGTAATTAATATTTAAATTAAATTAAATACTAAAGTAAGGGTATAAATAATTAAAAAAAAAAAAATAAGAAAAAACAAAAAGTCTTTTGTAAGTTAATTTCAGGCAAGCATGAATTTTTATCGCTGGCTTTAGCAACACCCGGTACAACGTTCACCTTGGAAAAGTTATTACTGATTTTGAGTTGGTTCTAGTCAGGTGGTAGGTTTTTAGGGTCTAGAGTTTAGTTTCATATCCTTGGCAGATGGTCTACTCTGTTGTTTTACAACCAATAAGCCTTTCAAATTTACTTTTAGGACAGTTTTACTTTTTTTTTTTTTTTTTTTATAGATTTCAAATATATTTAAAAATAAATATTACGCAAATTTGTTAATTAAATTTTTGTTCTGACAATTAAATAAATATTTTACGTAGCAAAACTTTTTCGCGGGTTCCAGTTTAATTCAATACGCTTTTAAATTGGACGTATATATGATTTTAACTATAAACTTGAGTAATTATAAATTTAAAAATTGACAATAGACGAATTGATGATAATTATTTTATAATGAAATTATATTATAAATAGCTTTTTATTTTTTTATGGAAAACTTTGGTATTAAAATTATAAATAACTAATTTTATGGCGAGATGAATTTTTATTTGTCAATCAAGTAGTTATATATATAGAGATGAAATATAAAGTATATAATCTGGATAAAAATATAATGGTGACACTGGTGAAGAAGACGGTTAAGTAATTTATTTATAATATAATAAGCACTGCCAGTGAGAGTATATTTGATGGCATGAGAATTAAACCCCGACACAAAAGTTTAAGTTGAGAATCAGCAGGCACTGAGCATTGGAGTCTCCGAGCAGTCTTTCGCGAGTTGCTTTTCCTATCCCAGGTGGAATTAAGAAAACGGAATAAACATGCAAATGCAACCTGGGCCACTTTCCATCTTTATCACTTCTCGCTGAATACAAGTGTGCAAACTTAAGACCGCCATTGGGAATAAAACCTTCTAAAATAAAATAACAAAAAAATAATACTAAATAACAAATAATACTTTTTATTATTATTATTATTATTATTTATATTTGTACAAAAAATTTTATGCTAGAAGTCTTAATTAAATAACTTACGAATTAATAAATTTAAAAAAAAAATTAAAGTAAATTTATTTTTATACGTTTTTATCGTATCTTTGATAATTTATAAAATCAAAATTTAACGGTACTCATATTAATTTTTATTTTTAAATATAAACTCTGACTGAACTATTATGAAAAATATTATTAAAATGGATAAAAGTATAATTTTTTAGAAAATTAAAAAATAGCATAGACGCAATTAAAATTTAATTCATTAAAGAAATAAATTTCTGATCTATTTATAATTAAAATGTTTTTTTGATAAAATAATCAAGTAAAAATAACATTATATTGTTAAATGTAAAAAACTCGTTAAAATTAATGAATTATTTATAATTGAATAATAATGAATAATTCATATATTTTAAAAATTTATTCGTTATGGAAATGAATTAAGAATAAAATAATAAATAAGAAAAATAAAATTTAAGTAACTAAATTATTTATCAGTTAATCCATTAATGGGAAGAAATTATTATCAGCTTTCGTAATGATGAATAATTATAAATTTATTGAATTGGATTAAAAGTGATACTGATTTAATTGATGAGTAAGTAATTAATTAAAATGTCTGGGGTAGTTAAAATTAAAGTCGATAGTAAAATCTATCGGTCGTGTATTTAAAGTAAAAAAATAAAAATGAAATTATAGAAAATGATGTTATAAAAGTAATAATATGATTAAGCAACAGGCTATCGTGGTATGAATTTAGTAGTCGGAAAATATATTTTCCGTGACGATGGTGGCGTCGGTGTCCAGCCGGTTATCCGGTAGCACGTAACGAGGCACGAGAAGGTGCGGTAGAATTATTAAGACTGAGGGTTAGAGGAGTAAGAGGAGTAAGAGGAATAAAACCGAGTCTTATACAAGCGCACAGATTAAATGAAATTATTTAAATGCTGTAATTTAACATCCTGGCCAGCGTACACCACCGGACGATGCTTTGGTCTCAGTCCTTTCCCAGTCCTTTCCCAGTCCTTTCCCAGTCATTTTGACCGTTGTCGTTGTCATTGTCGTTATCGTTGTCGAGACGTCGTCATATCCTACTGGCTCTCTTAGGTGTTAAGCATGCATGTATGCATAGAATATGTTTCCGTAAAAGCAAATGCTGAAGAGCTACGAGTATGACGGTTTCTGTTGAATGCTATATGCTTTTACCTTCATTTTACAACGTGAGTACGCATAAATTATACAATACTCTATATACATTGTACAGACGTACTCAAGCTTAATTCATGTTGACCATACGAATCCTACCAACAGTGAAATAATTTTTTAAATCATTTTGACTTTAATCAAATTAATTATTTAAAACACACTTTTTTTTTTTTTTTTTTTTTTTTTTTTTTTTTTTTTTTTTTTTTTTTTTTTTAAATTATGCCTTGAATTTGAGACATCAAGTACAGAGCTATAATTACATTTGTCCAATTAAAAATAATTTATAATTTGATCAATTTGTTTTGTCAAAAAAAACCTATTAGTATTAATATCGAATGTAACTTGAGAGGCGAAATGTCCAAATGATACAGTATATATATATATATATATTTGGATAACGGATTTAGCGCGTAATTGGGACTACAGGAGCAATTACCTTAGTTAATTAACAAATTTACAGGGAACTACATATCGCGAGCATGGAACGTGTAAATCCGCGGGACGAGACACATTTATACACATCTATACACACCTATACAAACATACATGTAAAATATCTATGTAGACGTATATAACATAGGTGATAAAGTAGAAGAGAGATAGGGTTATCGTTATCGTAGTTCGATAACAAGGTGATCCGCAACGCGCAACACGAATTGCATTTCGAAATTCGATTTGGACACTCGCGAGCGACATAATATTTTTTAGCCCTCGATTCGAACAATCGACAAATTTACTCGCTGAAAATCCATTATACATGAGCTTTACACTCATCTGCTGGCGATAAATTTTAAAACTCAAACTATATCTCGTCATTAACGAATTACAATTAATTATTTTACAAATCCTTTTAACAATAAAACATATTTTTTTTACAGAATTTACTTAACAATTCTAGCAATCCATCATTAAATTCGTCAGCTTTATTTTTCATCGCTACTCGATTTTCAATGGAAAAAATAAAAGAATGGAAAATTTTAATGATGGATTTTGGGAGTTGAGAAGATTATCATAACATTGTTTTAATATAGTTGATAGTGGATCGTAGTTGTCTATCAAGTGGAATAATATCACACTAGTCAAGCAAACTCTATCTAGTACGCGTTAAATGGGCCAAGGATTAGTGTCAGGCACAATGATCCTCGTTCGACGTCGTTAACGTTGTCGTGCTTAAAATTAATTATAGTTGTCCAATTAATCAGCACTGTGGTTAAGAAAAAGGATTAACAAGTCTCCGATATATAAATTTATATAATTTTTTTAAATAATTATTTATCATCTATTAAGTTTTATAAAATTATCACCAAAATATCAAATAGTCGAGGTCAGTTAAAAAATTTTATGAAAAAATAATAGACGTAAAGAATTGGAAAAAAAAAAACAACTATACAAGATGATAATAATAATAATAATAATAGTAAATAAATATATATATATATATGTATATAAAAAATAAAAAAAAGTTTGGTTTCGCTGAAGGGGTTTGTGCTCGTTAATGACACGCCGCGAACGAAATATATATATATATATATATATATATATATATATATTCACAAGCTGTCTCTCTTTATTTGTATAGACCGGGACAAAAGTTTATCCGTTTGGGGGTCAGGTGGTTGAAACTCATCCTCGCGATCAGTTTATTGCGATATCAGTAAGAAAATAAAAATAAAATAAAAGTATGGAATTTGAATAGAGTAAAATAATATAGGCGTCAAGGTTCGTGACTTAAATAATTGTATGAGAGAAAAATAATAATAAAAATAAAAAGGGAGATAAATAAATAAAAGATTAAAAAAAATAAATAAAAAAGTAAAAGTAAAGTGGAATGACAAAGAGTGTACAGGATTTCATGAATGTGTTGATATTGTTTGTAAAATAAATAAAATGAAAAGGGAGCGAGTGATATGATAGAGCTGTGAGTGGACAATAGTTATACGAGAACCCGACGGTCCTCTGAAACATCCGGTCCGGGCTTGATTGGAGAAACACTGAAATGTATTCATGTATGCATATGAATTCAGGACGATAGGCTGGGTTGTGAAACGGGCGCGCGAAACGCTATCACCTAGATACCGAGATGTCTGCTGACTCTAAAGCTCCGGATTGAAAAACATCTTAATTGGACTTGGCGCCCATCCTACCGACTACGATATAGACATTCTCAGTAGAGAGGGTAGAGAGGATAGAGAGGATAGAGAGGATAGAGAGAGTAGAGAGGACACTTCCAATCTGACTACGCTACATCTTTATTCTAATGTCATCATCATCAATAACCAGTTTAAAAGCTTCAAGCTCCAACCAATGAAGGAATAGAGGAATGGAGAAGTGGAGGTGCTCTTCAGATCTGAGCGAAAATTCTTATCATCATCCTTTCTCTTATTCCTTATAAATTACAATCTTGCTGTCGGATCCAAAGACGGATAATTAAACCGGTTGTCCAAAGAGACAGCTCCAAGACGATTGATTCTAAAGAATCGCTTTTAAATTCCGTCAGAGAAATACGTCAAAAAATAATACCCTTCTTATTTATTCACACTAATGATTTAATAATAATAATAATAATAATAATAATAATAATAATAAAATTGACGATTAATAATGTGTGTAACTAAAATATGCAAATGAAATGTTAAAATTTAACTTGTCACCCCAAAATTATAATGCAATTAGTTTATTAGTGAAAATTATTAAATTATCAGAATAGTGATTGATAAATTTTATAAATTGATAATTCATATGCTGATGTGTTGTTGGATTATTAACAATACACATGAGTAAAAACAAATATAGCCTGGACTAAGGTCAAATTCTAAATGAAAATGAGATTATGGATTTAGCTACGAAACACCATTACGAGAGAATGGACGTAATTAAACGTTCACATATTATTATAGATGCATTGTATATCCTCCAGAGTAATACTCCTAAACCAACAGAAACACCACAGCCGTACGTTTATCGCTTGCTAATTTTTAATTATACTAACGTGCGCTGAATCTAAACTCAATCTGATAAATATATATACATATATGCTCTATAGCTCTATAGCTCTATAGCTCTATTCTCTATTCACTAGTCAACTAGTCAGTATTTATCGTTTACTAAATTTCTGCCCGAGGCGCCACTGCCGTAATCCCAAAGTGCGTTACATACAAAAAAGCTCATTGTTACTATTCCGTGTCTAATAAAAATAAATTTTAAAGATTTATAATTATTATAGACAAAAATATATTTTTTTAAAATAAATTTACTTTAGTAAAATAGTTGATTTTATTTTGAGGTTATAAAAATGAAAGTCTTTGTAGCTGTAGTCTTCCTAACGGTTTTTTTTTTAAACCACGCTCGTGAAAAAAGCTAATTATAAAATTTATATTTTTAAATATTGTCAACTGATGACTTTCATTACTGCACGTATACTGCTTTATTGTAGAACCGTTGAAATAAAAGAGAAAAGTGAATGAAAATACTGGAACCTTGGAGATATAAATTATCCCGTTCGACAGTCAACGACATGATATATTCCTAAAGCAAACGCTTGCTTTTAGTTATTTTTATACTACTTTTTTTTTATTATTATTATTATTATTATTATTTTTTTTTTTAATCTGCACTAGAAAATGAAGCATATTTATCAGTTGCCGTAAAAATATTTTTTTCTTTAATATTTCTTTTTATATGACTTATCGATAGTAAAACTATTGATTTTAAAAACACTGAAGCTATACCTCGAGTCAAAAGTTTTACGGTTGCTATAGAAAAATAATTAGATAAATAATTTATATTTATTTAAGAGTTTATTATTAACTTTTTATGTACTTATATAACATCAAGATAAAATAACTCTGTGTTCAAGTGTTGGAATAAATTAAATACTTTTAATTATATAGTTTGTTATTTATTTACTGGTTTTTTTTTTTTTTTTAAATCTCAAAGTTATTAAAGATTAATTTTAAAAAATAACAGTGATAATAATAATAAAAAAAAAAAGTTGAATTTGTAAAAGAAGAAAACTCATTAAGATCTTGAGTTTTCCGTATCAATTTCAGAAGAGATAAAGTTAAATTTATCAAGCACAAGTCCAGAAACGCGAATGAAATGATGAGGATTGAAGATAAAAAAATGAGAAAATTTCATGAATCTCTGGTAGAAAAAAAAATTAGAAAAGTTTTTTTTTTTTTTTTTTTTTTTTTTAAATAATATTAACTCCCCGGTGTCCGAGAGGTGTCGAAAAAATTCTTTTCAGTCAATTGGAAAAGTTGAAATTGTAAAAATTTGAAATTTTCTTTGCAGTCTTACAAAGTATACACAACTTGACTCTCAACTTGTAAATATTTTCCCATGAATATACTTTATATGTATATGTATAAAATAATAATAATAGGACTGAATTATTTTGTTTAAGGTCCTTCATTCTGGGGTTTAATAAATCCGCAGTGGTCTCTGTGCAGCAAAGGAAGACGACAAAGTCCCATCAACATTGAGCCAGACAAGTTGCTCTTCGATCCTCACCTTAGGCCAGTCCAGGTGGACAAACACAAAGTAATTTATCAATCCCATATATAGATGTATATATATTATCCAACATCCATAAAACTATTTCACTGTTGGTAGCCTCGTGTGTGTCTTATGGGAATACCCGTCACACTCCAAGATCTTGTTTTTAAAAATACTTAAAAGAAAAAAAACTTTTTAATTCGAAACATCTTATACTAAGAAAGTTGATAAGATCACGTCGTAAGAAGATATCAAACTTTTATTTCAAGTTTTAACTTTTTCACCATTATATATAATTCAAACGAAACTGTCGAAAATTTAATATTTAAAAGCACTTTTTTAATAACTTGACATCCACTTATAAATCTATTTAACCCTTTAACGAGTTTGTTAAAAAATTCAGCAACGTCATTACGCCATCAGCAATTTCATCATAGAGTATGTTAATTTTTTAATTTTATGAGCCTATTACACGATCGTTCGTCAAACAAACCGACCAACAAAGAGGCTCAAGTTAATTTTTTATTACCACGAGAGGTCAACAGTCATTTGACAATCGATATAATAAAATCTTAAGTTAATTATAATTATAATAATTAATAATAATAAAAAGCAGAATGAAATAATAAATTATAAGCATTTATTTATAATAGGAAGCTCGCGACACATGACCCGTTTAAAATTATCTGAATGTCCCCGAGCGATGAAAGACACCAGGATGAATAGTGACAAAGGAAACATTCTCCCGCAGATGTTCACCCAGCCAGTACGCACTGTTTTAAACTCTTGATGCATCTCGGAGCTTTCCGGCGTAGCCGGGGCTTTTTTTTAAATTTTTTTCCATCCTCCCTCATCCGTTAACTCTACCATCTACAACTAACCTCCGGGGTTTTTTTCATTCTTAAACGTTCGCGTGAACCCCATTGTCCTATTCTTTTTCCAATTCGCGATTCTCATTTCTTTTAGATAAAAAGAAAAAACACAAGTTTTAACAAAAAATGAAACAGAAAAATAAAAGAAACAGGAAGACGGTATTCGGAAGTGCCCCGTCAGCCCACAGAAGCTCAACCACATCCTGGCTGACGACGTAGTCGGGGGGTTAATCGCGACTACGACTACGGCTACGATGTAGGACTAAATTTATACCCCCTCTTTTCTGTTCAGTTAAAACTTTGGCACTTAAATTAAACAATAGAACGAACTCGTTCGCGCGTCTCTTTGCCTTTAGAGAAACTCGAGTCGTTTCCGCTGACTATGTCTTTTCTTCTTTCTTGCATCATATCTGACCTGTACCCATTTATTTTTTACTTTACTATTCATTGCTATTTCGAGTATTTATCCATAATTTATTTCCCTTGTTCATTTATTTTAAACAATGGGCCAACCATCGACAGCAGTTATACCAATTTTAAAGGCAGTTAATAAATTATTAAATGAAAAATAAATATAATAAGAGGGTGTGAAGAAAAACAAAAAATTAATTGTGGTAAAATAGGCTAGAGCTTGAAAATTTGCTGACGTGTCTCTACCCCCAGTCGCCCCAGTCCAATCCACACTGAGGTTACCTCATTATTTCTAACTGATGACGTCATAATTCACATTCGCGAGACGTACAAGAAAATGGACTTCTCTTACCAGTCGCCTCGTTTTCATCGCTTGCTTCCAGCTCGGTACCTTCAGCCACCTTCAGCTATATACAGCCATCTACAGCCATCTACAGCCGTTTTCAACTCACTACCATGGTCTATACTGTTGGCAACCAACCCAACCAACCAACGAACAAACGTTCCTTTTAGTTGTAGTAGTACCAACGCCATTCTGTCCAATTAAATCCCTAATCAATTACCCTAACAGTCCCGAGAGCACCCGAGAGCTTCGTTTTTGTCAGTCCAAAAACCACTTAATTCTACTCTTTAAGCCACAAAAAAAATTTAACTCAATGATTAACTTGAATTTTGATAAACTTGTCACATTTTTTATTTCCTAATTATTTAATTTACTTTTATTTGTTATTTATAATTTAAGGTTGCTGGATATCTACATAATACTGGACAATTTTTAGTATTTAAAGCTGATAAGGACGCAAAGACACGGGTCAACATTACTGGTGGACCACTCGCGTATCACTATCAGTTTGAAGAAATTTATATTCACTATGGGATGACAAATGAACATGGATCTGAGCATCAAGTTAATAATTATGCTTTTCCAGCAGAGGTAATTATAAATTTAAACATAAAAAAAAATACATGTATATTAATATTTTAAATTAAATGACAATAGAATATAGAATGAAATTGAAATATATGAAATAGTTATAATTATTATTTGGTCAGGAAATTTACACCAGAGCATTCAATAAATCGAGTAGATTTATTTAAAAATCTATAGAATTTATTAAAACGAATGTATGAATTGGATTTATTTCTAATATCAATATGTAGAGTTGAAATAGTTATTTAATAACAGATTGATTTGAAGCTTACTCAAGTTAATCAAAATTTCGTCTATGTTTTTTGTAATTTGAATTGTAAAAGGGGACAGAGGACAGTAGACAGTAGAGATACTCTGGTGAGGTTGATCGTGAATATGATGGTGAAGCTGAGAGTGGTGAGCTTATGATGTAGAAACACACAAGAGGATCATGACATATATGTGAGTGTACGGAACTCAGAGACACTCAAGCGAATCTAATTCATTATCGATGTACTTGAAGGACGGTTTGCTTTGATGCCAGAGACCGAGCATCGAGTACCACTAAATGGAGGAGTAGTCGTGGCCATTTCTCTCCCTCTAACTGATTAGGATCTCATCTCTATACATATACCAGAGAGTACTGCAGTATTGAACTAAGCCAAAAGGGCTCGATTATCCGATTAATCTTCCACTAGAACTGTCCCAGAGATATTTTACATAGTCTTCATTATCATTAGACCGCAATAGGGAACAATTTCATCAAAACTTGATGGCCAGTAAAAGGGATTCGACTGACAGGATAACCACATACAAGTACTAGCTCGGTACCCTCGATATTCTACTAGTATTGTACTGTTACTCTAGTACCTCTAGTAACTCTAGTAACTCTAGTAACTCTAGTTACTCTAGTTACTAGAGTTACTCTAGTTACTCTAGTAGTATTGAGAGTAATTCAGCATTGGTATTTGCTTCCTATCTAACAGTAGACACCAGCGTGTGTCGTCAGGTGCCCACTAATGGCCAAACAGTACCGTGATACGAGTGGATTCATTGGTCTGTAGGATCTACGAGAGGTGTGTAAATTGACAGGTATAATTGGAGCAATTTGCCTGAGGGGCCATTTAAATGTTTCTACTATCTCTGTCATTTCGATCATCGTCTCTATCGTCTTTGATCGTCTTAATCCATCAGCATAATTGTATCTAAATACTTAAACTTGTTATTTAATATATATAGTCGTATTCACCAAAGTTTATTCCTTAATTGAAAATAATTATTGAATTGTTTGAATCCCATCGGATGATTGAAATAGATTCGGTCACTTGGAAATTGTTGATTTAAAATCCACCCTCACAACTTTGGTTATCATTTAATCTGTTAATAATTCCACCGGAAATGCCGATCCTAAAATATCTAGTACTAAATTGAAATATTTTAAATTTCTATATTATTAATTAAATGTTTATAAATTTTTCTCAAGTATTATTTAGATTTTCGTGATTTATCAATTAAAGTAAATTTAAAAAATAATAATTGTGGGTCTAACCTAAACGCAAATTTACTTAATTATTCCAGTTAGGCGCGCGCGTGTGTAGTGGCTGCACAACCCCGTAATTGTAGTGGTCGTTTATAGTTGAACGACCCTCGTCGCGATGCGATTGTCTGTCGTTCTCAAGTATCCTCTTATTCCACTTCTCGCTTTCGCTCTTGCATTCACTTTTAAAGACAACAAAAAATTTATACTATTTATTATTAAAACTAATAATAAACATTAGTTATTTTAATTATTAATTTTCGTGACAAAATTACACATAAAATAATTCTATTTACATGGGTTTCTATTCTGTAGAATATCATAGACCGCCCATTTTGAGAGTAGGTGATCCTCCCGACTATTCTCCCGACTATATACTCTAGATGACCGGTTAATATAGCAGTCCAGCAGTCCAGCAGTCCAGCAGTTCAACAGTAGAGAAGCACTAGGCTGCTAGGGCTAGTAAGGCTGGAAAGGGGGTTGATTACGGTCGTATATCTATCATAGGAGAATAGAGTATTGTGCCAGAAATCGTGATGGCATGCCCATATGCCACGGATGCAGCTTCTGACGTGCCAATTATTCTTGACTCGATGATACAAGAGAGGCATTACACTCAGTGCTCAGATTAGATGACATTTTACTGACCAAAGGACTAATAACCCCTAATATTATAATTTATAATAATAATAAATAATTTATTTATTTAATGATAATAACATATATATATATATAAATAAATGTATAAGCTCGTTGGCGTGTTGAGTTTACTCGGTGAAAGCTATCTGTGAATAAGGAATAATGTAAATATAGGTGAAACTTGAAACCAAAACTTACCCTTAGCAGTATATAGTATATAGTTGCAACTTGGTCGGGCGTTCATGTTTCTAAACTATTCTAGGGGATTTGTTAGTGGCTTTTCTAGAGTATATTCAACCGCAATGTAATCATTGTCATTTTCAACTGTTATTATTATTAATTTAAATTCTTTCTAAATTTTATAAATTTTTTTTGATGAAATAAATTTTGTAAAAAGTTAAAAAGATAGAATAACTGGAACTAGAGGAAAATGTATTGTAAATCAAAGAAAATAATAAACGCACGTGAGGTGATTGAGTAAACAAAATAACGTTGTGTAACGTAACAAACCATCACTTTATCCCTTTTTTGCATCCCTACTCACGTTTTTTAGTAGTTTTATACAAGAGAAATGACTGTGGACAATTGAGAACCGGAACGAAAATCCCGGACACTGTCGAGCACCATTGACTTTCCAATCGCTCCCAACTCCCGTTAGTTTCAAAAAATTTTTAAAATCAAATATAGTGAGTTTGAGTGTACTCTTGGCACTTTAATTCCTGAGTTATTTTTCTTCCACCTGCTAACCTTTTCCCAACTATTTATATACTTTATTATTCTCATACGTTAACCGTCGCATCATACTATATTATTGGAGTTATTTCAAAAAATGAAACTTTATGGTAACAAGAATTTAATGAAAATATTTAGTATATCTATATATACGGAATTTGAAATTTGTTAAAAGATAGGAATTTACAAAACTGTCATTATCGATTATTAACATGCCAAACGAGCTTTAAAATTTAATGCTGAATTCCCTGGGTCTCTTGTGGATTATAATTTCCAAGCGTCCATGAAACAAATGTAGATATATATATATATAATATATATTTAGTAAGAAAATTCTTTCGAGCATACCCAGCAGCAACATTATACCTCTCGGGATTTTTAGTTCTTCATTTCTTTATATATTTTTTCATCCCGCATTCTGACAGTTGAGAACGCGAAAAGGCGTCACTACAATCGACGTTTCGTCTGCCCAAGGGAATCTTTCTGTTATCTGAGGGGTGAGTACAGTAGTGCCGTTGGGCTCTGCTTATATACACATCTAGAAAAAAATAAAAAAGAAAAAAAAAAGTTTAGTTCCGTTTCATGATAGGAAACGTTCTCTTTGATCAGATATTCAGCCGGGCCACGATAGAACCAAAGATTGAAATATTTATCTTGATAATGCCCGTATTTTTTAGCTCATTCCCGTCAAATTTTCGCCTCGTTATACATTTTAAATAAAGGAGGTAATAAAAATAGACCGTGCCAGGAGTTATAATTATTATACAAAAATATAGTGTGTCGTCGTCGTCGTCGTCGTTGTCGTCGTTGATACTGTGAAGGAATCTCGTTTCAGTAGTTCTTGTCTTACTTTGATCAGACCCAGTAGATTTAGTCTCATCCTCTTGTTTCCTTACTCTTAAAACGTATACCAAAGAGATTGGTGCTGGTGGTGGTGCTGGTGGTGGTGCTGGTGGTGGTGCTGGTGGTGGTACTGGTGGGTGTCTTTGAAGCATGCCTCGTCGCATCCCTGGTATTTCATCCATCCCAGCAAGGGTCTCTGTCTTATCCTCTCATCCTCGATGCCGGTTCAACTCTCTCTCTACTCTTCTTGGATGCCCACAAAGTGCCAGTAATTTATTGTATTTATGCTATATCTCATTCCTTTCCTCTTTAAATTTAACACAGCATCAACTAATACTCAATAGTATATTGTTACATATTATTATTGTCTATTGTTATATTATTACAGATTCAAGTATACGGATTCAATGCTGAACTTTATCACAATATGAGTGAAGCACAACACAAAAGCCAAGGTTTGGTTGCTATTTCATTGATGGTTCAGGTATGTATTCATTTTATTTTTCAATTCAAAAGTCAATCCCTGCAACCGTTATATATTATAATTATAAATTGCCATTTTTATATTGCTGAGATGGTAATTCTGTTTCAGCAGAATATAAATATTTTTATTTGAATTGTAATAAACTTTTCGATGTCGAATATAACAATGCACTGGACTTAGACCGGTTATTTTTTTACAGTGTGATATTTCCCAAAAAAAAAAAAAAAAAATGATGATAGTCATTGAAAGTCGGTTAAATTTACATAGTTACAAAAGTTTTAACGTACGAGTGTGTACATGAGAATCTACTCGAAGGTTTAATCAAACCTGGGAAGCTCCTAAATTGACAATTATATCAGTAATTAAGGTGTACTCTATCTATACCTTGTCTCTTATAGTCTGCCTCTGAAATTCTCTAGTCTTAATGCGATGATATACCTAGTATCATCATATATATGATAGCTCTTAAAACTACTGCAAGTTAAACTAAAAGTTATTTTAAAGTTACGTATATTAAATATTGTTATTTTATTTAATATTTATTTTAAAATTAAAAGTGTAAAGTTTCAAAAGGATATTAATGTGCATAATAATGATGAGGAAACGACAATGTGGTGATGATTATCATCTGAAAGCAATTATTTCTCAAGGGTAAAGATGATTAAAGCTCAATAGATAAAACCGTGTGGTTATGCGATGCAGCTGAGGTAGCTGAGGTAGCTGAGGTAGATGAGGTAGCGTCAGCAGGAGAATCTGCGTAACGGTTTGCATGAAGAAGAGTATATATACAATATACAAGAGCAAAAGCACTGCGTGGTTTTGCTGGGAATAAATTCTCAAGTTTCCGAAGAGCTGTAGAAGCTGTAGAAGCCTCCTTGCTTCCTCATGTTCGTTGGCTTTTCACCTACTACTCCTCCCCCCCCCCTCTTTTTATCTCTTTCTCTTTCTCTTTCTCTTCTATCTTTATCAGTATCTATCTCTGAAAGCATCTTCCTCTTGAAAACTGGTTATAACTTTTAAGTCAGAAAGGCTGATGTGTATATGAGTAACAACACAGCAGAGATACTGATCCTATAAGGCTAGAAATAGAGCTCAAAAGTTTATAGAAAGTGTTAGAGGACACGTAAAAACAGAGACACAGGATACATGGATAGCTTTTACTTTGTAGCACATCACCACCATCACCACCACCACAAACTCCTATACACTTTTGAATATTCTCCAAGCTGTTTACAGTTTTAGTTTAAAGGCATTTTCAAGGCAAAGGAGATGAAACTCACTCACTTGTATCAACTAAATGCTACTGAGTTATCCAAAACTACTAAAAATTTATTTAACTTCTGTATTAATGGTGTGAATAATTTTTAAATTTTACAACCGGCAATTTCCACTCAAACCATTTTTAAATAAAAGTTATTATTAAATAAATATAAATGTGGACAGTATTAATAATGAGATATTGAAATAAAAGTGGTGGTTATAATGACACCTTAATCAAGAGTCATATAAAAGCTTAATTTTATAAGCTGAAAATTAATAAATAAAGTCTCCAACATCATCTCTCACTAAATATAAATTTAACTACAGCCCCTGGGGATTTTAATGATGAGATGGGAATATAATTTTAACTGGAGGTTGCTTTTTAATAGTTTACTACGACGACGCCACTTTAAAGAAATATTTTCTCGTTTATTTTAAGAGATTGAGTAAAAGATGCGGTATGTATTCAAAAAGTCATAAATCCATTGAAAAAGAAAAACTTTATTTCTTTTCATAAATTTCGTGATGGAAAACTTTTCTTTCTTAAGTATATACTCCATTCTTGTTCTTCTTTTTACATTTCTTCTGTTTTTTTTTTATCTATTTCTCAGTTCTTTCTCATCGTCTTTTCTCACCTCTGGCGCGAGCTTTCTCTTCTCGAGTCCTTAACAGGTGCTCGATCTCTCGATGAATGGATGAATCGTAAAGGAGCTCTACAAAGCTGCTCTGACTACTGTAATTCAGACGAATTACACTCTTGAGATTCAGGCTCATGCTACCGTTTACTTTCTCGCTCACTGGCACTAGACATCCACCGAGAGCTAAATGAGCAAGAGCTCCCGAGATGCTGTCATTCAACAAAACTTTTGATACTAACACAAGATAGATCGATCAATTTCTCTAACTACGGGGAATCACCAGCTAAACTACCCTCAATGGACAACTAATTTTTAGTCGATAATTATTATTATTATTTTCACCTGAACAATTCTTTTTTTTTTTTTTTTTTTTTTTTCATACAGAATACAACTTTTGTAATAATTTATGTAAATTCTTGAGTGAACTAACAAATGTTTTTGTTTGCTAGAACATTAAGCAAGACAAATAATCAATAAAAATCAAATTAGGGTTGATGATAGTTTTCTTCTTTATTTTTTTTGTTTCAGCTCGGTGACTCACCAAATCAAGAACTACGAATAATAACCAGTGTATTCAATAGCGTACAATATCGATGTAAGTATACACAATGATAATTATATTTAAAAAAATAGAAAAGATAAATAAGAGGCAACAATAAAATTACTAGAGGGTAAATTTGTACAGGTTGTGAAAAAATAAAAAAAAAAGTGGGTCATCGAGAAAGGATGACGACTGACACTAATTCATGTATAATTTGTCCCAAAATGAAAAGTCTCGGATAAAAGAACGTGTGGTAACTGTTGAAAAGAGGGAAGGTAGAAAAAATAAAAAATAAAAAAAAAATAATTCAGAGCGCAATTAGTAACGGTTTTCCAAAAGCCTGAGGATCTCCGACTTTTCTCCCAGCTTTAAGAGTAATGCCACATCTGATGAATACGTAGTTCACGGGCCAGATAACACGTCGCGTCGCGTCGCGTCGCGTTGCGCATATCCAGTACACACTCTCTGTAGGGCCGCACACAACCCCCGAGAGCAACGAGAGCGAATGATAAATAAAATACCACCAGAAAAATAACATTTGAACAAAAATATAAAAAGATGATGAAGTTGTGAATCTACCATTTGCCTGAGGATGAATGTAACAACCTTTTTTTATTTTTTTTTATTATTATTTTTATTTTCATTTAAATATAAAAACAAAATAAAAAAAAAAAACACATGATGAGTGACTTTCTTTACCTAAAAAATTACTCTGTGTACCAAAGTCTTTATTTGATAAAATGTTACTTTTTATGACTGAGAAAAATACTTTTACGATGTAGTGGAAAAAACAATATTTTTTTTTTTTTTTTCATCGTCATTCAATGTTGATACTTTTTAGAAATTATATTATACAGCGAATGACTTTTTGCAGTGAATTTATTTGTTTTTAGTTGGTTATATCATGAATTTTAATCAATACTGCCTTTCCACTGTTTTACTTATACGGGGTGAAGTAAAACAAAACAAAACAAAAAAAAAAAAGAAAAAATAAAAAAAAAGTTGTGAGAGAGTCCTGACACCGTCATAAATCACGAGACAATGGAAAATGTCGTGCCAAGAGGGTGTGACACGAATCTAAGTATTCCATTGTTGCATAAGTATACACAGCAAGTGGCAAGTGGAAAACAGAATTCGCAGTATAGTTACAGTGCCGTCCTCTCTTCGCCCTCTCAAATTGAAAAGGTGGGAAATTTGAATTTATTACCCACGCAGCATAGGCCAAGGGTGGCATTTCCGACCAGTATCGACACCAAGCTCTCGAGTTTGCGTCAAGTATGCGCTAGCTACCCAAAATCTATTTACTTATACCCTATGCGTCGTTGGTCCTCTAATGCACCATTCGTTCCTCCATTCCTCTTTCCAGTCCTCTTACCCTCTCACCCTCTTCCTGTTACCAAATTCTGATAATAGATGAAATATTTCATCGTACGGTCTTGCATCGACATACTGAAAATTATGTTTTATCGGTTGTTTCGTTGCTATTTTACCCCTCTTCCATCATCTCCAGTCATTTCTTGAGGATGAAAAAAATTAAAAAAATAAAAACTAAACATTTAATCACCATAACAATAATGCCTGAGAATATATAAACTCATTTTGCTTCAAGTGCTCGAAAAAAAGTCATCGTCTTATTCACAGAGTAATAATCTCTGACATTAGACACGGTGATAAAAAACTTTAAAGTTTATTATTATTATTGTTATTATCAGGATGTCTATCATGATTGTGATTATCGCAGCGGGTGGTTTAACCATTAGCGTCGGTCAATTTTACTAAAAGCACTTGTTGTAAATTTTTAGCGGTATGACCTTATCCCTTTTAAAATAACCAGCGACAAATGCCAAGAGCATAATGTTTTATCAGAGCGTTAAAAAAAAAATGGAAAAAAAAAAAAAAAAAAAATGAAATTACAATCTTGGGAATGAGAAAGAGTAGAGTCACGAAATAGCGTAAAGAATTTGTGAGTGACGGCATTTGTGTGTCTCTCAGTAATTCATGCTCTCTTCTACCACCCCACGAGTGCCTGGAAGAAAGTTAATGCGTCTCATTAATCATACGAGCATCTCTCATATCCCTCTGAACCCTCCAACCCCTAAAACTATATTCTGTACAATCCTACCCACCCACACTAGATAGCAACGTCAGTTGATATTTCTCCGTCGACGGGTTCTCTGCTGGTTATTATTTGTCATTTCCGTTCCTTCTTCGCTTTAATGTTACAACCTTTCCTTCCCTCTATATATATATATGTATACATAGATATTTTTGATAATATTTAAATAAGTTGTTTAAATATTATGTATATAAGTACTGAGGACTCTGGACGATCGTAAAAGTGAGGAAAGGATATACCAACAAAGTTTCTTGACTAGTTATATTAGGTTAGATCGAGCTAACCCAACTATCAAACCACCTTCTATAAGAACCTGGTTTAGTTAGACAGCGTAGAGTTTGTAGATCTATAGTCTATATTTTATGTGGAGCAACACAAGACTTGGATAGGATACTCTAGTACCGCAACTTGAAAACCTTTACCTGCAAATGTTTACGTTGGTTATAAGATACTGCATCTCTATTTTACAACCCCCTTTAGATTCTCAGAGTTATGTTTACCACCCGAATTATGTCGGTTAAACTTAAGATTTAAATGCACAGTACCTTCAAGTAATTGTATGTTTATTTACTGCCAAGATCGATTTTTCTAAATAATTATTATGATTTTAGCACAAAAAGCTCCAGTTGGTCATCTGTCCCTTAAAGAACTGCTACCGGATACTGAGGGATACATGACATATGAGGGAAGCACAACACATCCGGGGTGTTGGGAAACGACGGTCTGGCTCATCGTCAACAAACCCATCTATATGAGTGCTCAAGAGGTACAACGGCTATTTCTACTATACCTTCTACCTCCTACCTGCTAACTCATATATTATTCAACAGTTTTACTTGTAGTTGTTGCTATATATTGTTCCTGCTGCTGCTGCTGCTGCTGCTGCTGTTGTTGTTGCTTTAAATTATTTTTAGTTCAACAGTTTTCTTAACCATAATTTACAAAAGTTAGTCAACATTTTTAAAACACCGGTACAACTATTTAATGCTTCTTGCACGTGTGGTGTCACTTTCACTCTTTTTTAAATGAATTTATATAATATACTTATTCAGTACTATTTGTTTTATCCAAGCTTTATGCATTAAGAAGACTGATGCAAGGAACTAAAGATATACCAAAAGCACCGCTTGGAAATAACGGAAGGCCGATTCAACTTCTCCATCATAGAACCATACGGACAAATATTGATTTTCGTAAAGTAAGATATAAGATTTTAAATATATATTATCCGATTCGGTGAAAGAGGCTTTAAAAAGTTTTACTAATTTTAATATGACAAGTAAATAATATATTGTGTGTTACTTTGAGATAACTGAATATTTAAATATACATCAAAGTTTATCAAAGTATTAATTACATTAATATTTAATTAAATTTTTATTAAAAGGATAGTAAACCTTTAAAACTTTTGAACCATTCGAGAGTTTCGTTGGTTTCCTTTGCGTCAATGCCCTTAGCAAGCTTACGGTTTAAATAAAAAATGGCATTATAATATTTTTGTAGCTGAGAAATTTATTAAAGCCTTTAATTAATTGAAACACTTTTAGCTCGACAGAATATATATCTGAATACTTTGTTCTTAAATATGACATATATTCAATTTTAATTATTTAATTACCAGTACAATAACTTGTTATACAACTTGTTGGTAATTAATGACTTTGTACTTGATTAATTAATTAACTTGCATTAAAATATATTTTCTTCTACTATTATATATATATATTTAACTCGTAAATTGACCAACTATAATTTGTTAACTCAATTAATAAATAAAAATAGTATGAAAATTAAAACATAAATTATTTCGAAGGTTGGAAGTTTAAATTAAAGTAATAAACTAATTTGTAAAGCAATCTATGACGTTTTTGTCATCGATTTCAATCAGCTTCCGTAAATGGGTTCAGTGTCATATATATGGATTTATAAATTGTCACGTATTGTTGGACTCGTAAAATGTTTACATATGTCGCATAAAATAATTTTCCATTACTGGACAATTGATAATTATTTTTATTAAAATGACAAATATTTCAAAATTTTTATTATTTTACATTTTTTTTTTTACAGGCACCAGACGCTAAATGTCCATCCATGGTACCAAACACCCATTACAGAGGTAACCCATACCCTTTTCCATTATTTTAATTTAATAAAATAAAAATGTTAAATGATAAGGAATAATTTCGATTTAAATTTGAAAAGACGAATTTTTTTTTGCAGCAAACACGTGGTCTGATGGAACAATAAGTCGAAATTCTCTCTGAACATTTAAAATCTCAAAATAAAATAAATAATTCTAAATAAAAAAAAAGCAATTTTGCTAACAAAATAATACAAAATGCTTTAGTGCACGTTCTTTGTCCAGAACGTAACGCTAAAAATAATTATTAAACATTATTATCAAACAATAAATAAATAAATAACACAAATCAATAATCAGAGCTTTACGTGTTTCGATAAACTCCCTATTTATTTTATTTTCAAATAAAAACGATGAAAGATGTGGCGTTAATTGCAAGAACAATAATGATTTTTAAAAATAAAATTGACAGATTTTGTCGATTATTTTGTAGACGAATAATGTAATCCGTAAGGACATAATAAAATTTATAAACTGAAAGGTGTGTTGGTAAAAAAAAAAAAAAAAAAAAAAATGTTAACAGCTTTGATAAATTGACAAGAAAGTTTTGAACCCTGACAAAAAAAAAATCAAGACATTTAAAAAAAAAAATGTAAACTAGACCAAGAGTGAATATTAAATTGGTAATGTAGTTTAGCCAAAGGAGAAATCCTTACGCTTTTGTATATAATTTATCGATAGGCGAATAAAATTAAATGAAAATATGAATTTAGACGAAATGTATAGTAATAAAAATAAAAAGGAAAAAACAAAAGAAAATTGTATATTATAAAACATAACAACATTTAAAATGTAATAATTGTGGTTAACGAATATTGATAACAATAAATATATTATATTGTAATTTTAAGAAAAATAATTTATTTTCCCATATGTTATAAATAAAAATATAATAAGAGTTAGAGTAAGAATAAGAATAAGATTAAAATCAAATAAACGAGTTAGTAATACGTTGATTAATTTCCCCCAATGTTATAGAACCAGTATGTAATTTGTCTGGTTCACAAGGGGTAACAGTCTAAAGGATAATTCCTTGGGCTAAAATTATAGGGGAAAATAGGGGTATGGTTTGCCACGATAGTCTACTTTAATTCGACGGAGGAGAATTACAGGATTACGAGCATACAAATCTCGATGCATATCTTAAAAGTACCTTCTTTACAGCTAATTTTAAGAATAAAAATAAAAATATAAATTCCCTAGCAAAGGTAAGAACTGAAATAATTCAACTACTGCTAAAACGTAAATATTTCAGTGGGTTTTTTTATTATGATAAAAAAAATTGAAAGAAAAATATAAAGATAGTGGTGGTAGTATAGGGTAAGTAAAAGTATAAGTAAAAGTAGATGTAGCGTTGCGGTATATGCGTAAAAGCGCAGATTACAAGGTAAGTAAATAAGAGTAGAGTGAGCCAAGTGAGGCAAGACACGAGTACACTGAGTGGTAAAGAAGAAGATGAACAAGTAGAAGAAGAACAAGATGATAAAGTTACAGTAGAAGAAGGATAGAGCCAGGGATAGTGAATATATGCTTACGAAGCTTTAAAGCTCATGGTGCGGTGATGGTAACGCTTAAAAGGGGTTGAAGAAGAGCCGTCGACGGATAGAACAGCAACGGGAGTTGTTGGGTCAGGTCGGAAGGAAGAGGGTCAAAGAGTGAACGATGAGAACCAGAAGAGCTAAGAGAGGACTTTGCGGTCTCCTTGACTCAAGTGACAGGTTTTCCCTTCCCATCCTACTTTATACTCATACTACTTATTCATGTAGATTAAGGGTGCGATTTTTAAGTTCTCACAAGTTTTATACTGATGATAGGCCATTTTTTTATTGCCTCTGTGCACTTTTAAACATTCTAAATCATAACCATATCTTTATTGATTTTTTATCGTTCAAATATTTATAACTAACTTGTTATTTTTTTTTATTCCTCTTTCATTAAATGCTTACGTCATTGGTATTAAATAAAAAAAAAAAAAAAAAAAAAAAAAAAAAAAAACTTATCGCCATTTCTTCTCAATATAAGAAGATGAGTTACAAAGAATATGACATTAAAAAAAATATATAAAAATATAATCCATAGCCCGATCATGATTCCATCAGAACGCGCCTTGAAGGAATTATGGATAGCATTATATGCCAAAGATTAGAGAACCTCGTAATATTTTTATTACCGTATAAGCCAGAAAACGCACCCTTACTTCTTACCTCTTAGCTCTTATATTCCATTTCTTATTGTCGACATTCGTGCACCAAGAAAAAGTAACGATAAAAATGTAGTGAATTGGAAAAATAAAAAAAAAAAATGTATATTGTAAAGCTTTGGATAAAAATATACTTTTAATGAGACGTTTTCTATTTAAGTATATTTTTATACGCTTATGTATATACTTTAAAAGTTATATAGGATTAAAAAATAAAAGAGAATGAGGTAAGGGATATCGGAAAATCAAACTCGTCAACTGGGAAAATAGAGAGAACCATAGAATCCACTTATAAAGGTTTCGACCGATACACGACTATACTCTGTTCGATAAGTTCGAGAACTCAACTCAGAACTGAGGAGGAAATACTAGAGTAATACCTTTAACCGCTTGCGCACATCTAATCGGATCTCATACGAGTTTTATAGTATTTTCATTGATAAATCTCTAGGGTCACTGTGGTATAAGTTGTTATTCTATTTTTTTTTTTTTTTTTTTTATACATGTGAGTAATTTATCGAGTGGTATTTTGTATAATATTTAAATCATGTACATGACGACATTATTATTAGAAAATTCTCATAAACTGATGTATAGCCTCGAGCATGAAATTTATTTGCATAGCTTTGTGAGCTTGCCCAGTCTGGTATTTTCACAATAAAATTCTGTGTAATAAAAATATATGTAGTTTATACATGTCGTGATTTTATTGTCAAATTTAATATTAAGAATAAATCTTTATTTCTTTTTTTTATTAGAACGTTAAGAAAAATTATTATTATTTATTTGACTGTTAAGTATTGGTTTTTAAAAATAATAAATGGATTTTTAATGCACTTTTATTTCTACTTGCTGATACTTTTGTGACAACAGAAAATATAATAATAAATAAATGATAAGACTTTTTGGTAATAAAATTCGATTTATCAATAAATGTTGTTTTTTTTTCTTTTTCGATAAAGTTAACTGTACATGAAATTGAATTTGAAGCAGTACTCATTTACCCCATTTCGATTTAACAAAATAATTGATGAAAGCAGAAGCATAATAATCTATTACTGTACGAGAAAATTTTAGTTACGTAGTGGTTTGGTTCTGATGAAATATGAACAATTTACGGGAACGTGAAAATGTTTCATAATTAACAAACTCTTTGGGTTTCAAAGTCTCATTCGGCACGATCATAATTTATTCTCAGTTTATACTTATAATTATTTTAACAACTCACGTATTATTAAATTTTTTTAAATACCTTATTATTTAATGGGAAAATGAATTTAATATAAGTTTTAATTATTATTATTATTTTTTTTTTTTTTTTTTTTTTATTTAAGTGAGAAATCTAAATAACTTATGAAAAACAAAATTTTTTCATGATAATTTATTAATTCGTGAAGTAGAATCGGAAGGATGGAATAGGTCGAGCGTTCATTTTCTTTCCTCTCATTTTTCCCGACTCTTTAGCAAACAATCCACAGGAAATTTCTGAATTT
This sequence comes from Microplitis deprimator, assembly GCA_964016945.1. Lineage (NCBI taxonomy): Eukaryota > Metazoa > Arthropoda > Insecta > Hymenoptera > Braconidae > Microplitis > Microplitis deprimator. Next base: position 26,354,099 of record OZ024706.1, on the reverse strand, counting down.
TTCATGAAAAATTGTGGCCAGACGAGTTTACATTCAAAATATTATGTAAAGACCCTTAAAAAAGTTTATCTCTTTTTTTTCTCTCTCTCTCTCTCTCACTGGTAAATAGTTTGTCAAGTCCTTAGAATTTCAGTAGAACCTCAAACTAAATTTTGTATTTATTGTTTTTAATGTTTTATGATGCAGTATTAAAAGCGTTATGAGTAATATCTGGGAAAAGAGAAATTGTACATAAAGTCACTGAGATAAAATAAAAATAAAAAGAGTTAAAGTACACGAGATGAGTGAAAATGTGGTTGAAAAAAATCTCGAGGTTGGAAAAATATAACTATAGCTTTTAGTATAGACTTTATCCACGGGGCATTTTTACCTCTATATATGTTTGTAACACATAAATGGAACCAGACAATCAGAATGAGCCCCACAGTTACACGTGGTATCTTTTCTCTACATCCCCGGGTTTTTTTCTCACACCAGTGCCTGCACCAATTTGTTCCCATGTGCTTTCATTTGTTCCCACACTCATTCCTACTCTACTTTTACTATTACTACTACTACTACTACTACTACTACTGCTACTACAATAACAACATGAAAATCTGCAAACGGAACAGGATCATTGTGTCCATTTACGATGTATTCTTTTCAATTCATCTGCACACAAGTTGATTGAAAACACGGTGTTTCATTCATAAATTAAACTGGATACCAAACCATATTCTTGATGACATAACGAAAAAAAAAAAAAAAAAAAAAAAAAAAACATAGCAAAGGATAACAAAAAATATCAAAGCAAGTGTGTATAATACACTGACGAGATGGTGTATGATGATAAAGCGTATATATATATATATATATCTGGCGCCAGTATTACGTCGTCTGGCGTCTTCCTGTCTGGATATCCTCGTAACTTGGCGCCAGTCAGCCTCCAAACTAGACTTTAGTTCCTCACCCTCAACCTATTTCTACTCTCTACCCTATACTATCTGGCCCCGGACGCTCCGGTTATAACTATATAACTGTAGAGCTATTCTGTTCCATTCTATGCTATCGAAATATATCTCAGTGTGACACTACTGCCGGCCAAAAACTAAAATCCTCAACCCCAAAAGTCATGATCTCTCAGTAACAATCACTTGTGTCTTTGATTAAAGTTATTTAAACTGTTTCCAGATCTAAATCAATATCATTGATCAGATAACTTTTCATCTTAAACCCCAGATCGTTTCAGTCCTTGGCTAAAGTTGTGGCCACGAGTAAACTTGTTCGCTTCAGGCCATTGAGAATACGTGGATGAACCAAGGATTACCAAGGAAATACGCGCTGTAGAACTCATAAACGTTCTCTCTCACTCTTACTCTTCTTCTCCCTCTAATACCATCGGGTATGAGCTGAATGACGTCATTGGGATTTATTATCTATGAATGAGGATTTTAGTTTTATTTATTAATATCTTTCTATATAATCCATACTGTACATGAGAATTAATACACCAATGTATGTCAATCAATATCCTCTAATATAAGGAAAGGAATCTTTATATTTATTTATTTTTTTTTAAATAAATAAAATAATAATGATTGGGCATTTTAATCATGTGTTACATATATTGCGTACTCATAATATCCAAGTGTGTATGAAAATCAACAAAACTCTCGAGGCATGTACTTGGTGCTATTAGCTTTGCTATAGTACTTTGCCCAGAGGAAAATGCCAAGCTTCAGTGAAACACATTTTGAGCACAGCGTAAGCTTCAAAAGCAACTCTATAGAACACCAACACACTAAATTCAACCCGAGGTTTTCACTATTTTGCCCTTTTCTTTTTTTTTTTTTTCTTTTTTTCATTTTTTTAAATTTTTTGTTATACATTATCACTCGATCAATGCCAACCAAAGTTTGTTCCCAACTGGAACTTTTGATGCTCAAATAAACTTGTCAACTATCAAATGTATATTTAATTAATAAATAATATATGAATTATTTTTTAAGCCTTTAAGAAATGTCATAAAAATTTGTGACTCTCATAAGAAATATGAGCGTAGAGATATTGAAATTTCTAAGTATTCGGTAAAGGCTTCTCGATAGGGCTGTCTATGTTATCGAGATATTTGCCGCAGGCTTTTCTGTCATCATTAGAATCTTTCGAGGAAAATGGTCTTTGTGTCTCGTCAACAGAATATCCGTTTTTTCTTCACTTTAATATTATCGACTTTTATATATATCGACGAATATATATATAAATATATATATAGATAAGAGTTGCCTTAAAATTGCCTTTGTTAAAAATACAACTAAATTATTCATTTCACTGTGAAAATTGTTTTGAATATAAAATAAATAAAAATATAGATTATTATTATTATTTGGTATTGAGAACTGAAGACTGAGGATGCCCTCAAGGTGTTCTAGATCGTAATAATTTTTTCTTTGAAATATAAATTTTTCTTTAGCTGTAAAAATAAAATATTTTAATGGTATAAAAAATATATAAAATTAGGTTTGTTAAAATATTATTGTTAAATCTAAAATAACTCAGTAATGAAGTTCGCTTGTATGAATTTAAGAATAGCAATTAAATAAATTATTTGTATAAGAGCTAAAAGATAAATAATTATGATAAACAGATAAATATAATTGAATTCAATACAGAGTATTAAATATATTGTGTATAGGAGACGAATGAAAAGCGGTTATATGGGTATTTTACGTATGAGGGAATGGTAAGCCCTCAATGTATTACTGGCTGAGCCTGCCGAGTCTGCACTACTGGCCCAACAAACCGAACAATCCGATTTTTTTTCTTTTCATTTTTCTTTTTTTCTTTTTGTCTCTTATTGTACTTTGGTGTATCTGTATCCTAGTGGACGCGGCGAACCATAAGCTTGAGGGTAAAATCGCCTCTGGAAGCTGCATCCAATACAAGGACTGGAAGAGACCAGTATAGAAGAGAGTGAAACAAGGAGAAAATAAAATACCCACGCAGCGACAACGCAATTTCCTAACTCTCTCTTTCCCTCGGTTTGAAAAGGATCCGGACATATAAATTGTAATCCCTCGACGATTGGATTCCCAGAGAGCGCGTATGTGAACAGTAAAAAGCTATGAACGGTACAAAAAATTATAAATAATTGCTGGTAAAAAAAAAAAATAAAAAATAAACTAAAAGGATTTATAAATATAACGGATAAAAATTAAAGTTTATAAATAAAGCTTTTCCGATTCATTTGAGATTCTCTGAATAAAAGATAAAAAGTTATAGATGAAAAGTCTTTGAATAGAATTGAATGAAATCCTTGATGAGAACGCATCTGCTCTAGGACAAGAAAATGAACGAGCGTATATTCTCATATAAGAGACTTTGGGAAATCCTATAGTTCTATAGTTGACTTTCGTGTAGAGTTTAAATGCCAGGAGACCGAACAAGTGACGCGCAATAGAAAGGGACGCTTTACTACTCTTCCCAGTAATAGTAATAGTAATAGTCTAATAGTTATAGTAATAGTAATTGTAAGTTTAAGTCTGTTAGCACTAATACTGGTACAACTAAAACTACCAGTGGTATGTAAGGCCAGAAAGACTCATTATGCAGTCAGACAACGCGATAACACTATCAAAGCTAAAACCATATACACTTGTACTCATTTGACAAAACGAAGACCTAGGTCAGTCTACTGATAGACTAAATTTTAAATATATATAAAAGACTCTATCTTCAATTTACTATATAATTAACTTTGCTTCCGTGTCATTAAAAATTTATTTTAAACGTGATAATTAGTTGGAAAAATAATTATAACTTACTAATAATATAAAAGAGGATAAATGGATTTAAAAATAAAAAATAAAAAAAAAAAAAAAAAAAAAAAAACAAGAAAAGCGCCGGTGAAAAGTTTTGCAATCAAGTTAGATTAATTGTATTCTTTGATTTACATTCAGTTGTAGAAGAAAATATATAAGAAAGTTATTATAAAGTTATCGAAAACGATTCTTTTTATAATTTTCTCATTTAAATAACTTTTAGTATAAGGAATAAAAGAAATGGCGATAAATGTCTCTCAAAGGTTCCTCGTTGGCTTTTGGTAGTTGAGAGTAGTAGAATTATAAGATCCTCTAGTCGTATCTCTCTGATATGAAGACGAGAAGAGAAACCAAACTCTATCCTTGAGACTCGAGTACTTGCTGGGGAAATAATCGCGACGATAAGGATAGAAAGAGCAGACAAACAATAGCGATATAGTTATTCGGTACTTGGGAAAAACGTTAGTATAGAAAATAAAGTATTTCGGAAGACAACCAGACGTCTTGTATTATATTTAAAACTCTTGTTTCGCTTTCTTTCTCTCATTCTTTAAATTCAATATCGTGAAAACACACACGTTCATTCATATATTATTATATTTTTATAAAATTGCAATATTCTTCGCGTTTGTGCTTAACATGGTGAATATTGGATAAAACGATCCAACCCATTCTTGTACAGTTGTCACTTTAAATGACGAAATTTTATTTTTTATTTTCCTTTCCTCGACATTTTATTAAATATTTACTCTTATTATTAAAAAAACTCGTAAAATTTTATTTTGTATAATCAAAGTCTATACTTATGCCTGTAATGATTATTTCATGTGTCACGGTTCAGAAATAATTTTAATTTAAAATTCAGACAACAAATCTATTATAGATCTGCGAAATATAATAATAAAATATTGATATAGAATATGAACATATGCTATAAATACTCAAATAAAATCTATTTAAGACTGAAAATATCATTTTACTAAGAAGAGGAGATTTATAGATAGAATGGAAGGGAATAATGTAATTTGAAAGATGGCTAATGAAACTCATTATATATCATGAAAGCCATATAAATCCATATGATAGTATAGAGAGAGTGAGAGAGAGCATGCTCACGTACACAGATTATCCACGTGTGTAGAAATGCTACGTCTAAAATTATAAAGGATAATAATAATAATAATAATAATAATAATCTTGATGATGTGACAAGAAATCCTTTTACTCATCAGCTCATAGCATACCAGAAACACTAAACAAAATACAAATATCCTTTGATGGATTTTATCTTTTTGTTGCTGAGTATATATCTAACCGACTAATGACTAATTTATTAAATTACTAATGATAATAATAATATTAAAAGATTAAAATCCATGAATAATGGATTGTAAAATAAAAAATAAATAAGATAAAATGATTTATCTTCAGTGATAACGAACGAGTAATACATTTAAATGAAAGATTATACAAAAGCATATATTATAATAATTCTTTCTTTTTTTTTTTTTGCATATAAAGCAAGTACACGCGAGTTTGTTGAGAGGTTAAATCCTTCATAGCCTTGTGGATTAAAATTTCGAGTAGGATAGACTTATCGGGTGAACATAAATGTAATTTGTTAATGTCGGGAGTGAGAACTGTAAAGTTATAATATCATAAAAGTAACAAGTCACCCGTTAGACGTAGCAATAAAGTCGTAGTCTGTAGACGTTGGTCGTCTTGGTATATAAGAAAAGGGATAGGAATAGGGATCGAGTTGAATAACTCGTTGGTTTTGTGTACTTAGCGGTCAGTTGGTCGATACGGATAGATATCGTAGCATCCGATCTGTGATAGTTTAAGTCACGCGAGTTGCTGCTTCTTTAAGCTTTACTCTTATATTCCACGCGACAAGCCACCACCAGCTTCCATTTTGCCATGTCTTTTATTTGTTCATGCGGAAAATCTAATCACCGAACCGTGTATACTGTCAGGATGCTCTTGATTTTATCTTTTATATCATCCGGACAGGAAGCTGCAGTAAAACTCAAATTTAACAATCTTATATATATATATATTTATACGTAATATGCACTATTGAATAAATTATTAAGTTAATAATAATAATAAAAAAATTATTTTCATTTTATTTTAAAATCCCACTATTGCAGAAAAATAATGTGGGGTAAAGTTTAATAGAAATTACAAATCCAAGTCATATATTTTCGGTGGAGTTGGTCTGTTTGCGACTTCTCTACTTGCTACCACTATCCGCAAGTGATAAAGAGACTCTGGTGATACTATTTTCTAGTAGTCACATACGTCAACACACTAAGTGTTATTTTATTCCTTAAAAAATATTTTTTATATTTTATAAAAAAATAAAATTAAATGACAATATTTAAACAGAGGCAATTGGATTGCGTGGCGAATATACATAGGGCATTATTATTCTGTATATTATAGTTAACAAGTGCGCGTGAGGCTTTAGGAAAATAGTAATCGCGAGTGGGTATGGAGGGTGAGGATAAAGTAAAGGAAAGGGGTTTTAAGATGGAAACGAGTGCTCGCGAGAAAGATATTCCGATAAAATATCCAATTTAAAGTTTCATCGTAATTTTACGATTCTTGGAAGTAAATTAATAGTATTATCTACCGACGCTTCCGGCCATCTTTCCAGCCACTGGTCTTTTCTGCCGCTAAAAAGTAACAAATGAATTAGTTGAGAAAATAAAAAAATCTTAACTTTACTTAAAAAATTATCATTATTATTATAACTATTATATAGCATAATGTTCTGGATTTTTTTTATATCAATAAGAGTGTATACTAATGAGGCGTGAAAAGCCACGAGTGTATATATATAAATATATAGGTAGGAAGACTACTCTGGAGTAAGAATAAAAACAAGGAGAAGAAGAAGAAGGAGAAGAAGAAGAGAGTCACTCAGTGATGTTAAACGGGTGAAAAAAGGGTGTATGAAAAAGGCAACATTAAGAGACGCTGAGCTGGCGACACGGCAATCTCAGGAACTGGAAGAAAAAAATCTGGCGACAGTCGCCGTGGGTTAAAAAATATAAAAGTACGAGCTCACCTAAAAGGTCGTTAAGGTTAATGCTTGGCAAGAGGGTGTACCCTCACTTAAACTCTGTTGTTTTCCATCTTATTCTCTCTCAATATTTATTTTAAAATCTGGCTGCACATCTTGTTGAGTTGCCTGTTGAAGCTGCTGTTATAACTTGTCGTTCTCAGTTTTCAGTTGGGTCCGACGTACACGATCCTCTTTCCTCTTGTTCGCTTCCTTTATATTCCTTGAGAGACACTTTTCCCTGCTTGTCATCGTATTTGTCATATTATACCCCACGTCGTTTTGCCACTAAGTCAAGAGGATGAATTTTAAGCGTGACCAAGATGATGGATTTTCCCTTGTCAACGGCATCATATCACTCGATTCTGTCCTTTTAAATTTTTTTTTAAAAATAAAAACACTACGACTGCTACTATATATCTTTATTTTTTACTGTCAATCTCATTATACTCTCATTATAATGTTTTACAGTATTAGCAATAAATATATATTTTTATCACCCTCAATACCTCGCAATTTAATTTATTATCCCATCTCATTCGTTTTTTTTTTTTTTTAATTTTTTATTATTTTATAGAATCAAATAAACAAAAGAATTACCGATATAAATGAAAATATATATTTATATATACGAAAATAGAATCAGGCACGTGCCTTAGGCGTGGAACCTTGAAACGGTATTGCCTGCCGCAAGGGGGACTTGTTGGCACATCGAGTGGATACAAACGGCGCGATGTGGGCCGAAGGGAATGAGGTAAACCGAGCGAGAGACCGCGGCCGATTAATTTCACCCGAGTGAGATACTCATTCGTGGTATGATAATTAAAATTTGTTGTTCAATCACAATTATTGTTATTATTATTATTAAAAAAAAATTCAAATATAAACAAAAAAAAAAAAAAACAAAATAATAATAATACTGTCTATGATTTACTGTTATTATTTATCGTCGAATAATTTAAAAGTAATAGCTATAAAAATATTTTTCGTTAAGATTATCTTTGGGTATAAATCCCGGTGTCATGTACGATCATTTAGTTTTATGCAATTTGACCCAAATAAACATTACTATTCATAGCGTAGTATCATATTACTAAAACGTATGTACCAACAAACTGGACATCTTATCCTTTATCGTTATCAAATTTGAATATAAGCAGTAGAAGGAGAACAAGAAGAAGAAGAAAAAGAAAAAGAGAAAAATATGATGATGATGATGATGATGACGATGATAAGTGTAAAGAAGAAAAGAGGGAAAGAAAAAACAAGTATCTCGAACGTTTATCCTCTTCCCTTACCAATTGATGGCATCAGTTTGCGACCCTCGTTTAAGTATAAGGGAACCCTCTTGCCTATATTCATAGGGACGATAGTAAGAAAAAGAACCGACTTACCGATAAAACGATCTCTTTCCTCTCCATCTTTATTGAGATTCAAAATAAGACAAAAGTAAGAATAAAAAAAAAAAAGAATTATCACATTGATTCGACATAGAGAATGTTAGTAGTTCTTTCGATGAAATATTTAAACTTCTGAGGAATCACAATGTTTTTTTATGCAAAATCTGAAATTATACAGTAAGAGAAAAACTACTAGGGATAGTAAAACACATTCAGGTCGCTCTGGAATAATAACCAATCGGGATTCTACAATTAGGAAGTCACCGTTGACGAGCTCTAAAGAAGGTGAAAAATATCACCAATGAAAACTACTACTACTACTACTACTACTACTACCATCTTCACTAGCTATTTTTTATTTTTTTTTTCTTCTTTAACTTTTATTTTTTACCCTCATTCGTTCGACCTTCCATTTCCAATGCAGATAACTACGAGCGGGAAAGAGGTGTCGAGATGACACGATGGGTTGGGAAAACGAGGAATAATCAGACAAGAAGAAAAGAACACGAAGCAAAGAACTTGAGAAGGACGAAGAAAAAGAAATAAAGATACGCGAAGAAAAAAAGTAAACCCAAACTGAGAATGAGAAAATGGTGAGGGAAAAGACTCCGACCACGATAGAAAATAAAAAGAAAAAAAAAAAAGTGAATCGACACATGGGGCTCTAGAGTAACTTTAATGACATTTCTTATTTCCAATGTAGACATTTGACGACACTTTCGTTTACTACTTTTTATCTCATTAATGTCGTCGCAGTGCTTAATTATTTTTAAATGTCAATTGACAATATTTTAGAGTTTAATTAAATAATTCAGTGATTGATGTCACAGATTTTTTTTTGACTTGTTATTAAAAACTAAACATCACGTAGGATATTACTAGAATCATTTCCCAAATGTTATTAATTCGACAGCAATGCCGCGCTTTGAAACAGATGGAGCTTTGAATTGAGAATGATTCCCGAAGGGCCGGGTACGTCGAGAATTCTAATGACGTCGCTATTATATTAAGAGTTATATATTTTTAAATAAAATTTTTTTATTATATAAGGGTATACATTTATATATATATATATATATATATGTTGATAACATGAATTTATAATAATCTTGACAGATTTTAGGTGAATTTATTGTAAAAATTTTTTATAGCATCGGAATATTAAGAGGAAAACATGGGGTAATGTTAATCAAGAAAAGTTATCTGCATTTTAATAGTAAATTTCAAATCTCCATACGCAAGCAGCTGTTAAAACAAGCAGAGGTTCACTTAGCAAAGATTTCAAGAGCGTCGTTCGTAAAGATCAATATTATGGTTCCCTCTGAGGGTTTTCTCTGGTAACTAGTATGTTTAAAATCTATCTCTCTCTCTCTCTCTCTCTTTGTTATTAAAAGACCAAAAAAGTTTTTATTTTCTATTGAACAGCGCATCATCATAAAAAAAGAGAGAGTAGTAGGGTTATTCGCGGAAGAAGAGAGCTGAGAGTTTAGAACAAGTTTATCCCTCAACGGAATAGCCCCTGAAATCTTTTGGTTGACTGTTATCTTCGAGATAAAGAAAGTGGATTCGGGCAAAACGATGAGCTCGTTACGTTTAAATCTATCTTAGGATGACTTTCCTACTGGTAGGACGAACCTACTGGTACTCTACTACGTCTGTCTCTGAAAAAGACCATCCGACAGTGAGACATTTACCGATGCTGTCTTGATTGTTCTCTCAAGTATAATGAAGAACAAGAAAAATATAAAAAATAAAAAGAATCATTTTTTGCCTACTTTTTTTTTCTTTCACCAGATTATTTTCCGACAATATTACTGAGGACGGAATTCGGAGAGTGTCTTCCTACCTTTCACCACTGAGTTCAGAATCCAATGAGCTCTCGACCAACTCCAAAGTGCTCTCCAGTCAATCGTCTAGATTTGAATCTCGCGCCAAATGGAGGAATAAAGAGGCTGCGGGCACAAAAAAACATCAAGGAAATAAAAAGAAAAAAAGAAAACCATAAAGCAAAAGTTCAATGGAGAGAAAGTGAGTATAAACGACGGCGATAAGTAAATGGGAACCAAAAGAAAATGAATCGAATTCAATGGAAGAGAGAAAATGCTGAGGGTCCTCAAATTACTGGCCATTAGATGATTAAGATTGTTTAAAGTACTGGCTGGTACTTTTACTGGAAGGGCTAACGGGGATCCCCTTATTAAGTGGTTAGAAAATAGAAATCGATGCTAAAGTAAAATATATATATATATATAAACTTACATGAAATCTCAATTATCCTCCTTTCATGAAACATATCTCCGGTTAAATATATATATAGGCTACTGTTGGCAAAGTCTCTGAGCCTCCGATCAAATTACTAGATCTTTGAGAGCATCCAATTGGAACTACAGCAAACTGCAGTGTCTCACAATAAGACAACCTGAAACCGGAAATGGAAACCGATTAGGCAAGTGAATCCATTCAAGCTTAAAGATCTCACTTCTGACCATACTCACAAAGTAGCATTATTCACGGCTCAATTGCTTACCTATCATTCACTCAGTTATTTTTTTTTTTTTTTATGCGTCACAACTTATATATGTACCAATAGTCGTCAACATATAATCGATATTCAATCACGTTGGACATCTTTGACATGAGTCTACTTCTATAAAAGATTTCCTCCTCGATGTGGACGGATAAAAATAAAATGAAGAAAAAAACTAAAAAAAAAAGTATTGTCTAGTGTCCGATGTCCAAGATTTGTGACCTTCCAATACTATGTCTCCATTATTTTTCCGTTGGTCCACTGTATAGCACGACAGCGATGCGCCCAATGATACCCTGGAGCTTCTTTGGCGTTAAATTAAAGACACTTATTCTTTAAGCCGATATATATTGAAGTCGATACAAAGTTCCTCAACTATCGATATAAAATCTTTTATATTGCCATAGTCAAATCAATATAACTATATAACTACCCAAGGGAAAAATAAAATAAATTATGTACCTGAAGTTCCGAACCTTCGTGTAACAAAAAAAGTATAATTTTTTAAAAAAGTTTTTAGCCCCCCGAACAACCTCAAAAAAATTCATTTAAATAAATTGACCGAAACAACTTTTAGCTTTGGAAAATAAAAAAAAAATAGTGTTTTTGAATATACCCCGCTGGTTTTTTTATGAGAGCGTCACTATCCTAACTCAATAAATACCTGTATAATATAGAAGAAATACATTATGGAATATATAGATGCGTTTCATTTTTACATTTGTATTACCACTATGTTGACGCAGAGATTTTTACTATGATAACTTTCGAATTCCCTCTATAGGAACAATATTTTTTTTTCTTCCCGTATATTATCCTATTCAGGAGTCTTCTTGCAAAAGCATATCTTGTAATAATTGCTCGTAACATCTGAATGCTTGTTATAAATCGTTTATGTCAGGTTAACTCTGGTCGTTAATATCACATTCGAAATTAAATCATTCAAAGCTCATATAATAAATCGATCGATCCGTATAATAAAAAGTTGATAAAGTATTAAATTTAAGTTGTAATGAAAAAAATAACAAAGCATTGCGTTTCACCACAATATATATATATATTATAATAATTTTAATCGAGTATTATTAGTTAACAGTTTGTTTGCACAGATGTCTGTAAGTTTGGTATTGTTTTGATTAAACTTGCACATATTTATATAATAAGACATCTAAACTTAATAGACAAACGACACCAGAGTTTCTCCGTAACTCACGTTTCACTTGTATTCATTTAACTGAATATTCATTGAATGCAGTTATCATAATCAATGCGCTTTATGTAAATAACAATAATATTACTTTATTAAAAGACACAAAAACAAATAATATGTAAAAGCCAGTTTATTACCCTATATAACCATATATTTAAATTCAAAAACTTGGATAATATTATTGTTTTTGTAGTATATAATAAAGATAAGTAATGAATGTTGGGTTATCGGGAATTTGAAAACCCGATAGTAATCGATGGTTTAGAGAAGGGTCTTAATTAATTCCGGGTGAATCTACTTTAAACGAGAATATATATATATATATATATATATATATTATATATACTTGAGAATGTAGTAGTATGTACAAGTACAGCAAGCGACTGATAGGCATCTTTTATAGTTCGTGTTGGGAATAGCCGGATAAGTAGTTGCGGACGTTACCTTTACTTATTCCGTGAGAGCAGCTCGTTTGATGATTTACAGATCGACTAACGCGTTAATTGGATTGTTATTTGTTAAACAAATATGTCATTATTATATTTAAAAGAAGTAAACGGTTGAATTTGAATAACAAATATCATCAATTTTTAGTCTGACACTATCTCTCGAAACTTTTTTGGAAGTCAACTATAAATTCCGCAGAGACCCTTGCTTGCGGCTTTCATGGGAATCCCTGCCATTTCCCTAAATGATTGAGTAGCTACGCTAGTTTTGTCGCCTGCGAATTTTTTTCTTCTCAATGGAGTGAAGAAAGGAAAGGAAAAAAAGTTATATATATACACATAAGAGAGTAAGAAAAGAAAGAAAGAAACAAAATAAAATGAAATAAGATAAAATAAAAAATAAAGCAAGGCGAAGAAACGTAGAATAGGAAAAGCTTGAAACGCTACTGAAGGGATGATGGGGTGGATGAGGAAGGGGTGTAAAGAAAGTGCGAAGACACGAGACGAAGCGACGAGTTCGAAGCAAGTTTTGTTCACCGGCTTTCCCGTGGCTAACTTAATTTAAAAATACAAAGAATTCTCTCCCTTGGAAATGAGCAAAGACGTACTTTATTTCTCACTTCGTGAATAGTTTTTCGTTTTCTCATAAAAAATACACAAACACCCGATGATTGTTTTTTCACAAATACTTTTTTATTTATATCCAGTATAAATAATTTCATTCTTTAACTCTCTACTGGATACAAATACTTTCAGTTTCTGTTTTAATATTATAAATAAATAAATTTTATATTTTGATACAGAAAAACAAAAAAAAAAAAAAAAAAAAGTACATCAGACATATATGCGTCTAATGGACCGAGATTTAAAAATGAAATTACAAGATGCTGTAGATTGGACACAAGTTTAGAGCAAAAATTGAGAAAGAGAGAGATCTTTTCAAGTAGAGTAACTTTATTTAAAAATACAAAGCATTTTCTCCTTGGGAAATAGACAAAGTCTGAGTATTTTTCCTTTATACCTTTTGGCTTCCCGATACCCCAAGAGTGCGCTTGTTAACCTCGAGTTTTTATTTTTATTTTAACAATTTTTTCTACTCGTCTAGTCTTTGTTATTCAATACCACCAATCCCACTTGCGGCAGCATCTCAAATACTTTTCTTCATTCCCGAGTAAATTTAATGTGACTAAAAGTGCCCTATCCTTTTATAAAAATTAAAAAAAATAAACACAAATGTCTGTTGAAAAAAAAAAAAAAAAAAAAAAAATTTATATATAAGAATAAGAATAAGAATAAATTAAATTGAAGGATTTATTTTATCTCAAGTATAGAGAAACGTATTTTGCAGAGTACTTGGACTACTAAATCGATATATCCGACAAAGTAGTGAATTGTTTGGGTTTGAGTCAAAGTCGATTGAGTTTAAATCCGGGTGTATAGATTCAAGTTGGTTCGCACGAGACACGCAAAGTCGATAATGTATGTCCTTTTGTAATCAAATGAAATACTAAAATCCAACGCCCTATTTGTCTTTTGTATTTCTACTGATGACATATATATTAATCAACTTAATTTTAAAAGCAATAACATTCCAGCGAGCATTAAATCATTGGACAATCGATTTTAGTCTTGATCTCCAAGATGAAACGAATGCTCGAGGGCAGAAGATTAAAAAAATAAAATTAAAAAAATAAAAATCCTCTCTCTCTCTCTCTTAAGCTCCTCTCTTCCATTTCGTTGAGTAAATTTGAACGGCGCCCCGACTGGGGATCAGATGAACGACTCATCGTCATTTTAACCAGGATCGATAGTCCAAGTCCTCGTGATGCTCTCTAAACCATATACTTAAAGTTTTCTGCTTACTATAATATAAAAAAAAAAAATCTATAATAATTAACTAATGTATAAAAGTAAAATTTTTCCATAGCTTTTGTCTCTGTAAGAAACTTGACAGATTTACGTGGCATTATTCTCAAAAGTTTACTACTATATACTCTCAGTGAATCTGAGTAAAACGAGTGTTGACAGGAGACAGGTAAGGGGTAAAAAGCAGATTACAAGGACTTGAACGAGTTTAACACCACCAGCAGAACGATGACAACTATGCGGGTAATATGTGTATACAAAATGTATATGCTTGTCACAACCTTTAGCTTCTCCTAAATGCCACTGACGCTTGATGTGTGTATTTACATCAAAAGCTATCTCGTTACTCTTGTTTTACTAAAAATATTTATTCATATTTTCCTAGCTAATGTGAATTATGAATTAAAATTTTTTCCGTATATTGATTTATTTTACTTTTTTTTTTCTCTTTTTTATTACTTTTCTTCTGGAAAACTGATAAAATACGGAAAAAGAGGGTAGTAACGGTTTAAATCGCGAGTAGAGTACTAAAAACAGGTTTATAGCCGACAAACCTCAGGTGAGACCAAGCGACCTGCTGGTGGTAAACGGAAATAGACCAGAGTAATGGAGAATAGTAAGTGCGAGAAACGATATACAGTATGTATGTATATAGTATGAAGAAAAAGTATTAAATTGTTGGATAGATCTGGCGTACAAGGGGTAATGGCAGGCATAACCTTTCGAGATATATTACCATGAAATGACCTTCTTATTTGAGGCATTCACTAGTAAGTACTCAGGTTTAATTAAGCAGTGTACAGGCACCCGTCACCCAACCCGACACTCCCGACCCTCCCGACAGTATCTTATACGATTGCCTGTAAAACTTTCTTAGGATGGATATCTAAGAAATGGCCCATTACACTTTTCTACAATGAAAATTGTATCAAGCTTACGTAAACGACCGGCGTTGGAAAAATATAAAGACACATAAAGAGCTATAAGTATAAATAAAGGATTTATTGCTCTAGGTATTATTTTACAATCCATCAGATTTATAAAATCAATAAGTTATTTTATTGTTGGTTGTCAAAATTTTGAATACCATTGATAAATATAAATGCCAATCATAGATTGATGGTGGTGAGACTATTGTAGCAACAACAGCAACAACTACAACAACAACAACACATAAACGAGTAGCCAGCTACGGGTATGTGAAAACTTGGATTGAACGTTCGTAGTCAATCGATTTGCTTCGATGCGGTTCAGTTTACACAAACTCTGAGTTTGTAAAATACTCTTGACACTTTGGACATTGACTTTTGCTGAACGATCAACCAATGTAATCAGTACTGACCACTTGAAATCAATTTAAATTTCAAAAGCTTCGTCACACCACAAACTGAAAATTCAAATCACTGGATATAGCTCTGGCTGGCTCTGGCTGGCTCTGGATATGGCTCTTTACTATCGCATATGCAAGCAGTGAAAACTTGGAAGAACCAGTATCTTGGTCACTTGAAAATGAAATTTTCTTTAAAAGTATATACTGTGCACTCACACTATTATACTTTTAGGATTCGGATAAAGAAAAATAAACAATCTTTATTCAACTCTATACTAGCAACAAACCAACTGACTGGTGGTGTATAAACTCGTCATGGGAACAAAGACCACACGGGGAAGAGTTTGAAACGCCTTAGCAGCATGAAACCGATTTAAGATTGCAACGTCGTAACGTCGTCACAAAGAGTACTACACTCTTTCATAGTACACCTTAACCTCAACAAATGTATACCCTCGTTCTTTTACTCTATTTTTACTTTTTCTCACTCTCTATAGTCCTGCCGGTCCTGTCGGTCCTGCCTCACCCTATACCTCCTATACCACCATATTCTCGTCTTTGATCCTTCCTTCCGTCGATCTAACGTTGGACTTGTATTAGTAACCCATTCCAACAAATCCACCAAGTCTTGTGGGTCCAAGAGGATCCTTTTGCCTTCCTCTGCAAAGGAAGTGATCTTTCATCTTTTTCTTATGCTCAGGAGCATCAGTAACTCTTCAAGTAAAAAAAAAATACGACATAAATCCACATGACAACTATTTTATATATGTATATATATTTAACTAAAATAATTAATAGTTGATTAAAGTTATTATTTTAATGTAAAAAAATTAAAAAAAAAAGAAAAAGAAAGTATAGGTGATGAAAGACAAGTATGAAAGATAAATTAGTTCTCATGTGAGTATTCGAGAACTATTATAGACGGAATAGATCGTCGTTTTAATTAAATCCATGCTCGGGTGCCGATGGTCGAGGCTTGAAGAGCGACGAGTGGTAGCAGGTACTGCTACTACCCCCGGCGGGAGTTTGTCATCTACCCTAAAACGGATTAACGCGACGTTGAGTAATCCTCCTCACCAACCAAAGGGAGTAAAGTAACTGTCCCAGTGAAGGCGCGATTTAACAAAATTATCAATTCGTTACTTAACTTAGCTATGGTCTAATGAAAAATAAAGAAAATTACTGAAAGCTCTTATTAATATAAAAATAATAATAATAATAATGATTTAAAAAATATTAGCTCCATTAGTATTTTTATTTTTTTATTACATTTTTCATCGTTTAAAGTTCTTGTTAAACTAATTAGTTACCGAGTTTTAATTGAATCTTTTTAATTGCGGACACCAGGATAGGATGTTTAGATGAGACAAACTTTTGGTTTCACACGGTTCACCTATTTCCCAAGTAGATTTATATAAATCCACTGGTTCACCATTTTTTATTTTTATTTTTCTTTTTTCTTTAGACGCTCTAAAAATATTTCTTTCTTTCTCTCTTTCTTTCTTTCGCACTCACTTATCTGCCGCTGAGTGGGTTCCGTAGTGGAATTTCCGGCTTACGTTGAAAGCTAATAGCACATCTACTAGTCTTTTTATTCGCGTGTGCACATTATAGACATAAAGATATAGATATAGAGATTTTAAGTCTGAGAGACTTGTTAATTCCTTTCCAATCTCTGATCGAAATATTTCTCTTGGCTTCTACTCGCGGAAGAAATCTTTATCCCTTGAACTACCCATTAAAGAGCTTTAAATGGGACTTGTGGAACTTTAACACATCTCTCAACGACAGAGCGACAGCAATCTGTCTTTTGCTAAAGTGAAATCATTTTCTCCCCATTTATTGGCATGAGCGGTTCAACTTGTACTTTTACTACTACTTATACAAATACTATTACTATTATTATTATTACAACAACTAACTAAAGCTTCAACAAAGTGTTTTAGAGTCTAACCAGTAGACATGCAGGAAATTTTGGAAATTCTCTCAAGAGGAAGTAAGAAAGATGACGGTATATATAGGCCCTCTGAGAAGAGTAGTATAGAATAGTATAGAGTATCTAGTAATAGTTGTTGTATATAGTAGTAGAGTCTAGTAGAGCCACCACCAATGGCTCGTTAGGATGATAACGGGTGTTCTAAGGTAAAATGTATTTTACAGTAGCAGAGCCTCCTCATGAAGGAGACACAAGAAGACGGTTGCTTGAGGGTTGAATATAAGAGAAGGGGATGAAGTAAGGGAAAGAGGTAGTAGGTAGTAGTAGGTAGTAGTAGGTAGGGTTGGTGATAGAAGTAAGAGTTGAAGTAGGAGTAGTAGTAGTTTCTAAATGGGGAATGAGAGTGGTAGAGCTCCCACCGGCAGCCAAAGCGGCTTGAATATTCTGATGCACATGACCGATCAATAAATTGACGCAATTCCTAGAAAGCCGGTCCCACTGGAGATCCTTCTATATATCCATTACGATTCTACTATTCAACACGGTACCCGAATGATTATCATGCCCATGCATATTCCTCTTTATTGTATATTTATCATCAGTATTCCTCCCGCCTCATCGTTATACCTTACGGCCAAGGGTATTTTCATTTACCACGGAATTTACTTATTCCTATATTTCTCAGCTAGATCATCCCTGTTCTCCCTGTTATCCCTGTTACCGCCATCCAACCTCTTTCCACTATTTTTTATTTTCAACTGTCGCTTAAATTTTCATTTAAAAAACAAAAAAAGACCTAGTTTTTTTTAAACAAACTTTAATAATCAACTGACTAGTGATTAATCGATTAAATATAGATTATTATTTACTAAAATGGATAATAAATAAAAAGTGAGTTAACACGTTCTTTCAGTATGAAGAGAGGAAAATCCCACAGTAGCTCATCGAAACTGATCCACCTTCGAATAGTCGATCCTTTAATCCTTAAGGGATTGATCCCCGGTAAAAATAAAAAAAATAAAAAAAAAAGGCACTACCGCTGCATTAAAGTTATTTGATTAATTTACTTATCAATGTTTGAGTGAGACAAAATTAATTGATGATTGTAACCGCCGGGGAATCATTATCCAATCATTACTCTACGACTTAATAGACCAATAAATTATTGGCGTATTAAAATTAACAGTTGACGCCTTCGGGTATGATTGGAATGAGGAAATTGAATGTAATCAGAAATGAGCAATTGTTAAAATGTAAATTATCAGTTAACAGACTGTAAAATCTGATGACATACAATTAAATTACATGAGAATACGAGAAGAGATCTCTCTATATATAATATTATATTATTACATATATATAACATTAAACTGGAATGCAATTATGGTTCAAATACTAACAATAGTATGGCCATCGGAGTGTAAATCATAACAGAAGGGCCAGGTGTACTTAGAGAAATGGCGAATGTATACTTTAATTATAATATTACTCTGAGGAGAAGCGAGGACCTTTGGTCCTGGCTGTCTGTTGGGTTTCCATCGCTGGAATTTAATTATTTCAGTTACGCTGTGAGTTGTTGTTGTTGTTGTTGTTATTATTGTTATCTCACTCACGAATATTTCGTTAATTCAACATTCAGGATAATTTACTATCTAGTAACGCACATTTTCTTGGAAAGTAATAATAATTTAATTTGAATAAACTTTAATTTAATTTTAAATAAAACCTTTCCATTTAAAGATATCACCATATATTGGCTTACACGTGCCCAAGATAAGAGCACTGGATAGAATATAGAATAAATAGTGCCGGTACGGGAAATGCCATAGAACACAAACCTTAAGAGATTCAACGGCATCCGATTGTTTTAGTCGGCGTTTTTTACGCTCTCTTTTATATTCATTTCGTATTTTTATTCTTATTCTCATTCTTATTTTCAATCCCACCCTTTACACTTTAACCGTCTTACCCTCTCTGTTTTACTAGACAAGAACAAAGTTGTTCAAGTCAGATAGACAGAACAAAGTCTCAACAAAGTACTACTACAACTACTACTACTACTATTACTACTACTACTACTATTACCAGCAAGCAGTTAAAGAAGCGATGGTGAGTGAAAGAGAAAATACAAAGAGTACGATTGCAATTGAATCGACATTCTATACCTTGAGTTGGTGGCTGCCGTTGCTGCTGCCACCGCTACCACCGCCAACGCCGTATTTCATTTTACTTCTCAACTTGCAATACGTTTTATATTCATGATTCATTAAGAGATTTCTCGCCTGTTCATTTGCTTTAAACAGTCAACGCCGGATTTGCAAATTTAATTGTTTCGTTTAAATTGCGGTGAGAGATATAGATTAGACACTTTAATAATTTTTATCGAGAACCGACAAGAACAAACTTTACAGGATAATTAAATGTCCTGAGACGAGGATATTAATCTAAAAAATATATCCAAGACTCATTTATAAATAAAATTTAAATATATCCTGTACTATTTTACATTTATTTGGTTCATTCAATCTTATTCTCTTGATTCTCTTGAATCTACCGCAAATATATCCTCGAAAAACGTTTTATACAGCATGAATATATACCGCGTAATGCTGATTTGAGTGCTCCACGAATGGAAAAAAATAATAAAAAAAAAAAAATAATCAAGATATAAAATGTCGATTGACTTGAATATATAAATAACAATATATCTATATATCTATCACTCTTTTTTATCTACTATAGTTGATAATCATTATGAGGATTTAAAAAAATAACGATATAAATTCATGAATAACAACAAATTCAAATAAAATATAGTCGTTTAAACTTTAACAATTTAATGGGGGAAAAAAATTATGTCGAATGGAATTGATTGGTCGAGGTGAAAATCTTGATTTGAGTGGATACTTGAGTCTCGATTCCCGATGAAAAAATATAAAAAAAGAGGGACTATGTAAAAACGATAGGAAATCCTTCGGTCGAACCATTAACGACGATTTCCCGTAAGCTTTTCAATCCCTTCTCTTTCCAGACCTCATCCACTATTTGACCTATCCAAAGACTATTTTTACGTCGACCCTTCAAATAAACTTCAGAAAAAGGAAAAAAAATAAAGCATTAAGGACCTTGATTAATTGCTCGCCATCAGTTGATGACACGAGTCTTTAAAGTTTTGTTTTATATACAAATATTATTTCTTTTTTGTATACTTAAAACTTTTTCATCCACTCAATCAACCTCAGTACTTAATTCTTTATAATTAATTACCGATATACATTTTTTTTCCCTAATTTTCTAGTCTAGTTATTTTAATTTATCTGGGGTCGATTAAATAATATCTAATGTACAAAAATTAATATGAATTGTAAACGAAATAATAAAAAATTTATATCAAATGAATAATCATTTTATTTTTTAATTAGTTTATAATGAAAATTTAAAGACGCGATTTATTTTTTAGCTTTCTTATCAGAGCCAGATGGTACCTTGGTGACATCATCTGGATTTTCAGCGGCGTCCTTAACTCTCTTAGCTCTTATTCCAACTAATCTGGCGTCAGCACGTGCTTTACGGAGTGTTACGTATGCTGAGATTTTCTTTTCCTCTTCAGTGACAACACGGGCCTTTGATTTAAGGGCAGCCTTCTGGCGAATTGGCATAATGTCACCACGTAATTGTGTTGCTACCTTGCATTCTTCTTCAGTAGAATCTCCCTTCTTGGGCTGTCATAATTAAATAAAATTAATTAAATAATTCAATAACAATGGCCATAATAATAATGAATTATTTTAAAATTTACCTTCTTGGCGTTCTTGGGGAAGAGGATGAGCTTAGAGCGGTACTCTTTCAATCTTGCGACATTTAATTGTAAAGACTCGATGGACTTGTTGCGTCTTCTGTAGTCAACAGCAATTCCAATAGTTGGTGCCTCTCGTCTGTTGATACCAGCGGCCTTTAATTCTTCCAAAGTGAAACCACGACCTTCACGTACTTTGGTGTGGTATCGGACAGTTGGGCAACGGACAATTGGTCTTAGACGTTTCACTGGTCTAAAATTAAAAAAAAAAAAATACATTACTTAGACACTTGATAAAGTTATTAATAGACTAAGTAAATAAATAATGAATGAAAAACATACCGTGGAGCAACAGCACGTGCTTTCTTGATACGGTTGTTCTTCCTTCTCAATTTACGAGCAGGTTGATTGAACCACGTTCTGACGTTGCGTTGCCAGTCTTTGTGGAAATGCCCATCGGGCACCATATTATTACGCTTACCCATTTTGGAGCTAAAAAATAAATAAACATCAATTAAAGATACATTCAAAATAAACTATCCCTTGAAATCATTAACAAACTATTTTTATTTATCACAACTGAGCACTCGTGCTTTATTAAACATAACCTCTCAAACGTCAATTAATATAAACTTTTTAGATAATTATTTTAAGAGTTTAGACCAAATAAATATTTTAAAATATTTATTAACGTGAGGGTAATTGTTTAAAGTTATTGATAAATTAAGTTTAATAAAGATGTCATTAATTATTTTAGATTAAACAAATTTTAAAAATATTTCGCTACCTTGGCTAACGAACGCACTCCGGAAAAAGAACTAGACAGTTTTTATCTCTATCGTAGTTATACTAACCGCCATTTTTAATTTGTGCGTTACTTGTCAATACCTACAAATGGCGGGTAAATTCAAATTTCACTACAATAAATTATTTTATTTTCACTTACCTTTATATAAAAACTATTTTTACACAAATTTATTTAAACTTTTTATAAAACTTTATTTCAAGTTAAATGATAACTGAAATTTAAAAAAAAAACAGCGCAGATGTCAACTGGTAGTCAAAATTTTAATTTAACACACGACAAATAAATAAATATATTTACTTAAGACGAGCAGCTGTAGCGTAGCGCTTTTCAGAATGAATCCTTATTATTTATTATTCGCATTACTTAGGCGGTAAATTTAAATATTTGAAAAATAAATTATAAGAAATTGGAGTTAAATTAAAAATTGTACGTCAAAATAAAATGGTGGTGGAATATGATAGAAAAATATTTTAAAAATTAAAAAAAAAAACACGTAAATGTTTGAACAAACCTTGGCGGGGAAATAATATGCAGAAGGGTGTCCTAGTACACTTGGAGATTTAATTTAAATTGCTCCAAGTGTATTGCAGCTAAAAAAACGTCACTTTACTGCTATTTCCCCACCAGACGATGCCAGATGATTTTGCTCAGGAACTAGGAAGTCATCAGCATCAGCTATCAGCAACACTTTACACTACCACTGAATACTCAAGACTTAATGACACCACAGACACTGCACAATTTAAATTTTACAAACACTGGACATTTTAATTAGACACTGACTACAAGTAATAAATTTTATGGATAATTACGCGAATTAACTGCAGTACTGTGTTTCAGTTTAAACGTAAAGAAGGATCTGAACTACTACTGCCATTGTCGATGATACTGACTGCCGCTATTGAATCGCTTGTTGATACAAAGCAATCGATTCTGCGATTCATCGACCGCCCCCACTTTAGCAAAAATTTGAACGCAGTAGCGCCGTCTTGGCGCGAAATTTTAAAATTGAAATTTAATAGTTTTACTGAAATTTATTTGTGTCAATAATTGTATTAATTAGACTAAAAAGTATACTCGGTTTTTTATTTTCATCAATAATTTATCAATTATTCTTATTACTTGCGCGGTAAATATGGATATTCAAAAAATAACTTATTACAAATAGGAGAAAAATTAAAAATCGTGAATGAAAATAACATGGCGGCAGAATAAGATAGAAATATTTAAAATATAAAAAAAAAAACACGCAAGTGTTTCACGCAAAAATATGTATTTACTAAGTCATTAAAGTTTGAAGCAAAAATTTATCAATTATAAATAGAGCTCATTTATTTTTATAAAAAAAAATTTTTTTCATGTAAATAAACAGAAAAATTACACCTACATGTATACTTTTAGCGCAACGGAGACCACATACATCTTATATCTTTATGTATAGTACATCATATAAAAAACAACCTGAAAAATATTTTTAAAAAACCAGCATTTATTTATTATAATCTTTAATTGTCACAATAAAAATAAAATGCCAAGTGCATTGTTAACTGATGCAATGGAATTAGAGCTTGGAGGTAAATTATATATTTACAATAAATTTCAAAAATTACTTCACTTACTTGACATAACCTAATTAATTATTCAAACATGTGAAATTATTTTTCTTTATTTAAAATTTAAAAAAAATATTTAATTAAAATAATAAACATTGATGGGTTTTTTTTTTTAACAAGTTATGAATAATGATAATAATATTTTTTAGCCCAAGAACCATGGCCACAAATGATAAAATTATATCAACCTCATGAAGTGGAGCAAATATTGCTACCAGACAATGCCAATTGTTTAGCAGTACAAGCTTATTTACATATGTGTAATTTAGAATATCAAATAGAGCCACGTAAAAATGCAGAGTTTATGTCACCAAATGGTAAAGTCCCATTTGTACAGTGCGGCGCATTTCTTATTTCTGAATTTGACAATATTGTAACATTTATAAACAATAAGGGTACATCGCTGTCAAATGATTTAACTCAGCAAGAGAAAATAGACATGAGAGCGTATATATCATTGATAAATAACGGATTAGCCAATGCCGAGCAGTATATTTGTTGGGTTGATCCTGTAACACTTGATAGTGTTACCAAACAAAGACACGGTAGTGTTTATCCTTGGCCTTTAAATCATATTTTGAATTGGCAGAAACAAAGACAAGTTATTAAAAAATTAAAAGTACTAGGACTGTATAATAAAAGTATTGATGAAATTTATCATGATGTTACAATGTGCTGTACTGCATTATCTGAAAGATTAGATGGGAAGCCATATTTTTATGGCAACAAGTAAGCTTTATTAATTATATATATTATTTATTATATTTATTAATATAGTTAATAAAATGATTATTCTATTTATAGAGGACCAACAGAACTTGATGCATTAGTATTTGGTCATTTATTTACAATATTGACAACACCGTTGCCGGTTAATAAATTAGCTGAAATAGTTAAAAGTTATCCAGATCTTGTTGATTTATGCAAACGCATCGAGCAGAGGTATTTTCAACGTACAAACGATGATTAGGGTTTACTTAATAGTACGAGTTCTAAATTTATCGAAATTATTTACACAGATTATGATGGTTGTAAATTTTTATGTCTTGCATCTCAAACAGATAAATATAATACCGGTCAAATAATTTGTAATATTATGTAACAATTACTTGATTTTTTTTTTTTTATCATATCCAAGTGAAAAATTTTAATTTCCATACATTTTTTTTTTTTACAATTAAATTAACATCAAAATAACGATAAATTTAAAACTCGTGAAAAAATAAATTGTATGTAGTATTGAAATAAATATATACAGAATATAAAGTAATAAAATGTTAAATAATGTCAATATATATAAAATGTTATAAATATTATATAAAGATAAATAATTATATAAAAACGTTTTTCAGCTTTTTTTCATCCCTACGTACCGTTGGAAGCTTCAATTACGATAAATTATTTTCAACAAAAAATAATCAATATGATGATTGTGATAATATAAATAATGCTGACAATGATATTGATAACGATGATAAGGATAAATTGATTAGTAATAAACAATCAAATTACTTATTTTTTCCCATGCTGTAAAAGCTGAAACATTTTGATCTCAATCATGAAAACGATTTTATTTATTTTAATATTTATTTATTTATTTATATTTATTTGGAATTTTATTCCATTTTTTTTACAACTATTTATTACAATTAATTTTTTTTTGTCAATTTTTTACAATTATTTTTTTTATATATATTTATTTTTTTATGTAAACAATTAAAATTCATTTATTTTAATAATTGTTTTATAACTATTGAGATATTTCAATTAGTGTGTTCTATTAAGAATGGATTATTATTGGTATTATTATTATTATTATTATTATTATTATTATTATTATTATTATTATTATTATGTAGTAATTTAAATTGCACTGACCTCGAAGACTATTTTCTATAAATTTTAAATTTCGTATAATTATATTTAATAAAACTAATGATAAAAATGATTTATCATTATAATTATCGATTAACAATATTACGATATATTTCTATACATTTTATTAATTAATAATAATAATAATAATTAAAAACAAATTATGATAATTAGTACGAAGACAATGATAAATTTGTTATAAAACAAAAAATATTAAAAATAAATTTTTTAAAATTTTTTAACCGCTTGTTAAATAATTTTTAAACCTTTGTCAAAAAAATATAAAATTTTAAAAAAAATAAAATAAAATAAATATTTTTAATATAAAATTTACTTTTTTAATGATAAAATACTGAATAAAAAATATTAAATTATGAAACTTGTGCAACAATGATTTGAGCTAAAATTATCAATTTGTAATTATCTTTGTCATAAATCAATAAAAATAAATATAATTTAAAAAAAAATTTTTTTTTTTTAATTTCGCTCGGGTCGATATGTATTTAATTACCAGGTAATTTTAGTTATTGTTACTAATTGTAGGATTTAAAAATAAAAAAAGAGGCAAACTAAATTTTTCGATAGTAAAGCACACTCTAATGCTTTGCATTAAGAGTCATGCAAAAGTAATCAAAGTCACCGGTATTATATAATAGTAATAATAATGATGATATTAATTTAATCTGGTGGTAAAAAGCTAAATAATCTGAACTCATCTCTAATATGTGGTCTAACATCACCACCCGAGTGTACTAAATTTTCTAAAAATGGTAATAATTTCATCAACTCGCTATCAGTGCGATCGGCAAACCAACTTTCAATCGGAATACCATTTTCTAATTGATAACCAAATGCTTGCGGGCTGTTATCAATAATAACAGTTTTAGATAAATCTCTACCAAGAATTGATAAATCTTTAATGTAATTGCCATTAACACAAACACAATGCTCACGAAATAATCTATATTTAATCAATCGTCTTGTTGGATCAAGTAAATTCATCAATTTATTAGCATAAACTCGTTTACTGGCAGTAAATAATATAACTTCGTACAAATTCGATACGTGTTCTAAAAATTCACGAAAATAAGGACGTGTACGTACAAAAACAGTATAAGTAACATCTTGAAAAACAACTGGAAATCTAAAAGCTGCGTCTGATAATTCTTGTAAGCTACAGTGTACCAATGTTTCATCTAAATCAAGTACTAGACTAAATTCTGGACAACTACGAGTTTTTAATGGCAATGCTGGACATCGTGCACGCATTGCTGGTGTCAATGGCGGTAAATGTTTTATAAACACATAGGGATCAAATGGTAGCCAATCATCTTGTGATTCTTGTGTTACCATATTATCTATTTCTGTACCACCCTCAACATCACCACCACCACCACCACCCCCACTACCATCATCATCATCATTAACATTACCATTACCATTACCGTTACCGTTACAATTATCAACAATTATTTCCTCATTACCAACTTGATTTATATATTTTTTATCCTCATTATTATAACAATCATTATATTTATTGCCATTATCATCAGAATTTATTGATTTAACATTGTTATCATCACCATCATCATCATTGTAATTATTATTGTATGAATATTTATCGTTATTACAATTACGACTGATAGCTAACGGTGGTGTTGTGGTTGTTTGCATTATCGTATTGTAATAATCATCTGTATTGTCAGTATTATTACAAATTGCTGAATAATGTAATGACAGTATATCAACAACTGACAATACTTGAGATGAATTACTGTCAGTATTATTTGGGCTCAAGTTTGTTTCATCTTGTAGTAAAACCGATAAATCTGTTGTTTCATCAATTGCTGACGGTAAAAAATCATTTATAAGACGTATATTTGATGACAATATATCTTGATCTTTTTTTTGTTGGATGATATGTTTTAATTCTGAATCATCTTGATAATTTTTCAAGACTGTATTTTCTTTTGTTTCAATTGTCGTTAGAATTGGGTTTATTATTGAAGATAATGATGATGACGATGGTGGTAATAATAGAGAAGACGATGATGACGGTGATGGTGGCGATGGTGATGGTGATGGTGATGATGTTGAGGGTAATGAAGATATTTTATTACTTTTGTCATCAATTTTAGAATGTCTTTGGATTGGAGTTGATGTTATCATTGAACGTTTTATACATTTTCGACGACGTGGTAATCTTTCATGTCTTATAACCGGTGATTTTTTGTAATTCAATACATTCTCTTTGCAAGCCTAAAAGTAATGATAATAAATATTAATATTCGATTTAATAAATGAATGCTATCTTATAACTTACTTCTTTCAATAAACTTGGTGATCTACGACGCCAACGTGACAATCTTGCACATCTACTGGATGTATTGACACGCTGATTACTATTATTTACTGCTGGTACTTTACGTACTCCACCTTGTACTCGCCCAGATACTTTTGTCCTGAATGTTGAAGTTGAATTTATGCGGCCACGGAGCCGACGACCAACATGTTCACTTCTTAACCACATTTCAAAATTGTCAATCAATCTGAAATTTAAAAAAAAATCAATAATTATTAAAAAAACACATATTTTTTTAGTAGTTTATGTAAAATTATTTAAATATTTATTAAGTTCATTTCATTGGTAACGAAAAAAAAATTCCGTAATTTTATTAAAACATAATAAAGGCGTTTTTCCGTTAAATGGATCTCTCTCTCTCTCTCTCTCTCTCTCTTACGTCACACCAGAATCTATCCTTGTCTTCATCTGTATCGATTATATGACGGGGGTGGTCGACCCACTCTGGAGAACTCTCCTTAATTACTATTTGGATCGATATATTTTTGCCGGCTAGTTTATTCAAAATAATATTACTCACATTTTGTTAATAATAACAATAATCACTATTATTACTGTAATTATTATTTAAGAATAACATCAAATTTGAATTTTAATAAAAATTTTGAATTTATTAATTAGAAATTTTTATTATTTTTGAAATTGTAAATAAATAAAAATAATAAAATTCGAATTAATATTTAAAGCTTCGACCTTACAAATTATACCGCTAAATTAAATCTCTTATCAGGCGGATATAAAAATTTCATTTAATCAATTAATTGAGCTAGCAATTATGATAATTAAAAAAAAAATGATTATTGTTTGTTATTATTAATTATATTATAAACCAATTGTAATAATAATAATAATAATAATAATAATAATAATAATAATAACAATTAAAATGTAAGAAATTATAAATGAAAAGTGACATAGCAAATGATATGACCGAGTGAGAATAATAAATAAATAATAAATGGCGTAAGAATTGAAAAGAGATAAATGTATATATGTATGTATATAATACATATATATATAACATACGAATAAGCAAAAGAAAACACGAAAAATTCCCGGGAAAATTAATTAATATAATTAATGTTTTGTCATTTGATAATATGATTGATTGAATACTTACCATGTTGTTGTATTATCAGTTATGTTTATTAGATAATAATATTAATTATACACTTAATTATTTAAATTTTTTTGACATAAATACGGGATGAACGCTTACGTTTTTCGTCCCCACTGAAAACTAAACAAACATGGCTGTCGAAGACGCTCCGAAAAAAATATTCACCATCTATATATATTTTCTTTTATTCAAATTACTATCAAGCGATTGTAAATATTTCTACTACAACATTTTAATTGTCATTTTTTTTATATTTATTTCTTATCAATATAATTACATAAATTGATAATTACATTGAATTACTTTATTTAAAATTTATTTTGATTACGTAGTAGTTATATATATAGAACGCATTCGCCATTTTGGTTAAATGAAATAACATTTTTTTTTTTACGCATATGAATCAAATAAAAAAATAACAAAAGATTATTTAATTGAAAGCATGAATATATTACATTATTTAGAAATTTTTTACATAGGAAATAAAAGTACACAGCATTTAAAGTAGAAAAAGAATAAAGCGCGAAAATTCAAATCTATGAAATTTTCGACTCGCTTTATTTGTATTGGAATTCCATGTAATTGACAATGTAAAAAGTTTAATTGTCTGGATATTGAATGTATTACTTTTTAGGTGATGATGATGAGGGTACAATGTCACCTATCCAATTTAAATATTGCTCATTACCATCATTAAT
Source organism: Microplitis deprimator (assembly GCA_964016945.1). Taxonomy (NCBI): domain Eukaryota; kingdom Metazoa; phylum Arthropoda; class Insecta; order Hymenoptera; family Braconidae; genus Microplitis; species Microplitis deprimator. Next base: position 26,324,242 of record OZ024706.1, on the reverse strand, counting down.
CTACAATTAAAATTTCAAATTTTAATGTTTTTTTTTTTACAACAAAATGAATTATTAAATAAATATTTGACTTACCGGAAGTGATATAACTTCACAAACTTCATAAGGATGATTTTTTCTTGAAAATAAAATGTAATAAAGATTGAAATATTGTTAGAAATTATAATAAAAAATATTTCTAGACTTACTTTACAAAATCTGTCAAGTTTCCGATAGTTTCAGTTCTTGTTTTAATCATCTAAATTATTAAAATCTCAATTAAATAATGATAAAATTAGTTAAAATGATAAAATTCTTACCAGAAGAAGTTCCTGGTCTTCATTTATTTCATTTTTCCATTCATAAACTGATGTTATTTGCGGTATGATATTGACACAAGCTGCCAGTTTATTTTTAACTATTCCACTGAATAATTTTATAAATTTAATAATTTATAGCATGATAATTATTTTAATAATGAATAACTTACTGTGCTAATTTCTTTGCGACTTGATCATCTGGTACAGTGACATAAGCAACAGAATATATTCCAGCCAATGTATTCATTACACGTTGTCCTACTGATAAATTTATGTTTTTAAATAATAATAAACTGAGAGTTAAAGGTAAAGTTATTGATAAACTTTTCATTTATAAATATAATCTTATTATTTATTATTACAAGATACAGAAATTCTTAAATGCACAATTACAAATTAGGTTATTTTTCTTTGACTGTTTGATCGTGAGAGCTAACCGCTAATATGTATATGACGAGTATGAAAAAAAGAAATATTTTTACAAATGAATCGAAACATGTAAATTTACGTGATTAAATAAAAGTTAGCAAATATAAATTGATAAAAAATAATATTTATTTTATTACAAAACTGATTTTAATTTAAATTAACTTTCATAACTTTGTCTAGTAAAAATTAAATAAATAATTTATCATTAAATAATGCTAATAATAATAATAGATATTAATAACGATATTTAGTTGAATAATCTTTAGGTGATACAACTAAACCACGGCCTTTTCTTGCTCCTCTGTATACAGTTTCAATAATATCGATCATTTCTTGTTTGTCTTCAAGAGTCCAGTTTATTTTATTGTTATTACCGGTACCAAGATCAATCATTATATGTTTATTACGGAAGAAAAACATTACAGTGCATGGATCATACAACTCATACATTTTATTGAAATCTGGAACTGCTGTGATGTCAACCAAATAAATAACTGCAAAGTTTTTAACTTTCTCTGCGATATTGTACAGCACTTCGTCCATTTTCATACACATTGGATCCCAATCATGACCGAATCTGATTACCTGCAATCAAATTTTACATTATAATAATAATAATAGCAATAATATATAAATAAAAAATATAATTAACTTACGACAACTCGATCTTCTTCAGATAAAATTGCTTGGTCGACTTGCCAGCCATTGTGTAAATGCGATAACATATAAGACATTTTTATTTTTTTTTAAATTATTGTCTTGCAGTAATAAAATAAAATTATAAATGTTATAAACGTATGAATGCCGTTTATTTATATGTATATATAATATTTGAATAGGTTAAATCCTTAGGGCAGTGTCTCAACTCTCAACATTTATTTACATGAAAATTTTTCGCTCGGCCAACTTCAGCTATTTGAAAAACATGCGCACATGGTTCTGCGCATGTGCAATAAAGTTTTGTGAATATCTTCACTGTTAATTCTATGTCCTGCTCTTTCTACTTGTGTCTGGCGTATACTTGTCTCTGACACTTGCTATTATTAAAGCACGTTGGTGATTAAAATAAAATTTAATTAATTATACCAAATTAATATTTGATTTTAAAATTTTAATAATGGCAATGACACCAAGAACAAAACAAAAAGTATCAACAGTGTTAGAAGTTACGAAAACTATCTTTCACTGGGGTTTCATACCAACAGTCATATATTTAGGTTAGTAAATTTGGTAATTTTACTCTAATAATTATTATATTTTTTAGTAATATCATAAAATAATTTTGTTTAAAATAATTACAGGCTTTAGAAAAGGTGCTGATCCTGGTATGACACCATTAACATTAATGAGGTAATTATTAATTTAAAATTAATCTATTTAAATAATTTATTTATTTATCGATGATATTATTTATGTTTCAGCTTATTATGGTATTAATTAAATACAATTGATATAATTATCAAAATTATAAAAGTTATTTACGATTAATAAAATAAACAAATAAAAAATAATGAATGTTGCTATTGATTTTCATATTTATAAGTCATCAAGTAATTATTTAACAATTAAAGAATATGCTATTATTGAATTAAATCCATACACTCGCGAAATTACACTACTAGAACATAATGTCGTGTTACCAAATGATAGTTGGGAAAAATTAAGTGAAATAAGTAAAAATTCGTACACCCGAGAAGCAAAACTTTTTGGTATTTCCTGGGATTCTGGTAATATTGAATACAATAAAATGGTAGAAAATTTTAATACTTATCTGTCAATTTGTTCACGTATTTTTGTCAGAGATGAAACCATTAAAAATTGTATCATAAATTCATTCAATGTTAATTTATCAGTAGTAAATATTATTGTTTTATCTGAACTGGGTTACATTGAAATTTTTCCAAAAGGAAGCACTTGTAATTATCATGATAATACCGAAAATAATTGTGCAATTGTTAATGCTAAAAATATGTTAAATTGGTACATTGAATATTTCAATATTTTATTCCCGTTCAATTAAATATGTCATTTTTTTGTAAATTATTTTATTAACATGATCAATAAAATGTATAAACAATTAAAAAAAAAATATTTATAAAAAATAGACTTATTAATTTTTGAATTTTTTAAATGCCCATTTTTTTAAAATTTAATTTTATCAATTATTTAGTCTACTGATTAATAATTTCAAATTTGTCTGATGTCTGCTACATTCACACTCACTAAATTTAAATATTTTTTTTTTGTAAATTAAATTTTTAAGAGTCAGTATTAATTTTGTTTATTGAAAATAAATAAATTTTTTGAATGACTGCTATTTTTAACATCATAATTAAAAAAGTATTGATTTTCATAATTAGCTTGAATATATTTTTAAAATATCGCCGCGTTTTTTTACACATAATTTTAAATTCCCTAGATAAGAAAAGTTACTACGATGATTATTTTTTTTTCTCCATAACAAGAGTTGGTTAGCATGCTTTTACACTCAGGTTCTGATATAAATAAAAAAGTGCACCTACATATGAGACAGAGAGGGAGAGAGAAAAAAAACGAAGATATCGTGTGGAAAAGAGCATAGTAATCTATAAGGTAAAGTGAGAAGTGAGTAAAAATTGTGTAGTGGTGGTAGTGGTTGAGAACAACACCAGGGGCAACGAGGGGTCCGTTAACCCATCAAAAATATCACACGCTTTAAAACAAAACTTTGGCTTTTTTTTTTTTTGTTATTAATTAATATTCAAATTTTTAAAAAAATATTATATTTACTCGAATAAATTATAATTAAAAATAAAAAGTAGTGGTGGGCATATTTAAATGTTTTAAATAAAGTCGTGGTAGTCATTGTCGCGCTGGTGAGGAGGCCGTTAGATTTTTCTTGTGTGTACAAGTGTATGTATATGTGTATATATAATATTTGTGTGTGTAAGAATATTGCTGGCTGGCTTGCTAACTTACTTAAAAATTCTGGAGCTAAATTTTTTATTTTATTTTAATAAAAGCCAACAAATATTGGTCATGCTTCGATCAGTTTCGATAATCGACAAAGGTCAGTATTATAAAATATTTTTTTTTTATTTTATAATTATTTGGTTATAATTTCATCATCTTTATATCTTTTCATACATATATCTATATATATATCAACTTTTTTTTTGTTTTTTTTTTTTTTATTTTTTTTTGTCATCAATATCACAAAGACATGATCTTTGTTCTCTTTTAATTTATTTCTCAAAATATAATCCTTGATATTTATTATACCAAATATATAATTATTTTATGTATTTATATAATGAATAATTGAGTTTAACCTAAAAGTTGGTTGTAATTTTTTTTAAATGAGCAAAAAAAAAATTTTTTTTCCTTTGTTTAGAAATTTTCAGTAATTAGCACAGAGGACAAATAAAAAATAAATAAACATAATAATAATAGTAATAAAAGGATTAAAAGATCTAACGGATAAAATATATATAGACATCGAGTGAAGATAAAAAGTATAATAAATAATGTCAAGTCACCGAGGAAGTGGAGGAAGTCATCAAGGTGCTGGTCCACCAGGATTGAAACAAATAGATCTAGATCAAATCTGGGGTGATTTGCGTGAAGGAATCGAACAGGTTTATAATCGTCAATGTATGTCTAAACCACGATATATTGAACTGTATACTCATGTGTACAATTATTGTACGAGTGTTCATCAGCAAGTAAACAGAACATCAACTAAAAGTAAAAAAGGTCACGCTTCGGGTGGTGCCCAACTTGTTGGATTGGAGTTGTACAAACGTTTACGTGATTTTCTACGAAATTATTTAATAAGTTTATTAAAACATGGTATTGATTTGATGGACGAAGATGTCTTGCAATTTTATACACGACAATGGGAAGAATATCAGTTTAGTAGTAAAGTATTGAATGGAGTTTGTGCATACTTGAATCGGCATTGGGTACGTAGAGAATGCGAAGAAGGAAGAAAAGGAATTTATGAAATATATCAACTTGCTCTTGTTACTTGGAGAGATAATTTATTCAAGCATCTCAATAGACAGGTATAATAATTTATATTAAACATTATTTTTTTAAATATTTATTGTTGTTATTTTTGATAGGTAACAAATGCAGTGTTGAAATTAATTGAACGTGAACGTAATGGAGAAACAATAAATACACGATTAGTAAGCGGTGTTATAAATTGTTATGTTGAGCTGGGTTTAAATGAAGAGGATCCAGCAGCTAAAGGACAAAATCTAACGGTATATAAAGATTCATTTGAAAATGTATTTTTGGAAGATACTGAACGTTTTTATACACGCGAAAGTGTTGAATTTTTACGTCAAAATCCAGTTACCGAATATATGAAAAAAGCGGAACAAAGATTATCTGAAGAACAAAAACGTGTACAAGTATATTTACATCAGACGACAAATGAAAGATTAGCCAAAACATGTGAACGTGTATTAATAGAAAAACACTTAGATATATTTCATGCTGAATTTCAAAATTTACTTGATTCAGACAAAAATCCAGATCTTGGTAGAATGTATTTATTAGTTGCAAGGATACCTAATGGTCTTGGTGAACTACGTAATTTATTAGAATGTCACATTGCTAATCAAGGTTTGGCAGCTATCGATAAATGTGGTGATACTGCAGCTAATGATCCGAAAATTTATGTTAATACAATATTAGAAGTACATAAAAAATACAATGCACTTGTATTAGTTGCATTTAATAATGATAGTGGATTTGTTGCTGCACTTGATAAAGCTTGCGGTAGATTTATAAATAGTAATTCTGTAACAAGAGCCGCTAACAGTAGTAGTAAATCACCAGAATTATTAGCTAAATATTGTGACCTATTATTAAAAAAAAGTAGTAAAAATCCCGAAGAAGCTGAATTAGAGGATACATTAAATCAAGTAATGGTTGTATTTAAATATATCGAGGACAAAGATGTATTTCAAAAGTTTTACAGTAAAATGTTGGCTAAAAGATTGGTACAACATATGTCAGCCAGTGATGACGCTGAAGCCTCTATGATATCTAAATTAAAGCAAGCCTGTGGCTTTGAGTACACATCTAAATTACAAAGAATGTTCCAAGATATTGGAGTATCTAAAGATTTAAATGAAGCTTTCAAAAGACATCTCACTAATTCTGCAGAGCCACTGGATATTGATTTTAGTATTCAAGTTTTATCTTCTGGTTCTTGGCCTTTCCAACAATCATTTACATTTTCTCTGCCAACTGAGGTACTTTTTTTTTTTTTTTTTTTAATACTTTTACTGCCTCAATGTATGTTTTTTTAATTATTAATATTTGATTGGTTGTGTTTATTTTTACAGCTGGAGCGTTCAGTTCACAGATTCACAACATTCTACAGCTCACAACACAGTGGAAGAAAACTTAACTGGCTGTACAACATGTCCAAGGGTGAATTACATACAAATTGTTTTAAAAATCGATACACTTTACAAGCTTCAACATTTCAAATGGCTGTATTGTTGCAATACAATGCCGCAACATCATGGACTATTCAACAATTACATGATGCAACTCAAATAAAAATGGATTTCTTGTTACAAGTTATTCAAATATTATTAAAAGCTAAATTATTGACTGCCCCCGTTGACGATGAGGCTGAACTTACTCCATTGTCATCTGTTGAATTGTTTACCGGCTACAAAAAGTAATATTATATTTATTTATATCTATAAACAATATGATTCATTATTATTATTATTATTATTATTATTATTTGTTGTTTACAGTAAAAAGTTACGAGTTAATATTAACATACCAATGAAAACAGAATTAAAAATAGAGCAAGAAACAACACATAAACACATTGAAGAAGATCGCAAATTACTTATTCAAGCTGCTATTGTACGAATCATGAAAATGCGTAAAGTATTGAAGCATCAACAGCTTGTTGCTGAAGTATTAAATCAATTAAGCTCACGATTCAAACCACGAGTACATGTCATCAAAGTAAGTCGATTAATTAAATAATCTTCATTGCTTAATTTTCAAATATTTAAACTGATCATTAATTATTTTTTCTTTTTTTTAACAGAAATGTATAGATATTTTGATTGAAAAGGAATATTTGGAACGGACAGAAGGACAAAAGGACACATACAGTTATTTGGCATGATTTATTATTATTATTATTATTATTACTATTACTATTATTGTTTGTTTAAATCAACAACGATTAAAAACAATAACTAAAATAATATTACTACGAATAATTTTTATTTGATTTGATTTAAATAAAACAGTAAATTTACTAAGATAACATCATCGTCATCATCATCATTATCATCGTCATTATTATTATTATTATTATTATTATAAAAAAAAATTTCACAAAATAAAAAAAAAATAAAAATATGTTGCTACTATATAATACAATATTTATTTTTACATTATAAGACAATTATTTTTGTTTCACTTGAAATATTTTTTCTGTTTTTCTAATTTTATTGTTCAAATGTGTTGTGGTCGCATATAAAAATAAAAATTTTAATTATAATTTCGATAGTGATATTTTTTTTACGTCTAATTAATAAAATATGTTATTGTAATGATATTATATTGATAGATATGTTACAAATAATTATAATTATAATAATAATAGTAATAAGACTTGATGGCTTGTATGTTAAGTATCAATTTTTTTTTTTTTTTTTTTTTTACAAAATAATATTAGTGTAATTTTAATAATATAAAGTTTGTTGCTAAAAATTATATTCATATTATTTATGCTAAATATGAATAATTTATGTGCAATTAAATATAAATTGAGCTTAGACACTGCGACCACAAAGTTGAAATTTTGTTTTCGTCTAAAAATAAATTTTATAAAAATCATGTATCCTTTTTATAAAAATCGTGAAAGTAGCAACTTGTCATTTTGACTCTGAACCCTATTAATTTTAAAATAAATATTGTATTCTAAGTAAAAAAACAGTTTTAGTTTTGTCTTTTAAAAATTTATTTACGCACAAACTTGATAAGAACATGTACATATATATATAGTTATATAAATTACATATACGTTTTAAGTATTTTTAAAAAGTCATCACGCGTTAGTTGAATCTGTTTATTAGTTTCAAAATAAGCTTTTTGTTTTTTTAAATTATCGATAAGGAAACTTTGTTTTTTAAAAGCTTGAATTATTTCAAAATATTGTCTCTCGTTATTTTTAACTACGACACGTGCGTTATCTTCAAGTTTGCGTATCTTATCAATATTATTTTTTTCTTCTATTTTATTTAATTTAATAACATTTTTTAATTTATCATTCTCCTCTAATGAACGATTTAATCTTAAATCTAAATTATTTAGCTGTTGGTTCATATTTTTTATTTCCTTTTTCAGACTTTGAATTTCCTGAAAAAATTATAATTATTTTTTAAAACCAATAGCTTTTATTTTATGTATCTATTTACCTTTTTCAATGAATTATTTTCATTTGAACGTGTTTGCAATTCTGTTTGCTGATTAGAAATAGTATTTTCTAATTTATTAATGCTATCTTTCAAAGTTATTACTTGTGTGCCCAATTTATCTTTCGCCTCATTTATTTTCTTATTATCATTTTCCAATTCTTTAATAACATTACACTTTTTTTTCAACTCATCTTTAATTATATCCAACTCACTTGTCAATATTTTTATTTTAGCTTTCAAAATTTTGATAATACTTTCATTATTTTTTTTATTTTTATTTTCAAAAATATCTTCATCTAAAATAGTATCTCTTCTAAATTTAAAAAAAATTAATTAGAAAATAAATTTTGTTGATAAAAAAAAAAATCCATACCTTTCATTCTGCTGTCTGTCATCAAAGTCACTTTTTAAAATTAATTCATCATTATTTTCATATAATTTATAATCAAAATTATCGTAGTTGAAATTTTTTGATAAATTTGACTGAAATTTGTTTAAAGTTTCAGATGAAAAATAATTTTTTGTTTGATTGTTAACCACAGTATCTATTTCTTCCAAAAGTTTATTCGTTTTTTTATCCAACTCTCTATTAATTCTTCGGAATTCTTTTTCTTTATTTAACAAATCAGCCATTATTTATAAAATATAAAAAAAACAACCAGTTTTATGATTTTTTAGAACTTAATCTTATATTTACGAATAACAAACATCCATAATTGCCGCTGCCGTTGCCATGGTAACGAAATTCAAATTGCCGGGAAAATTTTTAAATTTAAAAAATAATAAACTCACGGCTATATTCAAACAATTGAAACCATGTGTCATTTATAAACTTAAAATGAGCTAGTAAATAATTATAAAAAAATTAATAAATTAATTACATAAGTAATTAATAAAACATGACAACAAATCGCGTCGTACTGCAAGGTAAAATTAAAATTAATATTAATTGATATATTTAACTTTATTATTATTGTAATTATCATTTTATTTAGCATTTAGTGACTATCAATCAGCACGTTTACGTTTTGTCCAAATAGTATCAGATTTATCATCTCGAAATAATAATATCGAAGCATTAGAAAATGCTGGTGCATTGGATTTACTTGAACCCTTACTTTCAGATATTATACCATCAATTCAACAAACAGCAGTGGTAGCACTTGGAAAATTAGCTAATTACAATGAAAAATTAGCTTATGCGGTTGTTAAACGTGATGTGATAACACGATTATTACGAAATTTTGATAAACAAAATGTATAATTATTGGAAAAATAATAATTAATGGGAAAAAAAAAACAAATTCTATTTATTTTGTTTTTCAGAAATTTTATAAAAAATCAGCATTATATTTATTGCGCACAATTGCAAAACACTCTGATGAGTTGGCTGATTTTGTAATTAATGAAGGCGGATTGCATGTCATTATTAATTGCTTAGATGATTTTGATTATGGAGTTAAAGAAGCTGCTGTTTGGGCCATAGGTTACATAGCTAAACATAATAGAATTTTATCCCAGACAATTGTTGATGCAGGTAATTTTATTATCATAAATAAATTTTATAATTTATAATATGTTTATATTAATAATCTAGGTGCCGTATCATTGTTGATATTGTGCTTACAAGAACCAGAATTATGTTTAAAGCAAATAAGTGCATCAGCATTGTATGACATTAGCAAACATACACAAGAACTGGGACAAATTGTTGCTGATAGTGGCGCAATTGTTATTTTAGCTAAATTAATAAATAATCCCGATGACGTTAAATTAAAACGTCAAGTGTTATTAACTCTTGGTGGTATTGCCAAGCATTCGACAAATTTAGCTGAATCTGTTGTGGAAGCTGATATTTTTCCTGATGTTTTATCGCTGTTGGGACATCCCGATGATATTGTAAAAAAAAATTCCGCAATTCTTACTCGTGAAATATCAAAGCATACTCTTGAGGTAAAATTTTAATAATTTAAATAAAATATAATTTAAAATGAACCGATTTATTATTTTTTTAAAGCTGGCGCAATTAGTTGTGAATACTGGCGGGATTGCATCATTGATTGAATTTATTTGTACAACATCAAAGCCATCAACAAAATTACCAGGAATAATGGCACTGGGTTATATATCTGGTCATTCAGATCAAATGGCAATAGCGATAATTGGATCACAAGGTGCAGTTATATTATCAAAATTATTACAACAGGAAACTGATGATAGTATTCAAGCTATTATTGTATGGGCACTAGGACAAATGGGTAAACATAGTCCAGAACATGCTCAAGCTATTGCGGAAACTAATATTTTTAAAAAATTAGTACAGGTAGTCTTAATTATTTATTTTTTATTATTTCATTTCTATAAGTAAATTTTATTACTGTATTATATTTTTCATCAGTTGTATTGTAATCCAAAAAGCTCGGAAGATTTAAAAGCTAAAACAAAAACTTGTTTGAAAAATATTTTACAAAAATGTATGATGATCGAAGCTTTAGAGCCAATACTCACAGATTCACCGCCGGAAATATTGAAAGACATTTTACAACATTTAAGTGAGGTAAGAAAAAAATTAAAGAAATAAAAATATTTTTTAAATTTTATTAATTCAATCATTTACATGTTAACGCAAGTTGACAAAGTAAATATCATTTTTATTTTTATATATAACTCCTTTTTTACATTTAATTAGTTGTTAACAAATAATATATCTATCTATATTTTAAATGATGTATATTCTATAAATTACTTTTTTTAGATAATATAATTATTGAAATTTAATTGTACAGTCATTTTCATAATCAAATAATATTTTATAAAGGTTAATTGTTATTGTTATTAAATATTTTTCAGTCAATTAAAGTTATGATTATCATCATTTAAAATATAATTATTTATTTTAGTTTTTTTGTAAAGTTTTACCTAAAAAAAATTAACTACAAATAAAATTTTTATAAATTGCAAACTACAAATAATAAAAAAAAAAAATTGTGTATATTTCGTTAATTTATTTGCACTTTGAAAGCAATCGAAAAAAAGTTTCACGTTTTTTTTTTTAATTCATTTTTTATAACAGGAAGATTTTTAAATTAATTATCGTGTAAAAGCTTTTACGATGCATTCTTCAGTCTTATAATATAAAAAAAAAAAAAAAAAAAAAAAACACATTTTAGGTCACACTAATATTGGATCAAGCATTTATGTACATTTTCAAATAATTTTTAGTAAATTCAAAAATTTTTTAGTTTTTTTTTCAAGTCTTTGAGTTGCATAGTTTGCTATAAAAACAAATAAACTCTTTAATACTTATTGACATAATTATATTGATTGTACATCGACCAAATTTTTTTCTATTGAATTTTTAATTTAAAAAAAAAAACTAATTTTTATTACTATTATATAAATGTATATATTTTTTTTACATTTTCTACTGGCAGTTTATATTTTGAAATATAATAAAAAGATGAAGAATTAATTTATCAAATAATATAAAAATGAATAAGTATTAGATTTATACTAATAAATAAGTTTATTTTATTGACGGATAAGGCATGATGTTTGATATTATTTACGCAACTTTATATTATCATATTTTTTAAATACAATTAAATCTACTTTATTTATTTATTTACTTTTTTTTTTATTCGCATAATATCAATAGTTATTATAAGCTCGGTTAGTTATAAATATTTTAATATAGCAACAGTATAAAGTATATTTATAAAATTTAATAAAAATAATAAAAGTATAATTTACTTATCAACGATCGGAAAAATAAAAAATTTTTCCTCTTATTTTTATTATATAATTTATAGTAATTACAAAATAAAATAGAATGTGTTTTTTTTTATTTACAATTAGTTGGCAATTAAGAATTAAGTTAAAAATTTCGTTGTTAAATAAATTTCGGTCCTGCAATATTACTGACTAATGCAATTCAAGCGAATATACGGCTGATAGCATGCAATTTGTTCACGTTTCTCTCTGTAAAAAATAAAAAGTTTTTTTTTCTTTTTCTTCATATTCCCGGTAAATTTAAATTATAAATATTTAATTTAAAAATAAAGTAATTAAACTAAATTAAAATTTATTTAAGAAGGCCTTAATTTTTTTTTTAATACCGTCATCAATAAAAAATGATTATTAAAATTTCAGTTATTACTAAATATTGATTAATAAATTATTCATCATTTTCATCATTAGCTTTAATACTAGCATAATTATTAACATTTCTATTCACCCTAAGCATTTTGAGAAAACTTCCAAGTACAAGAATTGTTTTACGATGTCTTCGAAATATTCCAGAGTACAATGCTTCACGTACATCCCTTCGATCGCTTACATCTGAGTCAATACTTGACACAGAAACAACTGATGGTTTTGCGGTAACTGGATTATGTCCATAATTATTATGATCATTACCACTTAGAATAACTCTTGGCTGATTATTAATCATTTTGTTATTAATTTAAAACAATCACTGTCATTCAAAAATTTTAAATTTTTTAAATAATATTTAAAATCACTCCGTTTTATATAAAAGTTTTTTTTAATAATTATGTCACTTTTAAATCTTCTTGACAGAATTTAATATTTTATTATTTTTCTTGATATTACTCACAAGTTTAAAAGTATTAAACTTGTCACTTTGTTTTTATTTAAGATAGATTATATATTTGCATTCAGATCATAAATCTGTTGATGATTTAATTCTATCTCTTTTGCTTCAAGTTTTAATTTACTTATTACTTTAAATCTAAGTAATTTCTCTCTTGAATCCAGTACCAACTTTGATACCAGCATCCAATCTCTTCTCATTCTTATATTTATTTATAAGTGATGTATTAATATTAATTATCACAAAATTGACAATTGATAATGATAATAATAATAATAGTGAAACTTGTTACTCGGAGTAGATTCAAGCATCGACTGTCGATCTTGGAATTATGTGCTGCCTTTTTACACAGCACACATTTAAACTTTAAATATATATGTATATATATTTACAGTGACGACTCACTTAAATATTTATCGAGTCACATCAGTGGAAATCAATTTTTAGATTTCTTCTTTTTATTAATTTACTGAAAATAAACAAAAAAAAAACATTAATATATTTATCAATATTTATTTTTCATGTAAATATAAATTACGTATATATTTACAAATAAATAATATAAACAAAAATAATGATTACGATGATTAAATCAACAATAACAAGAAATGCAGAATAAAATAATAAAAGCTTATTGTTTTTTATTGACACGACTAATTTAGATAATAAATATGTGTTCGTCAACATATCATGTAATTTAATCAATTTTTTATTGATATTAACTAACATTCTTTTATTAATTTGGATTGAGCAAAGGATAACTATTATCAATAAAAAATTTACTTGAGTATTATTTCTTGTTACTTTGTCATATATTTATTTTTTTGACTATTAATAAAAAATTATTATTTGGCAAATGATCGGTATTTGAATTTTAATTGGCAATTTGCCAATTTTTCTTTATAAATAATACGATAAAAATATAAATTCAACGAACTTTGGAATTATTTTTAGATAATAAATTCTTATATATTATATTTGATTAAAAGTTATGATAAATATGTAGATATTTATATTGATATATATAAGTTTACTTATCGTAATTTTTAAAAAACAAGTAGGAATTAATAATAACTAGTATTTAAAAATAATATTTTATTTATTAAGATAAGATAATAATTAATATGTGGAAAAAAAAATTACATTGATCTTTGTAATGATAAATATTTAAATATATCTTTGTAGTTGTGTGTTTTTATATGGCGGGAAATATGCGAATAGGTCAATCATCAGGTTTCAGAAGCCATATAAATTATATGTATATATATGATGTCAAATTAATTGACTATTTTTAAAACTATCATTCTAACATAAATCAATAAATATATATATTTTTTTTTTGTTTAAAGATTTTGCCAAATGACCCAAAATCAAGACGATTATTTGTCACCACTGGAGGATTAAAAAAAATTCAACAAATTCAAATTGACCAGGGATCTGAATTGAAAGAATTTATCGATTCAATAAATAATTGTTATCCTGAAGAAATAATTAGGTATATATTGATATAAACAATAAAATAATTAAAAAAATCTATAATTACCTTGAAAGTTTTCAACTTTTAGTTGTTTTTATGTCATGTATGTATTTATTTACCAAAGTTAGTTTTGCAATAATAAATATATCATTTGTTGGTGTCATTATAAAACGTATAAATGATGTTTTGTTATAAAATATATTTATATATTGTTTTATTTGTAAGATTGACACTCACGAAGACACTAGTTGCTTGTAATAACAACATAACCAAATTTTTTTTAACAAAATATAAATATATATAAATATCTACAGGTATTTTTAAATAATTTTTTATGTTTACGTAAAAAACAACACAACTGTCACATTATTTTAAAAAACAAACACTATATATATATATATATAAGTACTTATGTTTATGCATAGAAAAGACTAGTAAAAAATTTTATTATTGTAAAAAAAAAAAATATAAATAATTATACTGTCAAGAATTTTTTTTATAAAGCATTTATTATAAATAATTTACTGTAATAGTTTAATCGTAGTCCATAGATAAAAGTTGTCAGTGGCGGTATTGCCACCATTTTGATGATTAAAATTTAATAAACCTGCATGTTCGATCAATACTCCATTTCCACATACATGACATCTGTACCATACCCGGGAAAAATAATCAAATGTCACCACCATAAATTTTAAAATATTCATTTTTTATTTTATATCTGATCATAAATTATCAAAAAAATTTTCTAATCTGAAAACAAATACTTTGATATGATCATGTTCTGCAGATAGGGCCATTTTTTAGTATCTGATAAGATATGAGTATTTTTTTTTAGTATCCGATAAAAATTTATTTAAAATTACTGCCATTTCTTCATATTAATAATTAAAATTATTATTTTTTAGATATTACTCTCCTGGATATCCGGATATTTTGTTGGAAAAAATAGAAGAATATCAACCGAAGCTAATGTCTGCAAGCATAAAAAATTAATTAATAATCTCCTGTGTCGATTTTTTAAATTATTTATCAAAATGATTCTGAAAATAGCAGACATTCAAAAAATTTATTACTTATACGAAAAACTTTTAAAAATTGCACACCAAAAACTTTTCGTGCATGTTCTCAAAATATCATACTTACAAGTAATATAACTTGTTTATAAAAATTAAATAACTATCTGACGTCTGCTACTTTCAGTGTCATAAAAATATTTATTTTTTTTACCAAATTTTATTTTATTTAATAAAATACTTTGCTAATTTTATTTTTACATGACAATCTGTAATTTTTCAAATTTAAATACATCAGTTACGACAACAAAAACTCTAGATCACTAGTGACTTTTTTTTCTCCACAAATGGTGAAAAATCTGATTGTTACTCATTTCCCCTTCTCCATAAAAGTGCCAGTCATTCAACCAGCACGTCACATCACGATAAATTTTATTTAATGAATTACAGTTTAATATAATTAACACACAAATAATAAAGCTATTGTTTAATTTAAAAAATAATAAAAATGGGTATGGTACGTGCACTAGATCGTGATGGAGATTTTCAAACAGAATTAGCAAATGCTGGAATAAAACTTCTGATTGTAGATTTTACTGCAACTTGGTAAGCATAACCTCGTAAATTTATTTAAAATAATTAAAATAAATGACAATTAATTGAGTAAATTAAAATTTAGGTGCGGACCATGTCAAAGAATAGCTCCAGTATTCCAGCAACTGTCGACAAAATATCCAAATGCTGTATTTTTGAAAGTCGATATTGATAAATGCACCGAAACAGCAGCCAGTCAAAATGTCAGTTCAATGCCAACATTTATATTTTACCGTAATCGGAATAAAATAGATATGTGCCAGGGTGCTAATCCAAGTGCACTTGAAGCTAAAATAATAGAGCACTATGGAAGCGGTGGTGCCGGTGGTGATGATGATGCTGAGGGTCCTGTTGCTGGACATGTACGGAATAAAGATAATTTATATTACAATATTATTGGCATGGTTATTTTAGCGTGTTTATTGTATTATTTCAAAAATAATAATTATAATTATAATTATTAAAATAAATATATAACATTTTTATCTAATGTCTTAATTTGTTATTCCTCTAACATAAAATAATATATTAATAAGAATTCTTATAAATTTTTCAGATGGATTTGTCAACTTATATTATTAAGAGCCAGTGTGAATGTTTAAATGAATCAGATGATCATAATTTACAACATGGATTGACTGCTGAAGGTTCTGGTTATCTCGAAAGTGATTGCGATGAACAATTAATTATTTCAATAACATTTAGACAAGCGGTTAAAATTCATTCGTTGAAAATAAAAGCACCGGCTGACAAAGGTCCCAAGAATTTAAAACTTTTCATCAACCAGCCGAGAACCATCGATTTTGATATGGCCGATTCTAATACTAGTGTTCAAGACTTGACGTGAGTTTTAAATATTAATTAATTTACTTTATAATATAAATAATTATTGTTGGTATTGTAGACTGACGCCCAAGGATATTGAGGAAGGAAATCCAGTGGCATTACGTTACGTTAAATTTCAAAATGTACTAAATCTACAAATATTCGTAAAGGATAATCAAGGAGGATGTGAAACAACGCAAATAGATCACTTAGCTATTTACGGTTCGCCAATTCTCACAACAAACATGGGTGACTTTAAACGCGTCGCTGGTAAAAAAGGAGAAAGCCATTGATTGTCATAAAAAATTTAAAAAATTAAAAATACGTTTATTGTTCACAATATTGAGTAAATTCATTTTAAATTTGTATCTTTCCATTCGATTATCAACTTGAGAACCAATTTAATTTTTTCATATTTATGTATTTTTAATTGATATTGATTTATAAAATAATCATAATAATAATTAAAATAAATAAATTATTATGACGATATTTTATGTATCCTCCATATTCCACCACAACGACAAGAACGTGCCCAACGTAGATCCCAAGCTCTTATTGCTGCTGTACGAGTCATATTTTGTACCTGAGCCTTTCCACCGCATCTACAATAAAAACAATTTAATAAATTTACTTATATCGTACTTGAAATACTATAGATATAATAGTTACCTTGTACATTGTTTAACGACTAGCGGTTGTTTACCCAAATAAATATGACGAATAATATCTACACTTTGGCCACTATGCATGCATCCCTCAATTTGATTTAATTCTGGTACAAACAACAAGTGCTCAGGCTCGGTATTGAATTCAAGTTGCAATGGAAGACTTTGATAAAATAATACAGGCGATGCTATTGCTGTTATACCATTCGCCTGATGCAATTGCGGTATCATTATTTGGTTTGGCAGTAAACAACAATCGTCTGAAAATTAGTTTTAAATATTAAAATTTAATAGTACACTAATATAATTCATTTAATTTATATTTACTAATTATGTGAATTTATTTTTTTATTATCTTCAGTATTAATTTTTATAAAAACTTCAGATTTTTCATTTTTTTCTGCAGCAACATTTGCAATAAAAAATTCTGATTGCTTATCACTATTATCTATTTGTTCTTCAACAATTTTATAAATTTCATTTTCAGATTTTGATAATTTATTTAATGATAATGATAATAATTGTTTATTGGGGGAGAGTTTTTGTTTAAATGTTTTTTGCGATTGATAATCGGCTACAGTAACAGGCCGCGTATTGGGATTTTTATTTTTTTCTTCACTGACATTACGATATAAATCATGAAAAAATAATTCTCTTGGTGACATTGATTGTGCTGATGATGATGATGGTAAATTAAATTTTTTATCATCATTATTTTCATCTTGCGGTGACGGTGTTTCGATAGTTACGATTTTTAAATATTCTTTTATTGAATTTCTATCTAACTCTCGTGAAATGCGATCACCTTCATTATCATTATCATCACTATTTTCTAAAATTTCTAAATTTATATTTTTATTTCTCAAAACAATTGGAGAATATTCATCATTATTTTCAAATTTCCTGTCCACGTTTTGAATTTTACGTTTTTTATTATTATTATTATTATTATATTTTCTAATAATAATTATCACACTAATAATTATAATCCAAATAACAAAAGCAATAATCCAGTAGACATAAATTAAATATTTATTGTCATTCTTGAATTTGTAATGGATAAATGACCAAATTAATGGACAAATAATAATCCAGTAACAAAAAAAAATTCCACAAACAAATAATGGAAAAATAGGCAACGGCACTTTAAATTTATTGTCACACTTATTCGTTCCCTTATCAATTAGAATATCTTCACAATACTTTTGTTTATTAACCGATTGTTTAATTGGCGATTTAACATTTTTTTCATTATTTTTCATTATATTTTTTTTTTTAACCGGTACTCAAACGACTGCAGTAATAAAAGTGAATTTAAAATGAAATATTTAAATAAAAAACTAAACTAAGACGATAAAATAAACGGAAGTGGTTTAGTTATCAAATATTTCCGCCAAACCGCGCCTAGCAATTGATAAAAATTTATATTTTTTAAATAATTAAAACTTACCAATAAGACCATCGTCTATTCGCTGAGAAGTATCTCCACTGGACTGTACAAGTTTCGATAATAAACGAAATAATAATCCCAAGACATCAAGATTATCAGCACTGCGAAAAAATACCGGCAAACATGATGGTCTCAGTAATCCCCAAATTCTTATCAGTACCAGCAGTTCTCTGACAGTATTTAAAGCTTTATAATCTTTCAAAAGTTCATACTGAAAATAATTTATAATTATTATTATCATTACAATAAATAAATTAGTAAATAAAACTTACTCCTCCGGGTTTCATTTGCATTCGCTGCTCGGGAAGTCTTGCAAGTAAATTTAAAGTTAAATCAGCTACCCACTGTATCAATTGTCTCAATGATTGTAAAGTACTAGGCTCAACAGTAAATTCTTTTTTTGGATCTAATATACATAAAACTTTATCAATATCAATAGTCGTTTCATTTATAACAGCTGACAAGCATTCAACTGGTCCTTTCTCATTAAGTGACGTTAAATCGGAAGGCCTCAATAATGATTTGAATGCAGTAGCGATACTGTGAATCATCAATAATGATGATAAATCAGCGGCTCTATTTTGTCCGGTAACTAACATTCTGTACAATGATGTTTTGATACATAAAAATAATATGTAGTGATATTGTTGAGTGGGTTGAGATTGACGATTAAATGAAGCATCGAATCTTTCACACAGTGTCTCGATCATTGATGATCGTAAACAAAATAATAAATCCAACCAATCTGTCCCGGTAACTAGACAATACTCCAACATCGTACATGCGTAACTCAGTGTTATTGTCGTACCACCATCGGGCATTAATCTGTAAACATATAAATTGCCCTGAGTATCACATGCAAGTAATACGAAACCCAACCAAGACATATCAATGTGTGATATTGTTACTGATGTCTTAAAATGTTTAGCGCTTGGCTGCTGTTGTTGTTGTTGCTGCTGCTGTTGATCATCTTGACGCCAACAGGCTGATGATGTCATATTTAAAGACGATAATGCAACTTGTTTCAAACAATCACGAGTTAAATAATGTATTGTCGAGTCAGCCAGTGCTATTATTACAGGACTTGGTGGTGGTGGTGTTGTTACAATAGATACTTTTGTTGTTGCAATAGCTATCACAGGTGATGGACAACGATTCTGGGACTGATGTTGCCAAACAACTGTTTTAAATGATTCTAAATTTTTCGGTTGAAATGATTTGTGTACAGGCTGTGATTTTTCACGTAATTCCCATACATCAACAAATGATTCTGTTTCACCGCTTGATGCAACAACTAGAGAATCAGCGTCTTCACGTACAACAAATTTTAAATGAGTTATATTTGTACACTTATCTTTTAATGCACCATCTTGTAAAAAAAAACTTGGCAATGCTTGTGATGTTATACTGCATTTATCATCATTTTTACGTACTAATACACGGTAACATCTTATCGGATAACTTGTCATTCCGCTTGTTACGGCTATTAAAAAATGTCCATTTTTACCATAACATATATCAACTTTTTTAATTCTTTGACGAATATTTCCTAAACTTTCAGTCGCATTGCAAACTGGATTTTGTAAGTCTTTTGTTATCATAACTGATGCAACCATCCCTGTACTGGATACTACCAAAACACCTTCTGCAGCTTTACCCCCAAACTGACGTACCGAAGGTGCAAATGGAACATTATTAAATTTTTCATTATAATGAATACTATCTTTTTTTTCAGTCGCTAGTGCTGTCTGTTAATGAAAAAATATACATACTTTATTTTAATTATAATTATTATTATTTAATTAAATGGAATAAAATAAAACCTTTTTTCCATTATGGAACCAAACAGCACCAAGAATATGTTCGCCAGGAAATGAGGCAGACCCAATTAAAACTAAATCATTTAATATATAATCCCTAAACATCCATAATTGTACATTGCCACCACGATCCGCTATCACCAATTTATCACCAGATAAGTCCCATTCAATAGCTGTTATAGGATTGAGTCGGAATGAAGTAACTCTAATAAAAAATATAATAACATTTTAAAAAGCTCATAACAAGTAAATACTAACAGAAACTATATCTATATATATATATATTTATTACTTGTGAGCATGAGTAGGCATGTTGATATCACAGACATAGATATGAGAGCCCCACGTTTTTCCATTGATATCATCAAATAATACAGTTGTTGTAAAAGCTGCGACATTCCGACTTGAAATTGTACACAAACAATTACCGTCCAGAAGACTGATGATTGAAAAAAAATTTTATATTAATATTATAATATATGAAATAAAATAATGTATTTGTACCTGTCATCGGTGAAAAATGATTTTGTTGATGTTTTGCGGTTAACAGTATATAGAAGATCCATGGCTGGATTATCAGTTTTATTATAAATAATTATCAATAAGCACTAAATTTAAAAAATTTCATCTAGATTTTTTAAATTTATTTATTATCAAATATATACTCATATTTGAATTTTTTTAATATTATTTACTAAAGTAAATAATTAAAAGTTACTCTGTTCTTCATCGATATATTATATGTACAATAAATATACATAAGTTTGGAGAAGCGACTAAACTTGACTCCAAATTGCCATTGTCGTGTATTTTCATCAGCAGAGGTCGCTTTCTTTGAAAAAAAAAAATTTTTCGTGCATGCGCAATTTGTTTTAAGCGCGAGTTAGTTAAAAAATTTGAACAGGTGTCTAAGACACAGATCCCGATGATTCAGATTCCAAATATCGAGATTTCTGATGATACAGATAATCAATCACCCAGATTCCGATGACACATATTGATTTTCCTACGTATCGACCGTAGATTTTAAATAAAAAAAGAAATTGAATTCAAGATCTGTAGATTTTCTATGGATTTTCTTAGAATGAATTTTTGGGGCTGGCTCGCAGTGTCAATCATCATTCAGATTTTTTTAAACAAATTATTAATGAAATTAAAATTCGTCAATTTATTCGTTTCAAGATTATCAATTAAATTATAATATGATTTACTTTGCTTTGTACTCAACAGAATTAACTTAATTTTTATTAAAAAAAAAAAAAAAATTGAATAGTAGTAATAATTCTTATCAATACAGAGTAAATGTATACAAGTAATGAATAAGTTATAATAATTATTAAATAGACATTATATCATCTTTATCACTTTGCGGTGCAGTATCGGTACTCGCTTCACTATTTATACTTTCATTGTAGGTTCCATCAAGTTTTTTACTATTGGATGACGCTGAATCATTCATTTCCCGCATCAATCCTGCAACATCATCATCAGGATCTATTTCACCATTATCTTCACCAAGAACATCTATGTCCATCGATGACGGTATTCCAGATAACAATGATTGTTTAGCCATCTCTTGTTTAAATTTCATTGGTTCTATTTTACACGTCGATGGTAAATCCATATGAAATACACAATTTGAATCAAAAATTACTGGGACTGGTTCATGACATTCAATATCCGCTCGTATCGCGCCACAAGCTTTGAATAATACTTGATTTTGATCCTTAAAAAAAAATGAAAAAGAAATTATTGATTTCGTAAGAGGTATTTGCAAATAATTGTCAAATTTTTTCTCACAAATGAAAGTTTTTATCACAAAATTAATGTCAAGGTTCGATGTCATATTATATTATCTAGCGATTCTCGGTTCAATTGATTGAAAATTTCCATTCAATTGCGAGAAAAATTTTGACAAAGTCGGACATTTTAACAAACCTTGAGAATATGTTTTCTGCAATGTTTTGCAGAAGGCAGTGTTCTTTCTCCACACTTGACACCTCCCTCAGTAAAAATACATTTTGGAATATTTGGTGGTTTTTGTGATAATCCTTCGCTGGATTTAGAGCGTCTGTCTAATGATTTTTTATATAAAATAGCTTCGACGCCACTTCTACGATGATAACGATTCAATGCCTTTAATTTTTCATAAATTTTTTTTTCTTTAGCTGTTTCTTTTCCTTGATCATGTATACTACCTGTATGTATTTATATAAAAAATTTATTTAATAATAATAACATTAAAAATTAAAAATTTAATACTTACACAAAGTTTCTTTTTCTTTTTTCAATGCCTGTAAATATTTACGTCTTTTTTCTCGTAAAGTATATTGTAATCTTTTGAATTGATCAATATAAAGTGCTTGTAATCTAATTAATTTTTCTCTTGCTATATAAATGACCTCCTCAGCTGTAAATACACCAGCATACCTTAAAAAATTAATACTAAAATTTAATCGATAGACATTTTATGTTCTTATAATTTGGTTTGCTTTAAAAGCAGCTACAATTACACAACAAAAAAACAAATTTTCTAATTCTACATACTGGCAAATGCTTAGCTGAAGCAAACTAGCTAATCTATTAATTTAAAAAATGATATTTAATAACAATAATTACTTTAATGGATCTTCTTGTGGGTTGTGAAAACTTTCAGTGTCACTGTCGTCTAAATATGTACCTCGCAAAGCTTCACTTGGAACAGTTGGTTCAACATCACTGTCAGATGAACTAGCGTAGTCTAAAATATCACAGCCACTTGAATTTACTTTTATTGCATCAACATCAGCTGAAAAAAAAAAGATTTATTAGAAAAACGTATTAAGAAAAAATAAAAAATAAAAACTTACTAAAAGGATCTAATAATTTTTGAGTTTCGATAACTTGTGGTCCATTTCCATTTGAATTTAATAAACTTGGTTTAGAATAATGCTGTAGATTAAGTATCAATCCTTCGGGTGTTTGTGGAAATGTATGTTTTGCAGTTGACTTTATTCTAGCTAATTGCGCTCTTCTGGTATGTTCATTACAATAAGCAGTATCTTTATGATCTAATTTAGCTGCTGGATTACAACACTTACGTCCATTAGTATTATAAATAAATGCACACTGTTTATAAGGTGCATTTGGATCTTCTAATATGTGCCTCAGACAATAATTATAATTATCTAAACACGGCTGTGTACAATCATAAGAGCCGTAACAACATACTTTTGTTCCTTTATTTATTTTATTGTTTACTAAATTTGATGAAGATAATAACAACGATGAGGATGATGTTGAAGACGATGATGATGAAGACGACGACGACGATGATGATGAGGATGACGATGATGACAATGATGATGAGACAATTGACGTTGTTGTTATCGTTGGCATTGTTTTAGGAACTCGAAACATTCCTGAAAAAAAAAAATTTTACGTTATTAGTATTATTAATTAAATAATAATTATTATTAATTTTAAAATAATTTACCAATTCAACACAATAACTTAAATATTAACACTTTTTATCAACTTATATTACACACAATTAAATATTTTACTTTATCACAAAAAACATATTAGAGAAAATAATAAATATACACATTAGATATTTATGAAAACTAATGGCGACGTCTTTGCAGTCAGCCGTAAGATGTCATTTCCGTTTTAGAAAAATTTATCAAATTAATAAAAAATATATATTTTATCAATATAAATAAATTTATGTTATATGTTTTTTATTAATTTAAAAAAAAAAATAACAATTTTAATACATATGATAAAAATATAAAAATAAATTTCAGTAAAATTTAGATGAGAAAAGAGAGAGAGAGAGTGAGAATTATTATCGACAGTTGAAAAAAAATATAAGTACTAGATACATGAAGTTAGTTATGGTTGTTAGCAAGTACTAAAATATATTTAAAAATAAAATCACTAGGGGTCATGACGACATTTCCGGTTTTCTCTCTCTCTCTTTATTCTCTTTCTTATTCAGTAGCTACGTGAAGTGAAGTGATGGTGCATAAGTGCTTGTTTAGATATACTACACGTTTATAATAATATTATAATAATAAAAATGTATTATGGAATTTGAGTATGTGTGTTAGTTAGTTAAAAAATAATTGTGTATATATATAAATGGCGGCTGACGAAAAATGGTACTTTACGAAAGAACAATTAGCAAACACACCAAGTCGAAAATGTGGTATAGATGCAGATAAAGAGTTAAGTTATAGACAACAAGCTGCAAATTTCATCCAGGACATGGGCCAACGGCTTGTCGTGTATCCTTTTCTTGTCTTTAATTATTAAATAATTTAAATATACTTATTTATTTTACTCACTACTTATTAAATTATTATTTTTATTGCTGCTGCTGTTACTGCTACTGCTTAAACCTTTTTTCGCTCTACCCCCTCACACTCTTTCATCATATTTTTAACACCATTTTTTCATTTCAATTATTCGATTTTTTTTATTTATTATCAATATTTATACGCTATTTATTCAAACTATATGTATTTAAATAATTATTTTCATTTAATTTTAAAAAAAATTGATAATAAACAGCATTGCGACACGTAACTGAGGTCACGCGTAGCATCCGCATATTCATATTCATATTATTAACATTTACTGCCATTTAAAACAAAAAATACCATTTAAGTATAATTATTATTATTTAAATTAATAATATAATAGGTATTTTCGTGATTATAAATATTTTAAAGCATTTAATAAGCATTATTTTTGAGTCGTAATCGGGTCATGTACAGCATTTATGTTTGCTATAGTTTTGACAGGTGTACCAACAATTTAAAATGAGGGACAAAAAAAAAATAATTATTTTATAAAATTTATTAATATTTAAGATATTGAATTTATAAATTCCTTAACTATGTAATATTAATTTTATTTTATCTACAGTACGCAATTGTGCATAAATACAGCAATCGTTTACATGCACAGATTCTACGTATTTCACTCATTATCGCAATTTCATAGAAATTCAATTGCATCGGCTGCACTTTTTTTAGCAGCCAAAGTTGAAGAACAACCAAGAAAATTGGAACATGTTATTAAAGTTGCACATATGTGTTTGCATAGAGATAATAGTCCTCTTGATGTTAGATCTGAGGTAAATTTTTTACTTTTTTATTTATTTATTTATTATTTTTTCACCATAGCGTAAAATGAATTAATCTGTTTTGTTAAATTAACTTATATTCATTTTTCAATGTCCATGGACGTCTTTCCAATTTTGAGTTTTTGTTTTAATTGCATTTATAAATTAATATTGTTATGTAATAAATAATTTTATTAAAAAATTTTTTTTTTATTGCAGGCATATCAAAGCGAAGCACATGATCTAGTATTTAATGAGAATGTTTTATTACAAACATTAGGATTTGATGTCGCTATTGATCACCCACATACTCACGTTGTTAGATGTTGTCATTTAGTTAAAGGTAATTTTTTAAAATTATTAAAAACGAAATAACTTTTAATTTTTTGTTAAGAAACAAAAATTTTTAACGGATTAAAAATATTTATAAAAATAAAAGTTTATAATTATTTAATGTTTTTATTTACAGCGAGCAAGGACTTAGCACAGACTTCGTACTTCATGGCGTCAAACAGGTGGATAAAAACAAACCACATTTATATAGATATAAATCAAAAATTTCTTCTTTACTCTCTAACTCTTCAATTTTTAACAGACTTGAACCGTTTCATTTTATTACAAATTTTTTTTTACAACTATTCCAAATTCAAATTATATCAATACTTTTGGAATTATTCTAAAGTAATATCTTGATTAATTTTTTTTTTTATTAATAATATCAATAAAAGTTCCGGTTATAGTCTGATAGTAAGAATTTAAAATAAGAGTTGAATAACAGAGAAGTAAGAAAAAAAAATCAAATTGTTCAAGTCTTCCTTCAGAAAAAATAAATGAGTAAAAAAAGTTTTTTAAATGAAAAAATAATTTGAGTAGTCCAAGGATTTTTGATCTTAAGGTAAATTTGAGTTTTTAAAAAAAATAAAAAAGGAATCGAAGCGATTGAACAATTAATCTTAGATTAACGTTACTTATCTTACATTTAAAAAATTGATTTAAAAAGTTTGATTGCATTTAAACTTAAAAGGGTATTTTTTAAATTCCAATAGCTTACACCTGACAACAATGTGTCTGCAATATAAACCAACTGTTGTGGCTTGTTTCTGCATTCATTTAGCATGTAAATGGTCAAATTGGGAGGTAAGAATTCATTTTTAAGAAAAAAAAAATCAATTTTCAATGAGTTTTTTTTTTTTTTTTTAAATAAATTTTTTCGTTTTTTTTTATCTTTCTTTCATAGATCCCTCAAAGTAATGAAGGAAAAAGTTGGTTTTGGTATGTAGATCGGAGTGTGACGTCAGAATTACTAGCTCAATTGACGGCAGAATTTCTTCACATTTTTGATAAATGCCCGTCTCGTTTAAAGAAAAAAATAATGAGTATATCTGAAAGACAGAGCCCGAGTATGCATCATCCAAGTTTGCCAAATTCACCATTTGACGCTGAACCACGTAAAGTTCAAGCTGTAGACGATGGTGGTCCCTCATTTCAATCGGCACGTCCATATCCAACTGATGAAGAAAAGAAAAAACCATCATCATCATCGTCGACAGCAGCAGCAGCAGCAGCAGCATCAGCGTCGGCAGGAGCACATTCGTCGTCTTCGTCATCTTCATCAGCGTCCTCGTCGTCTAATATACAACGGCCACCAACTGATTATCGTGAATATCGTGATAAAAAAGAACGTGAACGTTTAGAACGTGAAAAATTAGCATCTAACAGTGGTGGCACTTTGTCACAAGATTCAAAACAACAACACCATCATAGTCATCATCATAAACAGCCGTCCTTATCAACACCATTATCAAATGTTACAACATCATCATCATTATCGACGACATCTTTATCTGGAGCGACTTCAGGAACACCAATGTCAGCAAAACATTTAGCACTAGCTAATCCAAAAGCTAATATTCACCATAACCACCATCATCATCATCATAATCGGCCAGATTTTAAGTTACAATCATCATCTCAAAGGCATTCAAATTCTTCTTCAGCTACTCGTGATTTATCACGTGATGGATCACGACAACGAATACCCAGAGATTATCCACAAGCACCAAATTATTCACATCATCAACAGCTTACTACCACAAGTGGTCATACAACGTCTAAAGATTTAAATTCAACAGCAAATGATTCGACAAACGATATGATGATACCTCCAACATCGGAAATAAATCAACATTCAATTGATAAAATTAATAGTAGTAATAATAACCACAACAATACTAATCGTCAAGTACAACATGATAAACGTGCTTACGATCCACGACATAAAATGATTGATCATCGTAAAGATGAACAAAAAAATTCGCAATATCCAAATCCTCCGCCTTCTTCTTCTTCTTCTACTTCTTCTTCATTACCTCCACCTAAATATCCAGAACACATGCGTTCGAATGATAGACTATCACGTAAATTACCAGATTCATTGGAACAACGCAGTGAAGAAGTTAGAAAACTTATTGAAAAACCATTGCCAATACCCAAACCACGTGCCGAAATACAAAAAGAAGAATATATTGCTAGCATGTTGAAACAATCACATCATCCAAATAAATATAGTCAAGATAATAAACTAGTACATAATAATTCAAATAGAAGCATATATCCTCATGATTTATCAAAACAAATTGTCAATAAATCATCATCACAGATGCAGCAACAACAACAAATGTTACAACAACAACAACAACAACAGCAATTATTACAGCAACAACAACATTCTCACATGGCACAAATATTTAATAAAGATAAAAATGGTACTGCAGCAACAGCAATAACAACAGCAGCAACAACAACATCTGCAGGAGCATCAACAACAACAACATCAACAACAAATCAATTAAATTTAAATTTACCAATTGTTGGTGATGATAAACGTAAACATGATGAATTAAACTCTCAAGTACCTTTAATTAAACATAAATCATTATTTAGTCCGGATAAAATTACACCTCCACAAGATATACCGGCGTTAAATCAACGTAGTAAATTTTCAACAAAACAAAAAACCCCACCAGTGTCAAATAAGTTTATCAAACATGAATTAAATCAAGACGTATTACCGGATATAAATACTCATTCATTATTTTCAATGTCGCCTGATTTACCAAATCAACATTTGAATACTAAACGCAATGACTCTGAACAGCGCCATCACCATCATCATCATCACCATCATCATCAACAACAACAACAACAACAACAACAACAACAACAACAACAACAACAACAACAACAACAACAACAGCAACAAGAACTAGGAAAAAAAATTAAGTCTGAAGATAATATAAATTTAGATACTAAACCATTACGATTGCCAGATTTACTGAGTTCGACACAGTCATCAACAGCAACAGCAACAACAAATTTGATGTCTGATCATTTAAAATTACCCGAGTTATTAAAACCATTTGATGCTGATTTGCATTCATGTTTATTTAATAATGGTTTAGAAATGGATATTAAACCATCAATTAAAAGTGAAAATGATTTAAGTCCGATGAAATCAGCACAAGGTATCAGTGCTTTACTACAAGAACCATTAGCACCAATGCCGTCATTATTGCAAAGTATAGCAAGTTCTGATTTAGGTATTTATTCACAAAGCTCTAATGATTTAAGTCAAAGTCAAGAATTAGTCACAACAATAGTCACAACTGGATCAACAACAACGACAACATCCTCATCAGAATTAAATAAGTCATTAGCAGCAACAAGCTTTTCTGATTTACACAATGATGAGTCATTTGTATCAACTGTTGATATAAGTGCATTTTCTGCAGCCCCGATAATTATTTCTGAAGTGCCAATAACTAATGCTACTCAAATTCCATCAACAGCAGCAGCAACAACAACATCAGCAACAGTAACAACAGATTCTTCATCTGGAACAGGATTGTTGACAAATAAAAAAGTTGATAATCATCATAAAAGTGAGAAAAAAAAGAAAAAAGAGAAACACAAACATAAAGATAAAGACAAGGAAAAAAGTAAAGATAAGCATAAACATAAACATAAAGATAAAGATAAGCATCGTGATAAAGATAAAGAAAAAGACAAAGATGGTAAAGAACGAAAAGATGCTGTCAATAATGATAAACGTGATAGTAATAAACATGAGGATAATAACCTTATGACAGCACCAATTAAAATAACAATTCCTAAAGATAAATTAAATCTTATGGACACAACGACAATTAACAATGATAATAAAAAAAAGAGTCCACAAAATGCTAGATTAAAAATTAAAATTCCTAAAGAAAGACTTAAAAATCCAGAAGCATCATCATCATCATCATCATCATCAACAATTACACCGGTTTCACGTGATATACAAGGTCCATTAAAAATTAAAATTCGTACCAATGCTACAAGCTCTGCTAATCAAGATTGTTACAATATTGATAACAATCGTAAACGTGAAAGAGAAATGGAAAGTGCTTCACAACCTCCATCGAAAAAATTTCAATACAGTAGTAGTGTTAATCCTGCTAATCAATTGGTTGGACAGTTGAATCAGCAACAGCAATTACACCATCAATTGCAGCAGCAGCAGCAACAACAACAACAACAACAACAACAGCAGCAGCGAGCACCGAATGAGAGGCAAAATGGACGTCATTATAATACAAGCAGTAATAATAAGGTACGTGGAGGCGGCAGAGGAATTCTTCCTAGACAATTAAATACCCGTATTCCGCCTTCTAGTCTTTTACAGCCGAATTTACAGCGTGATAATTTTTTTTATAGTAAACAAAGTATTGAGCATGATAATTTTGATAAAAATTATAAGTTAAATAGTTTTAAAATGCAAAGTAGTAGTCGTAGTAGTAGTAATAATAATAGTAGTAGTAATAATAGTAATAATCAACAACAAAAACAACAGCAACCGCATCAGCAACAGCAGCTACAACAAGATAACCCGTATTTTTTTACTACGTATCCTCCACCACCGATTTTTAATAATCAACAATACTATTGCGATCCGAATTTATATTATCAATACTCGCAGCAATTTAATTTATACCCGCAACAGCCTAACATTTCAAATGTTATTGATACCTCGGTTCCACCACCAAATTTAGTCAATACGGGAGTCAATAATAATTTCAATAATAATGCGGGTAATAGTAATAAAATTTTTCCAATGGAAAATCAAACAACTCAACAACGACAACAACAGTTCGGTAATGTTGAATTAGGAAATTTATCAGCTTTACCTCCTCTTCCTAATGAACCACCTCCGGGATCTTTTCCTCCCCCACCACCTCCACCAGATATTTCACCTCCTCCCCCACCACCACCTCTATCAGAATAGATTTTTATTTTATGGTTTAAAGTTTTTTTTATTACAACATTTATAGATTTTTTTTTATAATTATTAGAATTCGGTAGTTTCATTGGTTCATTTTTACTGTCGTTATTTCTCAATAAATTGATTTATTTCATATCAAAATAGATAAACTATTATTATTTTTAAATTGTTTATAAAGTAGTTGCTGTTATTGATTTAAAATTTATTTTATTAGTATTATCTTTTTTTTTTTAGTTTTATTAATATCAGATTAAAGTGTACACTAGACTTTTGCTTTAAAGTAAAAATAATTTTCAAATAAGAAAAAAAATTTATTAATAATATGTACAAGTATTTGATTACATAAACTTTTGATTAAGAATAAATATAAATATAAAGCAAATAAATGCTTTTTCGAATAAAATTTTTAGTAAATTTACAATTTTTTGCCATCGATTGTACATTAGCATAAATCATTGTTTCATAATCAAGTCCGTAAGTAGCGCAGTGGCTCTTGATCGAGACTCTTGTGCCGAAGGGCTCGGGGTCGATCCCATCCACAGTTACTGTCGTACAAAAAAAAAAAATTATTTTATATCAATTTTCAAACCGATAGATTTATACTATATTATATTTATGTACATTGTTTTTTATAGTATCTATTGTAAATTACCGCCAAGTCTTGCCGACACTTTTTTTTATTTCTTAATATATATTATTATATAAGTATGTAGTTGTTGATAGAAATTTTCATAAATGTTTTTTTTTCTTTTATTTGTATTAGAGATTCTCTATTATTTTTATCTCTATAATTTGTTATGTTTTTTATTTTTCTTTCAATGGCTCAAGTACTATTAAGATTTATATGGATAAGAAAAAAAAAACTATAAAATCAAAGGACATTTGATACAAATAAAATTATTTTTTAAAAAATAATCTTATAAATATGTTGTGTAGACAAAAAAAATAAAAATCAAATATAAAAGACAAAATAATTGCTAAGGTGAATTTATGCGTAAAAAAAATTCAATTAATTCGCAGTTTAAATATTAATAATAATTATTGGAAAATAATATATAATATTATCTAGCTAATTTTTATAAAAGTATTTTTTTAGTCAGCTTAATTACTATTATAATACTTACACTTACCGCAAAATATAAATATAATAAATATTATTATTAATTTAATTATTTAAATAGCGTGAGAGTTAGTGTGGAAGAGCGAGTGAGAAATTTATTTGTTTTTTGAATTATAAAAAACGATAATTAAATGAATTATTAAAAATATTAAATCAAAAATTGTTTAACGTAATTTAAAACGGTTAATTTGTATTTTTTGTATATGTATTGGAATTAATTAAAACGTGTCTTATATTCATTAATAGTATCCGATATAATTATCATGACATTTTTATTAATTAAATTTTTTTTGTTTTTCTCCAATTAATTTAAAAGAAATAAAATCAAAATAATTGATGTATGACACGTTTTAATTGATAATAAATAAGAATATTATTTTTAATAACGTAAATAAAAATAATAATAATAATTTTCTTAAATAAAAATTATAAATTGAAATTAATATTTACCTTAGTATTTATTTTGTCGTTATTTTTTTTATTTTATTTACAATTTCATTGATCATTACATAATTATTCATTTTGTAACATTTAATTTACTAACAATTATTTTTTTATTTTTAATTACAACATTAATTATAACAATAGTTTTTAAAAAATTATCATTTTGTAAATTCTTCTGTTAATTTGGTGACGGTAAAAGGAAAAAAAAATTTTAATTACTTATTTATTGCATGATTTTATATTGCATGTGCATGGTTATTATTAATATTTAAAAATCATTAATCATTATTAATCATACTTATTTACCATTCATTAAATCCTTATTAATTGCATCATTCTGAAAAAAAAAATTTTTTTTAATTTTTATGAGTGTGAATGTAGCAAACATGAGACAATTTAAAAATTTTAAATAAATTAATTAAAATAATGAAATTAAAAAAAATGCGCATACTGATTGTTATCTAAATACGCATTTTAAAATTTTTTTATACTTACATTTTATTTATTTATATTAACATTCAAAAACTACGAATTGTCAGCAGCATTTCCACTCATTAAATTTTTCCGTTCAAGAAAAAAAAAAAAAAAAAAAAAAGAAAAAAAAACATTTCTTTAATTCTTAATGTTACAGGATAAACATTCGTCTCGAGAACACAAGAGTTCAAGTAAATTGTCACAGTCACAGCAATCACATCCAACGTAATATTAAGACGTAAATAAATAAAAGATAAATTAATTTAATTAAATAATTGATTTAAAAAAAATAACTTTGTTTTTACATTTCAAAGTTGACTATATTTTATAATACCTTATAAATTGTAAGGAAATTTAAAACGGTTATCATGAGAGAGTGATTGACTGAGTGATAGTGTGAATTAATTAAAAATAAATTATTAGGTGAAAAATTATTAATTTAATCAATTGATTAAGTTTGTTATTATAAAATTATAGATTACATTCAACTAAATTTCTCTTTTTGAGATTTACGAAAAAAAACAAAAATTACAAAAATAATAAACAAATTTAAAAAATAATAATAATTATTAGTCTTATAATAAAAAATTGCGTTCGATGTAATTTAGTTATAAAAAAAAAAAATAAGAATAATAGTAATAGTAAAATGTTGGGAAAAAAAAAATTTATTGCTATTAACAATTAAATAATAATTATTGAATTGATTAAAAATTTAATAATTATAATTTCAATTATTCACTTGAAACTATAATATATTATCTCTGATAAACTAGACTTCGCGGTTATTATTATTTTTAATGATAAAAGAAAAAAGAAATTAAAAATGACTTGATTTAAACTCTAAGTAAAAAATTAATTTTAAAAAAAATTAATTATTATACTTAATAAGTTTAATTGCCTTAAAATTTGTTAACAGTCAAGATATTTATTAATCGACTTTTCAAAATAAATATTTATTTATGATATTATAGTTAATTAGAGTATAATTACTAATATAAAGACTCATGTCCTTAATCAGTTTGTTATAAAGAAATATAAAATTGATAACTGTTACTCAGGTAAGCGAAATAAAAAGTTGAGGCTTTGAATTTAAGTTTTTTATTAGAACAAATAAATTAATTTTTTTTTTTTTTCAATTTTCTATATCTTATAAAATAATCCATTAATTAATAAACGTTTTTTATATTAATATAAAAAAGGGTGGTCTCAAGTATAATTTGAGTACACAAAAATAATAACTAAATAAATAACGAAAGCAAGTTTTATGTAAAAAATGTACAACTGAGAGAATAATTGTTACTGTGTGAATTTTTACGTATGTATGTATAAGAACAAAAAAAACTATTTATTAAATAATTAAAATTCATTTTTCTTATTTTTTTTACACTGTAAATATTAAAAGGAAAAAGAAAAAAATTAATAAGAAAAATATAACAAATCGCTCTTTTTCAGTCCTCATTATTAACAGCAACGTGTATTATTTAAAAACTAAAAAAAGAAAAAAATAAAAAAAAATAATAAAAAAAATAAAATAAAAGAAAAATGCCTCTCGTGTATTAATTATGTAAAAATAGTTAATATACATAATTAATTATTACTTAATTAATATCAATTAAATATAATAGCATTACAAGTTTCATTATAATAACTGTAATAATTAACTAAGTTTATAAAAATGTAAATAAAATTATTTTGTATGCCAAAATAAACCAAATGAATGTTAATTCTGAAATAAAAATAAAAAAAAAACAAATAGTAACATTAGGTGTGAAAATGTTTAAAAACGCGCGAAATAATGTTTGCTTTATTATTTAAATATTTTTTCCATCTTTTTTTTTTTTGTAAACAATTAAGTTTTTTTTTTTCATGCATTTAAGTTGGAAAAAAGTTTGTGCAAAAAATATATATATACATAATAATAATCATTGTTTTGTATGTTATCTCTTTAAATAATAAACTTTATTATTATATTCTTTATTTTTAACTATTTATATCAATTATAATATTGGCATGCGCGTTTTTATGCACATTTTAATAAATTAAAAAAAACAACAATGCAATTATTATGTTGCAATTGAATACAACAAAATAAATAAATATGATTAATTCTTAATTTAAAATTGTGTTGAATTCTAAATTTTTGAATGAGAAAAAAATCATTTGTAAATGTAAATAAAAATTAAATTTAAGCTGAGTCTAAGTTTTATTTTATTTATCAGTAGAAATAAACTTAAAAAAATCATTAATATTTATCGTAAGTGTATTTTTTTTTAAATCAAAATTTTAAATCTGAATCCCCCTGATTTGTAAGCTAAACATTTTTGTTTTAATTATTTTAATTTCAAATGCAATTAGTAGTTTACTTTAAAAAAATTATTGTGAAAAAAAAAAAAAATAAATAAACAATAATTGTATTAAATTTTTAAGTTTTTTTTATTTGTATGAGAAATGAAAGTATACAATATTTAGATCTAATTAAGCGATACTGCTCGCATTAGATGCGATACGCGGCCACAAATCAGCACATTCTTTAGCAACAGGACCGGTAATTGCTGATCCTTTCATTTCTCCTTTGTTATTGACAATAACACCAGCGTTGTCCTCAAAATAGAGGAAAGTTCCGTCCTTCCTTCGGAAAGGTTTGCGTTGGCGAATTACCACTGCAGGCATTACTGTAATTTTTCAAATTTAAAATAACTGCATACTTGAAAATTCAATAATTATTTATCATTTTCATTATATTTACCTTTTTTACGAAGTTCAGGTTTGCCTTTTTTGACAGTAGCGACAATCATGTCTCCTGAACCAGCAGCTGGAAGACGATTCAAACGTCCCTTGATACCCTGAACGGCGATGACATAGAGATTTTTCGCTCCTATAAATAATTTTAAATATTATTTATTTATTTAGAATTCAAAAGTATATTTAATTAATGGCGCGAAAATGAATTAAATACAAACAACAAATCTAGATAAATTTTATTATCTTCCAAGACATGTGGAATTTTTTGAAGGTTATCATGTCAACGAATTATAAAATGAGTAATAATAAAACTTACCTGTATTGTCCGCACAATTGATAACGGCACCAACAGGTAAACCGAGAGATATCCTGAATTTCGCTCCAGCGGAACCACCACGACCTTAAAAAATTATAAATTTTATTTTAAAATTCAAGTATTGTATACATATATATATAGATTATTATAAACACAAAATATCATGCTCCGAGTCATGATTAATAAACACAATAAACTATTAATTTGATAAAATAATAAATAAATTTTTGTCTAATTATATAAATGGACAATTAAATAAATATTATTTAACAAATTTAAATAATTAAATAATGAATTAATAGCAGATTGGACGGGATTTATTTATTGTTAAAATTCCACGCACCTCTCTTAGACATCTTGATGTTAGGAAAGAATAAAACAAGGTTAGATTTTGGTGTTGGAGCTGCAAAGTGTAAGAGAGCGCGACAAATATCAGCAGCAAAAGACACCCAACATTAATACATTTTATTATTCTAGGTGGCGCTACATGAAAATTCCTTTTTCCCCGCAGTACCAACTACCGGTAAGTCAAATCATTTTTTCACATGTGTTTTTTTTTATTTTAAAAATTTTTTATTAATATTAATTAATTAAAACAATAATTTAAAAAATTTGAATACGACTGAATCTAGCTGACGTTTAATAATTTTTTAATTTTTTAAAAACTAAATTATAAGAAAATGAAAAATTGCACCTGTAGTTTTTTTAATTTTCTACATGCGCATATTTTTAGTTTTACTCTTTTTGTTTTTTTTTTGTGACTTTTTGAAAAAAAAAATCCGAAAATTGTTAATTGTCTGCTAACTTCAGGATTATAAACTTTGTTGGTTTAAATTTTAAAATTTGCGCGGTTTTTTACGACTCACTCCCGTAGTTAAAAACTCGAACTAAAGAATTTCTGAGTGAAGCCGCAAACTCGCCATCTTTTGTAAACGTAAATATTTAGATTTAAAAATATTTTCTAACCTCTTAACTGTTAAATGCAATAATAAATAATGCGACACTTGTCATCAATTATACCATTAATCAATTAATGTAGTAATAAATAATAATTAACATAAAAATGGATAAAATATTGGCACAGCGCGAAAAATATTTTTCTTCAGTACCAGAAAAAAAAGATACGAAAGAAAGGTTTCGTAATTTTATATCGCAATTAGATCAAATTAATTATAAAAATTATGACCAATTAGCTGGTAAGTATTTTTTTTAATTAAAAAATAATATTTTGGACTAATGATTAATTTTATTTTTAAAAAATTGATAGATCAGAATAAAATAATTGATGATTTGAATGACAGCAATAAACGGCACAAAGATAAACTGTCTATTGAAGAACAAAAATTAAACTGTCTGCTAAATAATTTTGAAAATCTGATTGATCCAATGGTAAAAATTTATTTTTAAACTCATTAATTTATTGTTCATACATTTAAATTCATTTTTTTTTTATTTTGTAGGAAGAATTAGGAAATGAATTAAAAACTTTAGTATTTGAAAACTTAAAGGATGAATTTAAAAAAAATGAAATGAAATCTATAAAACCTAGTCCTAGAGATAAACAAATTTTGGAATGTATAAGGTAATTCCATTAAATATTTACTTATTGTCTGTGCAAATATTATTTACGTGTCTGAAATTAAATAAAAAATTTTTTTGTTTAGAAAAAAACTGAAATATTACAAAGACTTGACTGGCATCGCGTGGAATTATCCGACTATAAAGAACTGTACTGCTGGATGTATCCTTTTTTACATTAATTCAAATTTAAATTACTATCGACTGCTTAAGGGGGACCACTAGTGTGAAATTTTGAAAAAAACAATTTTTTTGCATACTCCGATAGTCTATAGCTCAAAAAATAACATACTAAAATTTAAAGTGCGTATTTCAAATAGTTTTTTTGAGTTACAGCCATCTGAAGAGCAGCCACTCATCGGTTCTCGAAACTAAATTTTTAAAAATTGTTGCAGTTATAACTCGAAGACAAATCATCGATCGATTTGATTCTTATTGCAGCTTCTTTTATATGTTTCTCCATTCTATGAACCTCCAGTTTTCCGAACGAATAGAAAATGTAATTTTGCCAGGCCGAAAATCATCAAATTTTCCCGCGAAATTTGATACTTTTTTTTAAAAACCCCGCCATTTTGTTAAATTTAAATTTTTCTTTTCGATCGAGGGTCATGGTACAGAAAATACTTTCTAGTTTAATAAACTTTTTGGTTTTTCTTATTTCCTGCACTGGGAAGGTCGCTATCACTGCAGTTGGACTTTTTTTGAGCCTTGGGAGATTGCGAACCACTCGCTGAGTTTTCAATTTTTTTGTCCAAAAATTTAATCATATATTTATTATATATCCGCAAATATTTCTTTAAAACATTAAAACATTCCACGCAGTAGTTTTCTTTAAAAAAATTCCCAAAAATCATCTTTTTTTCAGGCGGTTACACAAGTGGTCCTCCTTAATTTATTTAAATTTATCCAGGTGTCATTCGTGCCCATTTATTACGTATTTACCCTTTTTTGTTTAAATCAAAAAATTAATTATTCCTTAATCGGATATTTAGTTGTTTCAAATGGCCGCGATCACATACAATCGTTTTGTCTGGACAAAAATGACAAAAAAACCGAAATTAAACTTTGGAAAGAAATTTCAAAATGTGCTGGCAGTAATGCGGAGAAAAGAAATTATGATTAAATAAATAAATTTATTAGCTATGAAAAACAAGTAAATAATTTATAAGTGTACAAATGCATTATTTATAAATTTATAAAATGAATCATCTCATTTTTTGATGTTGATATTAAATAAATTTATCGGATTCTCCGGATATTTCTCATAAATGTCAGTAAATAATAAGCAATTGACCATGTTAGAACACAAATTATTCCAATGACTGCAACTGTTGATAGTACGCAAAATAATATTGAACATAATACTGTTGCTCCAACTGAAAGTACTGCAACTGTAATAAATTACAAATCAAATTACTATCAATTATTTAAATATTTATGCACTGTAAAAAATTTTGGTGTAAAAATGACCGCGAAAACTTGATACGGCCGTGTAGTGTGAAAACGGTGTAAAAATCCTCGGTGTAAATTATCCATCCGTGTAATTTTAAAACGGTGTAATATACTTTTTTTTACACCATTCCGTGTTACTTTTTATAATTTTGATTAATGAGCAAAAAATTATCATTGAAAATTTTTAACTACTCAATAAATAACTACTTAATTTTATTTAGATATTATGTAGTATTTTGAACATTTAAATATTTTTATGATTATTTTTCTTAACGCAAAATTATCATAAATTACACATTTACACGGTGTAAAAATTTTTAATTCACATCGCCTAAATTTAAAACGATATTTGGTGTAATGAAAGTCTACGGTTTCCGTGGCGCAGTTAAATGACCACGAATTTTTGTAGATCTCGACGAAATAATACTTGTTCCCAAATAGCTATAACTTTTTCAAAAATGGAATGATTCAGACGTTTTTTCTTTTTCAAAATTTTCGTACTTTCCGGAAAAAAATACAAAAAAGTTGAAGATATTAAAATCTATGAAATTTTTCACTTTTTTGAAAAAATCGCATTTTTCTCGAAAACTAAGCAAGATATCGAAAAATTTTATTCTTTAAAAAAGTCTTATTTCGTCGAGTTCTACAATAGTTCGCAGTCATTTAACTGCGTCACAAAAACTGTAGAGTTCCCAGTATAATTTATGATACTGGTCAGCTGACGTCTAATAATTTTTTGATTTTTTTAAAAACGATAAATTATGAAAAAAAAAAATATTTAAAAAATTGCACCTGTAACTTTTTTATTTTTCTTTATGTGCATATTTTTAGTTTTTTTTTTTTTTTCAGTTGATTCGTTGGAAAAAAAAATTCAAAAATTGTTAATTGTCTGCTATCTTCAGGATCATTGTAATTTTGACAGCAAAATTTTTACACCGAGTCATTTACACTAAGGTAAAAGACCTTGCACCCGATCAGGGAACTAGTGTCCGATCGCTTCAAGTATTTGTATATCTATATTTAGTAAAATTTAGTAAATATAGATATAAAAATACATGAGTGATCGGGTACTAGTTCCTTGATCGGGTATTGGGTCTCGTACTTTACACCGTCAAAAAATTTTTTTCAGTGCGTGTTGAATAAACGTACCTTGGACAATAATGAAACCAGTAAATGCAAATGCGATATTAATAATTGTAAATGATACAAACAAAAAAATAGGTATTGTAAATGAAGCCAATATTAAGAGACAAATAGCTGATAAGACTGGATGAGACATTAAATATTTTATAACTTGATCAAAAAAATCATAAACTTTTGCATCAATCATAAACTCATTGACATTTTTCTTCATTTTCGCACCTGTAATTAGTTAATAATTTATATTATTTTATTGGTTAATTATTGTAAAAACCCATACTAATTTTTTACTTACATTTATTGGCAATTGATTTAACGTAATTATTAAATCCATCATTATCACGATCTACCGACTCCATTGTATTTCTCTATAATTTATTTAATAACAATTAATAATATTATATTTTATTAATAAGACATAAAATTTATAAAGCTACAATAATATTTATATTTAAATTACTTACAAGATTTGTCATTTCTATAATTTACTAGGTTACTTAGACCTAAATGTCAGAAATGTCAAAAGCAAATAACAATATTAATTTATTCTTATTTTTATCGTTAATAATTTATTGCCACAGAAATTTTATTAATCCTTCGTAAATGTTTTGATGAATATTTAATGATGTCTTGAATACGCGCAAAAATGTACATGCGCAACATGTTGGCGCACATAAGAAAGTCTAGTTTGTCAACGCGGTCATAAACTTTTTTTTAATTTTACTTTTGAAAGGCAGATTAATTTTTTTTTTTTCCAACAGAAAATTTATTTACTAATTTTGAATTGATTGTTTTCGCGCTATTTTTATTTTCGAGTGCTAACGATAAATCAATCAATATGTCAGATTTTTATTTTTCTTTACAATGAGTTTATAAATTAGAAATGTTAAATAATTTTTTTCCATGCTCTTTAAAGTTATTGCTGTAAATATTTTGTAATTTTATAATACGTTATGATATGAAAAAAAATTATTTTAACTTTATTACAGTTGATTTAAAATTTTATTTATGGTGAATTTTAATTAAAATTACAATAAATGTAAAATTTTACTTTGACGAAATAAAATTTATAATGAAAAAATTAATGTACAAAATTTTAAATAAACAAGGGATATTTAATTATGTTCCTGAAGTTTATAGACAATTAATAATTTTCGGATTTTTTTTTTCAACAATTTAATTTAAAAAAAAAAAAATATGCACATGTAGAAAATTTTAAAAACTACTAGTGCAATTTTTTTAAATATTTTTTTTTTTATAATTCATAGTATTGAAAAAATTTCAAACATTATTAGACGTCAGCTAACTTCGAAATTAATTTCTTTTCAATTTTCTATTGCGGGTATACTTTTTAAAAATATTTTTTTTTTTTTAATGAACGAAGGCACTTTTTTCTTCCGATAATATCTACATGTGACTATTTTTATTATAATTTTTTTTTCATTAGAACCGTTGATACTTTTAGATTTATAAGAAAATTACTTCAAAATACGATAAAAACTATTAAATCAAGAAAGTTGTTTAAAAATAAGTTATTATTATCGTTATTTTAATCAAATAATACATGTTTTCTATTATTTTATCGATTGTTTTTGGTAATAAAAGCAATAAATAATATTTTAAATTATTATTTACGACTTTTAAGGGGCAATGTACTCCCCTATTTCGCGCCAAATTTTTGATGCAGAAGTGTAGCTACAATACTGAAAATAATCATTTGAAACTTTACAAACTAATTATTTAGGTGATAGTCTACTGCAAGGAACTTTTTTTTTTTTTTTTTTTTTATTAACAACAAACATTATAGATTTATTATAAACAGGAATCTATCATGAAAATTATTAATTTTAATATGAGTGTGAATGTAGAAGCCATCAGACAAATTTAAAATTATAAATAAATAGAGTAAATAATTGAAAAAATAATAATTATAAAAAATGCACTTATTAATTTCAAAATTATTTAAATGTGCATTTTATTAAAATTTTATTTTATTCGTAACTTAAAATTTTTCTGATGTCTGCTTCATTCACACTCATAATTTCAATTAATAATCCGTTTAGATAGAATTTTTTTTCTTGCGCGAAAAATTTTTTTTTTAGTATATCGATGTTCTAATTAGCAAATTGTCTAACTCCATTTCAGAAAATCCTCCATTTATGCGAAAAAAAGTAATTTAAAAATTTTTTTTTCATCAAAAATTAATTCCATATCTAGTATGTGCATAATATTTTTATCTAGGTTACTCAAATAATATTTTTTCAGACCATTACTATTTGAAAATTGCACGTAATGACCTACTAGAAATATTAAGTTAGACAATTTGCTAATTAGAACGTCGATATCTATGGCATGCCAAAGCTTCTAAGGTGAAAATAATGAAAATAAAAAGGCACATTTAAATATTAGCAAAATAGTAAAGACTATCAGATTTTGTAGTATTGAGATAATTAACAACTCCAGGACAGTATTTCAAAAATTATTTTTGATTATAACAAATTTATAGTTAATAAAAAAAATATCTAAGAACTATGCACTTTTAAATTAATTAAAACCATACATCATCCTGCATTC
Source organism: Microplitis deprimator (assembly GCA_964016945.1). Classification (NCBI taxonomy): domain Eukaryota; kingdom Metazoa; phylum Arthropoda; class Insecta; order Hymenoptera; family Braconidae; genus Microplitis; species Microplitis deprimator. The sequence continues at coordinate 26,281,319 of OZ024706.1, read as the reverse complement.
GAATTTCTGGTAACTTTATTTTTCTCTATGACATCCCTAGTCAAACTTTATTTTTGTCAGATGTCTGCTACTTTCAGGGTCATAATTGAATCCGATTGGAAAAAATTCTAAATGAGTGTATATGTAGCAGACATCAGACAAATTTAAAATTATAAATAGAGTAAATAATTAATAAAATTAAACTTTTAAAAATGCGTATTTAAAAAATTTTGAAGTTAATAAGTGTATTTTTTATAATTATTACTTTTCTAATTATTTACTCTATTTATTTATAATTTAAAATTTTTCTGATGTCTGCTACATTCACATTCATAAATTCTTATCGGATTTAATCGAAATTTCCGATTGAATTTCAATCAGTTTTAATTCGAATCTGATTCAACCAAAAATCGATAAGTTAATCGGAAAAAAATTAATATTTTCCAATTGAATCTGATTAAAGAATTTCTATCCGATTCAATCTAATGGAAAAATTTCAATCGGATACTTGGAATGCTCCTGAGCAATTCTAATTAAAAGTTTGTTTCCGATTGAATCTGATAGAAATCCTATGATGTCGGCTACTTTTAGGGTCATATTCAATCGGAGTTTTAAATCAGGGATATATTTTATTATTAATTACTTATGAAAATTTGAATTTAAAATTTATAAGTTACATTATGATTGTGAATGTAGCAGATACGAGACAAATTTTCAATTATAAACCAACTAACGAATCAATCAAAAAGATAAAAATAAAAAAAAATTCACATACCGATTTTTAAATTCCATAGATACGAATTTTTTTATTAACATTTTGTTTATTAATTTAAAAATTTTAGTAATTGTCGAATGTCTGCTACATTTACACTCATTTTATATTAAATATAATTACAAACGTAATTTTTAAATATTTACAATTACTATTTTTTTTATGTCACAAGTGAGTCATAATTTTAAAATACAACAGTAATAAATATTTACATCCCACACTTTTTCAAAAAATTACCTCAAACTTTTTGCAAACCAAAAAAAACAGACTTGTAATTTTAAATAAAAAAAAAACCGCCCACTAGATGTCGTAACAGAATGAGTTCTAACCTGTCCAAGTACAAAAATCGTGGATCGTTTCGTAACAAATCCAAGTGTTGAAACAAAAATTTAAATAAATAAATAATTGTTATTAAAAAAAAAAAAAAAATGGCAAACTTGGTACGTCTCAGTACAAACCAGCTGCTGCGAAGCGGTTTGTTGAAATCGTTAGTAAAAACTCGTCAATTAACAAAGCCAGTATCAATACCACAATTAGCAGCAATACCATCACTGCGTTTTATCAACACTTCATCAAAGCCACCGCAAGCTCAGTCAGACACCAGCTCTCCTGTAACACAAACACAAGCATCTCACGAAGTAACAGAAACCAAACACTGGATCAGTTGGGGCTTTCATGAGGAAGAAGAATGGCTGGACAGAATGTTAACACACGCAAATTTTTTCTTCTCCATCACAATTATTTTTATTTGTGGAGGTTTCGTTTTTTGCTATCTACCTGATCCAAAGTACCGAGACTGGGCCCAACGTGAAGCTTACCTGGTTCTTCGGTACCGAGAAGATAATGGTCTGAAACCGATTGAGCGAAACCTCATCGACCCGTCAAAATTCACTCTGCCAACTGATGAAGAACTTGGTGACACTGAAATTATTATCTAAATTACTTTGTTACTAAAAAAGAAATTTCTTAAAATAATTAAAAATAAGAAGAAATGAAGTTTGTTATATTATTTATAAATAGTAAATTTAAAAAATATGTAATGATGTAAGTCATGTAAAGTGGGACAGAATATAATCATGTATACCATTTAAAAATATTTGACAATCTTGATGAGTGTGAATGTAGCAGACAGACAATTTTTCATTTTATATAAATTAATTAAAATAATGGAATTTTAAAAAATGCGCGCGCTAATTTTTCATTTATCTAAAACGCATTTTTAATTTTTACTCGGCTTACATTTTATTTATTTATTCAAAAATTTAAAAAATTGACACTTGTCAGTTACATTCACACTTAAAATAATTTTTTATAAATAATCATGTAGATAAATAATGATCCTGAAGTTATGAGTTTGTGTAGCAGCCATCAGAAAATTTATAAATTTCAAATAAATTAATTTATTAAAATAATGAAATTAAATAAATGCGCTTACTAATTTTTCATTGATCTAATTGAGTGTGAATGCAGCTGATAATTTAAAAAATTTTAAATAAGTGAATTAAATCGAATAAAATTTAAAAAATGCGCACTTAAAATTTGAAAATTAGTAAGTGCATTTTTTTTATTTTGTGTTTTGTTCGTTTATTTGTAATTTAAAATTTGTCTCATATCTGCTACACTCACATGAGTGTGAATGTAATTGAAAAGTGTTAATTTTAAAAATTTTCTAATAACTAAATAACATGTAAGTAGAATAAAAATTTTTAAATATGTGTTTAGATCAATGAACAGAGCGCACATTTTTTTAAAATTCATTATTTTAAATTATTTAAAATTTATAAACTGTCTGATGTCTGCTACATTCTCACTCGCACATTCACACTTATCTGAATACGCAC